>CM067358.1:42382674-42423663 GCA_034190875.2 Urechis unicinctus | reverse complement strand
CGTGGTATATATGGCCTTACAGTTTGTACAGGTTGTACTGTCAACGAATGACAGCTTTTATGTCACGTCCATTGAAACTTCACTTCATGCTTCATGACAGCAGTGGACATCTGTGATAGTCTAATTAGTAGTCACCATGATGTGCAAAAACGGCTGTTCAATGTCACTCACAACAAAACGAATTACTTACTATATCGAGATATAAGTGTAGTAAATAGAAATCAGTTCAGATAAAGCAGTTTGTGCCTCTTAGACGATATGTATCTACCATTTTCACTGCTACCCTTTGTTCAAAAACATTACTTAACAATACACTGTGTTTGGGGAGAGCATGCGCCCTTTTAGCCTTTGAAATATGGATATTCATGGGTTGAAGCTTAAGTAGAAGGCTTCCACAGAAATAGACTGGATTTATCTTAACATGCGTGCATCAGTATTGCTTTCAATATGAATAACTGAGGATTTGTGGCTGGCATTAATAGTTACGCCAATTCTTTTGTGTACTTTCAATTTACAAAACCATCTAGAGGAGGTTCAACTCACAAACATGTTCTTCCTGTTGTTTCTTCAATATTGTGAGAATCAATTCTCGATTGCTCCAATTTACGAACAGTATATAGATTTGGACTAAGATGAATGAAATTTATCGCGGCCACTCGTAAGCATTCCGTGAACTTAGGAGATTTACGTAAGCTAATCTTGTTATCGATAAATGTGGTCGCTTATCAAGGCTCACAACAAGGATGGGGTACATTTTAGTTCATCCTTCTCTCTTAAAACATATCTGAAACCGACCTTTGGATGGTCTATTGCAGCAAAAAGAGAGACCTCAAGCATGTGTTACGTCCGCTGCGTCCCATGGAAAATGTGCACAATATGCATTTTCGCATGCATTACTTCTCTTAGGGTTGGGTAAATGTACATTATCTAGCAATAAAGGAAGGCAAAGTCGAAAGTTGAAAGCACGAATAGGTAATAATCTTTAAACGGCTTAAAATGTTACTTTCTGTAAAAAATATTCACACAGCTGATCATGAGTTTAATTAATAAAACAATTTCTTTCTTCCTAGCAAATAGGCAATTTGTAAAGTATAATTGTGAGCTATTATAAAAGCGTTAAGGTTTAATATAACACAAACGTGTAAGTATTTGATTGATTACAATGAATACTGAGTGTTTGATAATGTTCAGTAATAGTTCGTCAATGATGATGACCAATTCTGCCTAATCAAAAATCAGAATGACCCGTTCAATATGACCTGTTATTTGTGTAACCTGCGCCTTACTTGTGTTACCTGCGCCTTAAATATTTCCAGAAAGCGATCTATGATGATCGTGTATGAGCATCATGAGGTCCGGATCGTGGGTGTAAGCTACGAATCATGCGATGATATCAGATCTAATAACGCGAAATATCTACATTAATTAGCCACGCAATGAACTTGAAATAAATGCAGGTAATCTCACCGGCCTAGGACGACCTACAAACGTCTATAATATCGCAAACCGTCTTTAGTAGACATGATGCTGAGCGAATCTAACATCTGCGGCAGCTAAATTACCACAAAACAGGTAATGCAGAAGATACAACATTATAGGCAGCTGAAGCCACGTAAAAGTCAAATTTTCTGGTCCCCTGTAGACATCATAATGAAACACAGTTCCCTTATCAATCCAATTTGACAGAACGATCTTCAACAACAGTGAAGTTGAACCTTCCCTTTAAAGGCCCTGTATTAAACGCCTCATGGATTAGGCCGATTCGTCAGTTTTTAATGGAAAATACCCACTTGTTTCAACGTACCTTTAGTCTATTCTGGCTGCAGTGTATTACTATTTCTACCGAATAAAGCAGAGTTCATTCGACAGGGCTCCCAATTATGCCAGGGTAGACAATGTGTGCTTAACTCTTGGCGCTCGTAGCGCATCTCCATATGCCGCCAGTCGCAATCGACGTGTCTTTTATGCTTCATTTATTCATGTTCCAGACATGCCATGTAAGACTACCCGGTCTTACCATTAGCAACATACATTTCTAGCGTCCCATGATAGCGCAAATGGTCGGAAATTTCAAACTTCAATTTTCACGTCCCAACAGTGAATGCTTAATGGGGTTATATTGTCCTCGGGTGACTCGTGGTTTTGCTAAGTATGATACAATGTCGCACTCGCTCAAATCAGTATCTGTTAGCTGAGCCAAAGGCATCGACTAACAAATGTGTTAATTGTGTTAAAAGCAAATTATTATATTATTGTATTTGTATACACCGCAAAATTCCCTGAGGTAAGAGGGCTTGATCGCATCACCTCAGTGGTTGCTATGTGACGCATTGTACGTTGCTGGGACACTTAAGTACATCATAGATGCTGTCATTAGAACTTTCAGAGTGACAATTAAATTATCGCAATTTTTTACTGTTTGTGTTTTCATACTTTTGAAAAGCTGACGATCACAATTTATCCAAACATAGAATTTGACGCTTTATTGCCGAATTGTCTGAGACAAACTGCACTTAGAAAATTGCTGACATGGCTTAATAACTAAGGTTTGATATTAGACATACTACAATCAAATCTAACCCTAACTGATGCAATTAACCCAGCCGCTGCAAAGAATGAATGCATTGTTGTTTGTAAATAAGATTAATCTTTCTTTTATCTAGCGCTTGTAGCCAACATTACCAAGCAACGTGGTATTTACAAAGGGCGGTGTCTCCAGACAGGGACACGTAAGTGAATCATTCAGAAAGATAAATTACTTTTGTGATTAACTATTTTGGGATATTGTACGTTAATCACGTTATCGTTTGTAGATGATGGCAACGTGAAATAAGGTCACGCGTGTTACAGGTTGAACATCATAAACAAAGCATGATGCGTCATCATATAATTCATACCCTGTTCGAACTATGCGCACATCCCTCATCTTACGCCAAAATGATTCTTCCATATGTGCCCGTTACTCATTCTATTTCCACAGTATTGGAATCCCCTAAATACCCAACCATCCTCGACCAACACGCTACCTTCTCGTCATTCTATTTGTGACCTAAGTCACAGTCTAAAGCTTGGCTTTCAAAATGCCATTACTTAAATGACAAATCGGTGCCGTTTAATAATAAATCGCCATGGACGCCAGTCAAAGCTAATAATCGAAAACTTGACAGAGGCGATGAAATGTTCGATCGCATACAAAATGATGTAAGTGTATTGCACCTTGTATGTACAGCTTTGATCGTTCAGAATTTCGATTTGTAAGCACAAGCATTTCGCCCAACACCGTGGCAGACATAGATGAAAAATCAACTTATAATTCATGCACTCTTAACTTTAAGCGATATGTGCTGCTGTAGCAGTGACACGCAGTTCCCTCATTATTGCAATTGAATACCCGCGAATGAGGCTGATTGTTCAGCTCTTCATCGGAATACGCCCACAGACCTGTTTTGACGTCATTTATAACATTCGTATTTTCATGCACCATTATCCGTATAGAACAAAGCAGCATTCAAATGAAAGAGATAAAATTTATACCAAAGGAGACAATACGGCTCGTTGTTCACTCACTCCTCCATTTACTCATTCACTCTTTCACCCACTTTCTCATCAACACTCCCGATCACTTATTTATCCACTCACTTGACCACTAACTCGCTCGATTCACTTACATCTCTTCTGCTCACTCACTCACTCACTCATGGACATGCGATGAATGTGTCGGGTAGGAGTCCAAAACTAACCACACAGCAAGTACAAACATAAACAAAGGGGCTGATATTCTGGTCCCTTGTAGACATCCCAATAGCACGCAGTTCCATGCTTATTGCATTTAAAAACCCACGGATGAGGCTGATTCATTAGATATACACCCACAGCCCTGTTTTAATTTAACGTCATTTATCCCATTCTCGCTGTCATGCATTATTATCGGAATAGAACAAAGCAGCATTCATATGAAAGAGATCCCATTTATACAAAGGGAGACAAAATGTGTTTTATTCCTCGCGTTCGAGGCATATTTCTGACGCCAGTCACAATGGATGTGTCTATCATGTCTCGTTTATTCATGTTCCAGGCCATGCAAGACTCTCAGTCATACCATAAGCACCATTAATCTCTAGCATCAAAAGACTATTTTTGCGCATATGGCTTTTTGATGCACTCCCATTCATATTTTCTTCGTCCAGTCACACCTTCCAATTCACTGTTGACTCTTACTCTTTCACTTCATCGCCCGGAGATATGACTTCTAAACTTACTGTACATCAAAGCCTCACGTGGCCGGGAGTCAACAGAATTTCCAAAAAGACATTGTACCCTAATAAGTTAAAACAGCTCAGTCGGGAAGAATGTGTGAATGTGTGAGAGTAAGGTCATTCCAAGCACCATGGTCAAGTTCAAAATAGTAAATGCCGAAAGGGGTTAAATGATGCAAGTGTCTTCGGGTGTCTCATGGTTTTGCTAACCCTCTAGTTCATTGGCCTGGTTTGATTCTGTGCATAAAGCACTTCACCAGATGACGGGGATCAACGGATTGTAACACATACGGGTGACCTCATGCTGGTGACCTCATGCAACCTTGTCCTCTTCCTCGGCGTCTTTCTTCTCTCAGTGGAGGCTTGGAAAACAACGTCACCATTGGATCATTTGTAACATACCTATACCAAGCAAGTTATATGTCTCCATACAGCGGAACAGTAGTGAAGTATTTGAAAATGTATTGTGACTATGTAGCCTGGGATGGTGTTTGTTAATCAGATTATCCAATGCAATTGATGGCAATTTAGAATAACACCTGATATGGGCAGCAAAGACTCCTTTGGTTCACATATTAGCGTATGTTATATTCGACGAAACTTGGAATTGCTTTGTCCTTGTAGCATCTCAACTTCCTGTTACAATAATCATCCGTGATACTGAAAAAAACCTATATATTAGATCGTTATACCTGGCTATACACAATCACTTTGCTCATACTTTCATCAAACAGATTCCCATGCTACGGCCCGTCATTCACTTAATACTCACTCCATCCCTTTACCATCCAGCCACTCACCTATGGACTCACTCACTAACCTAACTTCTCACTCACTAGCCTACGTACGCACTCACTAACTTACCTACTCACTCATTCACCTTCCTAGGCACTCACTCGTTCACCCAATTATTCAATCACTCCCTTACCTACCTAATCACTCACCCACTCGCCTACCTACTCACTCACTCACCTACCTACTCACTCACTCGACTACTCACTCACTCACCTACCTACTCACTCACTTAACTACCTACTCACTCACAAACCTACCTACTCACTCAATCGACTACTCACTCACTTACCAACCTACTCACTCACTTAATTAACTACTCACTTACAAACCTGCTTAAACACTTAATCACTCGCATACCTACTCACTCACTCACTCACTCACTCACCTACCTACTCACTCACCCACTCACAAATCTGCATACTCACTTATTCACCTACCTACATACTCGTTTACCTACCTACTCACTCACTCATCTACTCACTTTCTCACTCAACAACCTACTCACTCACTCACGTACTGCTGCTCACTCACTAACTTACTTACTCACTCACTCACCTACCTACTCACTCACCTCCCTACTAACTCACTCAATCACTCGCATACCTACTCACTCACTTACTCACCTACCTACTCACCTGCTCAACCACTCACGAATCCTGCATACTCACTTATTCACTTACCTACACACTCGTTTACCTACCTACTCACTCGCTCATCTCACTCACTTACTCACTCAACTACCTACTCACTTACTCACGTACTGCTCACTCACTAACTTACCTACTCACTCACCTACCTACTCACTCATCTGCCCACTCACTCACTCACTTACTCGCCTATCTACTCACTCACTCACTCACCTACCTACTCACTCACCTGCCTACTCACTCGCTCACTCACTCGCCTACCTACTCATTCACTCACCTACCTACTAACACATCTGCCTACTCACTCTCTCACTCACTTGCCTACCTACCAACTCACTCACTCACCTACCTACTTACTCACCTGCCTACTCACTCACTCACTCACTCACCTACCTACCTACCCAATCACTTAACTAATCACTCACTTACCTACTTACTCACTTACTCGCCTACCTACTCACTCACTTACTCGCCTACCTACTCACTCACTTACTCTCCCAAGAGTTGTTCGGAAGCTCTCTTTCTATTAATGTTATTTGCTATATTTATTAGGGGTTGATTTCTGTTATCTCTTTATCATTCGTTCATATCGATTAAATGCCACCAACAACAGCCCATCTTCGCCCGAGCCTCGTGCTCTTTGATTCATGATAGAAAGGCCCGTCTGTTGGCTGACAGTTCTGGCAATAAATGATCACTTACGCCTACTCAGTGGTCGACATAGCTCTTAAATCATCTCTGGTCGCTAGGAGCTGCTCCGTAAAAATGCGTGGTGACGTAATTCACATTGAAGATCTGCGAAGTTTTATATGGTATGAAATGGGCGTGTAAGTCGGGTAATCGAAGGATATTAGCTAAAACCTCACTCTTATGTGGGTGCAAATCATGACAGGAATATGTGGTATCGTATTGTGATCACCCCCTGACTCAGCTAATTCATACTAATGATGTCGACTTCAATGAGTAGCAGTGACTTTCAAATAGAAAGAGAAAGCTGTGGTTGTCATACGAAAAAGCAAAGACAAGCTATTGAGGCGTGTGTTTTTAACGACATACGATTTACGCCCAACAGGGAACAGAATTCTGATATGCCTCATTAATGACAGGCTATTATTCGCAAAGCATATCCACATATTGGTTAATGGATATACAATAACGACCTCCGTAAATAGTCATGAATGCACAATCGCAGAGTTCGAATAGCCAAGTATATTACAAGGCAGTGGCAATGCATCCCTATATACTTGATCACTTGTTTGATTAGCTGATCAACATGAACACGTCAGTTTGCAGCAACCACCGAGTAAGCAGCATGCGTAGCAAGTTGTAAGTAATGACATCAAGCAAGGCTGATAGCATTGAAATATGTGTTAACTGCAGTGAGGTATTATGGAGTCCAACCAGGGGCCGCGGGAATTAATTTGGAATTACCCTAAAAAGTCAGATAAGAAAATTAACTATGCACTTAACATAAGATCGCACTTAGTTTCTCTTGACCCCTGCATACTAAATCTAACAATTCTTATACAGGGTACATATCCAAAGACATATGTATCCTCCAGGCATCGAGTAACTCGGATGCAGATCCACAATCATGGTCTACCATGCAGATAGATTTATTACAGTTGAGATATGGCAAGTTATGATAACTTCTCATCGAGGTTCGCATCAAAGCTTACTCCATCGCTGAGCATTTGACACCAATCACGAAGAAATAATGGTGGCTTTCATCAATTCACCTGCTTCATAATTTATAAGGTAACCCACAGTGAAGGTGCAGCCTGTTAAAGGGGTGTAAAAGCCGAGTATGAGCTCAGAATAAATAATTTCCATCCCACAGTGTCAAGGGACATTATAACTGAAAAACCACAGCAGTTCATCTAAATGATTGACTAATATTTCGGCTATCAGCGGACTAAAGAGTGAACACACAGCATCAATGTTTCTATATCCTGTACAGCATATGATGGATTTAGTCATCATTTTCTGCATCATCTCAAATCACATTGCAATGTGAACAATCATCGAATGCATTTGAGAGCAAGAGCTGAACCCAGGCGGACAATCCTGTGGAGATAGGGTTAATGTAGCACAGAGGTCGTGAGATGATCGGTATTACCAAGTTATAAAGAGGCGCAGGTAACGATACATCTGAAATAGTGAATCATGAGTAGTGCGCTGATCAAGGTATAATTATCTACATAATGGTGACATGTTCGTCAGTATGTAGTGCACATCGCGGTGTTGGTAAGCAATTATCGGACTCGATATCTTGTAATGCCTAGCACGCCAATATTAATCCCACCCACCACTGATGCAAGCGTAATGTCATCAGCCGTATGAACAGAGCACTTGCCAGCATGTTTTAAGGAGGGTTATTTATACACCCTTTACAAAAACAGGAGGGGTACAATATGCGAACAAAGGGGTAAAATCTGCAAGCAAGTGGTGAAATAGTTTAAAAAGGGGTGCACATTTTTCAGTCACATGAATAAAATGCCTGAACTCATTTTTAATCCCCCCAAAAACGTTAGTGAGTATTCCGGGCAAAATCTTACAGGAGTGCAATTAGCAAAATTGGCAAAATCGACGCATGAAAACATTATAGAAAAGATATGGCTAATATCAGCGTTTGTGATATGTACAGCAATGATAATTTGTGAAATCAGTTTGAAATCCGGACCCGATGAACAATTTGTACTTATCGGGGTAGTTCTGGGCCTTGATACAGCCTCCATATTCTGTCATCCACTAATCCAGTCATTTGTAACAGCCTCAGCTTGATTGGTGGGAGATCTGAATAACATTCTCTAGTTCGTGATACGCGTACATTGATCTTGTTTCTACTTCTGTCAACAGAATACAACAATAGTTCTCAGGAGAAATCTTCATATATATTGCTTAACGTACATATGGTTTTATTCACTACAAGCGGCACATTTAGAAACGAAGGAACATATATGTATCCATAAATTGTTGAACATTTAATCCTTACAGCAACAAACAATAGCCTCCGAAAACAGTTGTAATCTTACAACTAACTACAAATTTGAAAACTCGATATTGCCAATGATCATACCGCTTTAATATTACAATTTGCTTTGCTGTGGTACCTGATAAAGAGTCTGTCATCATCGATTTTGACCGGCAGTGCTTCGCACAACATTTATATGCTCAAGTGGCCGCTGTGTACATTCCGTCGCAGTTCAAGTAATGCTGGATGAACGCATGCAATAATAGCCAAGCAAACGACGGATTGACAACCATTCTATAATGCAAATTCATTATATAGAGAGACTATAGTTACATAATCCTTTAATTATAATAGATGACATGCGGTTGTCTATCAGGTACTAAGTCACTTCAGTGAATAGACCCTGTGACACTGATCACCCGATGGTAATCAGATATTTACCACCAACCCGTTTCATCCTGCATGAATCCATTATCGCCTTAATTCATCTGCTGACTTTGTGTAGAGGAGGACGAAGTGTATGAACTGGATTGATTACTGCGCCATTCCGCATGGGATTGAGATAAGTCGCTATTAACTAAGTTTGCCTGTGGTGCTCGTTGCCACCTGCAGCTGCTAACCAAATGTTTCAACAGCACCGGTTTTATCTGTAAAACGTAAGTGCAGAGCAAAAGTCATTCTGCCAATTAGAAAAATGAGAAAGTGCAAATTACAAATTGCATATTTGATCACAAGTATTTGTAGGCTCCTGTGAAAGTGGTATTAAAGGCCTAGAGGAACAGAAAGAGAAAATAACTGGCATATAACGGCCTGGTTAGTTTGTCTAATTGAGACTATTCACTCGATAGGCACCATATAACCTCAAGGACCTCACTTTGCTTAGCGGCATGACATATTGCCTACAAGTGGTGAAATATCCTGCCTCAGTAAGACATATATTCAACGTGTTGCAAAGACATATAGATGATCTTTCACAATGCGTGAATGAGTTTTGAAATAACCTCATATATTATCAATCGTTATTATTAAATTTATTATTCATTCTGAACCAACTCAGGAAGACGTCTTTAACCGATGCTATATTAAACGATTTGTTGGGAACGATGCTATTATGGCAAGCCTCATATAATAACCCTGTTCAATGGCCGATTGCCAATGATGGCTCAGCAAACATTTGTATTTGACGCCAGATAAATTGATTAAACAACGTCAGAAGCGTAAGTTTTAGCATTTGGATTATTCGATCTTGCAAGATTTAGACGTGAAAGCATGGAAATGATGATGTTCCGCTGCGTATTATAGATTTGTATAGTGAAGCATCGCATAAAGACGTCTTCCTTGGGCGGTATCAGCCAAGCATGATGCTCATATTGGATCACCATGAATCGATTTATTGAAGTACAGTAAACAATGGGCACAGGTTACACAATGACAGGGCACATATAGCGGGTCATTCAAATATTTGATTGAGTACAACTATGCAGCGGTTCCGATGTGTTGTTAATGACCATGGCAAATGGTTTTCAATACACACACAAGGATCGTCAATCATATTGTAACTCGCTGGTATGTGTATTCCAATACCCTTGATCCTACCTTTAAGTCATCCGAACAGTAATTTGAGGTACCTAGACACTAGATCTGTACTTGAATTTTGAAATTTAAGTACACGACCATACAAAAGGCTTCCAAATATTATTTGCAGATGTACCTGTTTGTGTGAAACAAAGAATTCTAATTATCTCGACAGATGGACGCATGCTTTCTAACCATATTTCCCCATTCCAATCTCAAGCATATTCATTCCATGCGATGCCCTTCATCCTGACCACTCAGTTAAGCTTTGGAATCTGACATAAGTATAATAGCTTGCATCAATGGACAGGCGCGTGTGTCCAATGAGTGATGTAATGACGGGTGTCTGATTGGGGGACGTAACAGCGTATGGCTTGTACAATATAGTCAACTATGAGTCGGTAGATCACTGGATCGTTGTGTCTTTAGAAAAATATCCAAGGTTCGCTAAATGCATAATATTATTATAGCTATGTTCTTATTCTGTTCCTTTAGGGCCTTTACAACACATTCACAGAAGCTTACAAATACGTATAATTAAATGTGCATTCCGTATTTTGCACCTTTTCTAATGACATGGACATTTTTCTAATTGGGAGAACGTCGTTTGCTCTGCACTTAGGTTTTACAGATAGTACCGATTCTGTTGCATTTGATAGGAAGTTATGTCTGAAAACGAGCAGCAATAGCCGGAGGCAGATACTGCATTCCAAGCAAAAATATATTGCCAAGCATAAAAGCAGTATTCCCCGGACACATGCATACACGATCCCCATGATCTTTCATGACGAAATGTGAATGGGGTTAAGTGGATTATTTATAGGAACTTCGGCCTTACCCACTACGGATGACTGCTTCGTGTTAATAACCATTTACTACAAGTGCCATTATTGATGATGCAGCAGATGCCGCCTTATTGCAGCCATGGGAACAGGAAAACATCGCGCCAAGGTGCGTTCACTTCCAGATTATCGTAAGCACTCACGCAATTATATCAACACTTGCCCGGTCCAAAATACCTTACTGTATTGTACATTTTGCGTGTAGAGACATTTAACACTTTCGCGATTATGGTCTATATGTCGGCGCAGCAGCTATATTAATAAGATGAAAAACGTTATGGGCGAATTAAAACTGGATTTATGTAACTCTCTGCCAAAAGAACGAAGAGAGCTGAATACGGAACATTTATCTATACATTGGAATAATAAACAACTTATGTGGGACATTTGATTAAAATGGCATTGTTATTCCATCACTTCTTGTGGCAAATATATTGCAGCGAGCGACTCGTCAGTAAATAAGCCTTTCAAACGAACACATTTTGCGCAGCAGAGCACATTTATATGTTAACAGTTGCCTAAGCTTTCATTTGCTTCTATATATGTTCGTTCTATGTAGAGAATAAATGATGTTCAGTGCAGGGTCTTCAAACAAGCGATAGTGGCTCATAATTCTACAGCATTATCGGAACAAACATTTCGAATGTTCTCCTGCATTGTTATCTTTACAGTGCACTCCAGCGACTGATTCATCTCATTAATGTTAATGTGGCACGAAAAGACACCATAAGGGTCAGATTGCAGCCATCGAGCTCTAAAATGAGTCGAAGGTTCCCTTTGTAACTTGTGTCATAATAAGCCGCATTCTCATGTCTTCAGACACTGCTTCTTTTCATCGTTCCCAACTCATGCTTTTAACCTATCAACTATTTAATATGAACGCATCGTTGTCTATGAAAACATATTCTAGTTAAGCGCTAGTTACCATTTACAATAAGCAATATGTCTTTGACAAAGATTTATGTCTCCACACATGACCACATGGAGAATTAAAGCATTTAAAATCGATAAATACAGTTCCTTGTAGCATATCGTTGGATGGAATATCTGGATCGTTGATCCGAGTATCGTCTGCAGTTCATGACAATAGGTAATCAATTCAATACATGTAACAGGCTGATATCATACGGCTTGGATGACCGCGGTATGTGCCTCATTCACTAAACGTATTACCGTTCCATCTCATGTACTTCTTCGTTGCTTGGCAATATCGATCCTTTGTTCAGAAGAGTTTTATATTATCCCCAACTTCAAGTGCGGTGTGATTCATAATTACATTGTATTACCACCGAAGACAGTTTTCCCATTTCACAGTACATGCTCGCGCCTTATGAGGTTTTGGACTTAGCTTTGAATTGCTTTGATCTTGTAGCTTCCCATATGTCCCATTGTGTCCATACAGGAGACTGACAGGTAAAACACTTGAAGACCACCTTCATCTGACGCATAAACAAAGCATGATGTACTTTTGTAATTAATGCCCCTTGTATTCTTCATCCCTATATGCAATGGCTTGTCAGGTTGCCGATAACGACAAATCATCATTAACGCCAGTCTAATCAAATAATCGCACAATTGAAAAGGGAGAATATTTTATCAAATGCAATATGATGTGATTGTAACACCTCTTGTATGTATCGGCATGTGTCGAGTGTCTGGTAACTAAAAAATCAGGCATTGAAACTTAATGCAAAGGATGTTGACGTCAATATATAATTCGCCACCAAGTGCAATTCGATCTAACAAGTCGACGTTTATCGCCATCGAGTCCTTATATACAGCATTGCTGTCTGCCATGCGACATTGCGACTCAGCGTGCGCTGCATACTCACTCACTCACTAACTTACCCACCCTACTCTCACTCACTCACTTAATTACCCACCCACTCACACACTCAATGCCTCACCCATTTATCCACTTGCTAACTAATTAACCCAAACACTGGTTCACTTATTATACCGAACACTTGCCTATCCACTTACTTTCTCTGTCATTCATTCACAAACTTATTTACTTAAACATTCACTCACTCATTCACCAACACACATACTCCCGCACTCACCCACACACTTACTCACCGAATCACATACCTTTCTTATTCACTTACCATTCAACCGCTAACTTTTTCAACACATAATCATACACTCACATACTCATCACTCGCCGACCAACTCATTCCGCAAATCAATAAACCACTCATTCACTCGTTTCCATCCACTCTCTTGCTAACTCATCACAATTTATAACTGCATTATAAAAACAATCGTAAATCAGGTCACATATCATTACGGTTTCACAATACACTGTGTTAAGGGCGGCCATCCCTCTTCTTAGCCTCTGAAATGTGGTGAACATTCCTGGGCTTAAGTGGAAGTACAAGACTTCCACAGGCATAGATTGGTGATATTTGTACATGTGTGCATCAGTATTGCTTTCAATACAAATGAGTTATGATTTGTGGCTAGAACTCGTAGTTGACCTTTCAATAAACAAAAGGAGCTTCAACTCACAAGCATGCTCTTCCTGTTGTTTCCTCAATATTGTTACGAATATTTTAAAAGGTTAGACTAATATGAATGAAGTTGATGTCGACAACTTAGCCATTCATTCTTTCCTCACAGCCACCCGTAAGACGAGATTTACTTACGCCATCACCAATCTTGTTATTGACGAATGTGGTCGCTTATTAAGGCTTACAACATAAATGGGTTGCTAACCAAATGTTTCAACAGCACCGGTTTTATCTGTAAAACGTAAGTGCAGAGCAAAAGTCATTCTGCCAATTAGAAAAATGAGAAAGTGCAAATTACAAATTGCATATTTGATCACAAGTATTTGTAGGCTCCTGTGAAAGTGGTATTAAAGGCCTAGAGGAACAGAAAGAGAACATAACTGGCATATAACGGCCTGGTTAGTTTGTCTAATTGAGACTATTCACTCGATAGGCACCATATAACCTCAAGGACCTCACTTTGCTTAGCGGCATGACATATTGCCTACAAGTGGTGAAATATCCTGCCTCAGTAAGACATATATTCAACGTGTTGCAAAGACATATAGATGATCTTTCACAATGCGTGAATGTGTTTTGAAATAACCTCATATATTATCAATCGTTATTATTAAATTTATTATTCATTCTGAACCAACTCAGGAAGACGTCTTTAACCGATGCTATATTAAACGATTTGTTGGGAACGATGCTATTATGGCAAGCCTCATATAATAACCCTGTTCAATGGCCGATTGCCAATGATGGCTCAGCAAACATTTGTATTTGACGCCAGATAAATTGACCAAACAACGTCAGAAGCGTAAGTTTTAGCATTTGGATTATTCGATCTTGCAAGATTTAGACGTGGAAGCATGGAAATGTTGATGTTCCGCTGCGTATTATAGATTTGTATAGTGAAGCATCGCATAAAGACGTCTTCCTGGGGCGGTATCAGCCAAGCACCCCTGCCTTAATTTCCATTGTGGTGTCTATCAATAACCAATGGTATGCAGTGTGCAATCTGTAGCAAGAATATTAAGGGTTGATAATATATGATGTCATTTCAAAACACATTCACGCTATTTGAAAGATCACGTCCATCTTTTTGTAATAGCTTTTAAACCGATAGCCATAGAGCACCGAATCATAACCAAACGTAGAATATATGCCTTAGTGAGGCTGTATGTTTCACGGCCCTTTGGGCAATATAACATGCCGCTAAGTAAAGTGATGTGCTTGAGGTTACATGGTGACTATCGAGTTAATAGTATCAATAAAACAAGTACCGTTATTAGCCAATGGGATTACCTGCTTTGATTATGTTCAATAAGTATATAGTTTTGTGTTGTTTGTTTGGTCTCAGGCGTCTAGCTAGCTCACTACCATCTTTTCTTAGTTCAAATTCATAGCGTGGCTCCTTTATTTGACCATTCTGTCTTGCTAGGTCTGAGATCATCGTTGTACATTACACCTAAGCTAATAACATCATGAGGCTCACATTGGATCACCATGAAGCGATTTCTTGAAGTATAGTAAACAATGGGCACAGGTTACACAATGACAGGGCACATATAGCGGGTCATTCAAATATTTGATTGAGTACAACTATGCAGCGGTTCCGATGTGTTGTTAATGACCATGGCAAATGGTTTTCAATACACACACAAGGATCGTCAATCATATTGTAACTCGCTGGTATGTGTATTCCAATACCCTTGATCCTACCTTTAAGTCATCCGAACAGTAATTTGAGGTACCTAGACACTAGATCTGTACTTGAATTTTGAAATTTAAGTACACGACCATACAAAAGGCTTCCAAATATTATTTGCAAATGTACCTGTTTGTGTGAAACAAAGAATTCTAATTATCTCGACAGATGGACGCATGCTTTCTAACCATATTTCCCCATTCCAATCTCAGGCATATTCATTCCATGCGATGCCCTTCATCCTGACCACTCAGTTAAGCTTTGGAATCTGACATAAGCATAATAGCTTGCATCAATAGACAGGCGCGTGTGTCCAATGAGTGATGTAATGACGGGTGTCTGATTGGGGGACGTAACAGCGCATGGCTTGTACAATATAGTCAACAATGAGTCGGTAGATCACTGGATCGTTGTGTCTTTAGAAAAATATCCAAGGTTCGCTTAATGCATAATATTATTATAGCTATGTTCTTATTCTGTTCCTTTAGGGCCTTTACACCACATTCACAGAAGCTTACAAATACATATGATTAAATATGCATTCCGTATTTTGCACCTTTTCTAATAACTTGGACATTTGTTCTAATTGGGAGAACGTCGTTTGCTCTGCACTTAGGTTTTACAGATAGTACCGATTCTGTTGCATTTGATAGGAAGTTATGTCTGAATACGAGCAGCAATAGCCGGAGGCAGATACTGCATTCCAAGCAAAAATATATTGCAAAGCATAAAAGCAGTATTCCCCGGACACATGCATATACGATCCCCATGATCTTTCGTTACGAAATGTGAATGGGGTTATGTGGATTATTTATAGGAACTTCGGCCTTACCCACTACGGATGACTGCTTCGTGTTAATAACCATTTACTACAAGTGCCATTATTGATGATGTAGCAGACGCCGCCTTATTGCAGCCATGGGAACAGGAAAACATCGCGCCAAGGTGCGTTCACTTCCAGATTATCGTAAGCACTCACGCAATTATATCAACATTTGCCCGGTCCAAAATGCGTTACTGTATTGAACGTTTTGCGCGTAGAGACATTTAACACTTTCGCGATTATGGTCTATAAGTCGGCGCAGCAGCTATATTAATAAGATGAAAAACGTTATGGGCGAATTAAAACTAGATTTATGTAACTCTCTGCCAAAAGAACGAAGAGAGCTGAATACGGAACATTTATCTATACATTGGAAAAATAAACAACTTATGTGGGACATTTGATAAAAATGGCATTGTTATTCCATCACTTCTTGTGGCAAATATATTGCAGCGAGCGACTCGTCAGTAAATAAGCCTTTCAAACGAACACATTTTGCGCAGCAGAGCACATTTATATGTTAACAGTTGCCTAAGCTTTCATTTGCTTCTATATATGTTCGTTCTATGTAGAGAATAAATGATGTTCAGTGCAGGGTCTTCAAACAAGCGATAGTGTCTCATAATTCTACAGCATTATCGGAACAAACATTTTCAATGTTCTCCTGCTTGTTATCTTTACAGTGCACTCCAGCGACTGATTCATCTCATTAATGTTAATGTGGCACGAAAAGACATCATAAGGGTCAGATTGCAGCCATCTACCTCTAAAATGAGTCGATGGTTCCCTTTGTAACTTGTGTCATAATAAGCCACATTCTCATGTCGTCAGACACTGCTTCTTTTCATCGTTCCCAACTCATGTTTTTAACCTAGCAACTATTTAATATGAACGCATCGTTGTCTATGAAAACATATTCTAGTTAAGCGCTAGTTACCATTTACAATAAGCAATATGTCTTTGACAAAGATTTATGTCTTCACACATGACCACATGGAGAATTAAAGCATTTAAAATCGATAAATACAGTTCCTTGTAGCATATCGTTGGATGGAATATCTGGATCGTTGATCCGAGTATCGTCTGCAGTTCATGACAATAGGTAATCAATTCAATACATGTAACAGGCTGATATCATACGGCTTGGATGACCGCGGTATGTGCCTCATTCACTAAACGTATTACCGTTCTATCTCATGTGCTTCTTCGTTGCTTGGCAATATCGATCCTTTGTTCAGAAGAGTTTTATATTATCCCCAACTTCAAGTGCGGTGTGATTCATAATTACATTGTATTACCACCGAAGACAGTTTTCCCATTTCACAGTACACGCACGCGCCTTATGAGGTTTTGGACATAGCTTTGAATTGCTTTGATCTTGTAGCTTCCCATATGTCCCATTGTGTCCACACAGGAGACTGACAGGTAAAACACTTGAAGCCCACCTTCATCTGACGCATAAACAAAGCATGATGTACTTTTGTAATTAATGTCCCTTGTATTCTTCATCCCTATATGCAATGGCTTGTCAGGTTGCCGATAATGACAAATCATCACTAACGCCAGTCTAACCAAATAATCGCACAATTGAAAAGGGAGAATATTTTATCAAATGCAATATGATGTGATTGTATCACCTCTTGTATGTATCGGCATGTGTCGAGTGTCTGGTAACTAAAAAATCAGGCATTGAAACTTAATGCAAAGGATGTTGACGTCAATATATAATTCGCCACCAAGTGCAATTCGATCTAGCAAGTCGACAACGTTTACCGCCGTCCGCCATGCGACATTGCGACTCAGCGTGCGCTGCATACTCACTCACTCACTAACTTACCCACCCTACTCTCACTCACTCACTTAATTACCCACCCACTCACACACTCAATGCCTCACCCATTTATCCACTTGCTAACTAATTAACCCAAACACTGGTTCACTTATTATACCGAACACTTGCCTATCCACTTACTTTCTCTGTCATTCATTCACAAACTTATTTACTTAAACATTCACTCACTCATTCACCAACACACATACTCCAGCACTCACCCACACACTTACTCACCGAATCACATACTCACCTTTCTTATTCACTTACCATTCAACCGCTAACTTTTTCAACACATAATCATACACTCACATACTCATCACTCGCCGACCAACTCATTCCTCAAATCAATAAACCACTCATTCACTCGTTTCCATCCACTCTCTTGCTAACTCATCACAATTTATAACTGCAATATAAAAACAATCGTAAATCAGGTCACATATCATTACGGTTTCACAATACACTGTGTTAAGGGCGGCCATCCCTCTTCTTAGCCTCTGAAATGTGGAACATTCCTGGGCTTAAGTGGAAGTACAAGACTTCCACAGGCATAGATTGGTGATATTTGTACATGTGTGCATCAGTATTGCTTTCAATACAAATGAGTTATGATTTGTGGCTGGAACTCGTAGTTGACCTTTCAATAAACAAAAGGAGCTTCAACTCACAAGCATGCTCTTCCTGTTGTTTCCTCAATATTGTTACGAATATTTTAAAAGGTTAGACTAATATGAATGAAGTTGATGTCGACAACTTAGCCATTCATTCTTTTCTCACAGCCACCCGTAAGACGAGATTTACTTACGCCATCACCAATCTTGTTATTGACGAATGTGGTCGCTTATTAAGGCTTACAACATGAATGGGTTACATTTGAGTTCAGCCTCCTCTCTTTAAACATATCGGAATCCGACCCCCTTAGGATTGCTTATTGCAGCAAACATATTGAAATTAAGTGCTGCGTCTGTTTTGTCCCATGGACAATGTGTACAATATGTATTTGTGTTTGCATTACTTTTCTTGGAGTTGGGTAAATATACATTTTCTAGCAAATAAGGAAGGTGATAATCTTTTGATGGCTTAAGAAGATTACTTTCTGTAATATTGTATTGGGCAAATGCCTAATACGAATACTGTATATTTCAATCGGTGGCTTCTGACGGTGAAACAAAAACCCTGCTGAATATGGACATATTCAATCTTAAAGTTATTTGGGGCTAACACATGGGTTATTGAATTATGAGATGTAAATAAGACGATGTGAGAAATGCATTACATCACGTGTAGAGAGACTGTTAGCTGCCATGGCAACGAACACAACTTGATTCACGCATCTATTTAGTGTGATCAAGGGATTATTCAATGATATCATTTCTTCCGTCAAACCATCATCCTGTAATTGATACCCTGTTCGGACCATGTGCACATCCCGCGTCTTACGCCAAACTGATCCCTCCATTTTTGTCCGTTATTCATTTAATACTCCCATCATTACAATCCCCTAATTACCCCGCCATTGCCGACCAACACGCGATCACCTTGTCATAATCTTTGTACTCTTAGTCTCAGTTCGACGCTAATTTGTACATTGAACCAAATGTCTTTGAAGCCTTTAAAGTAGATTTTCCATTCAGCGAGCCGCGAAAACCCTCTCGCTTTGTAGTGCAATGATGCCCTACCATGCGTATTACACGTTCTTCAATGTTTGTGCAATTCGTTGTCGCTGCCGATCCATTGACGTAATGCTAAGGGTAACCTGCATTGTGTTTGTATCCCTTAGAATAATATATTTTCTCTGTGAGCTCCTGACCAAGACTATGCCGGGAACATTACTGACAAGCATGGCATGGCATACACTTGAGGGAACTGAATACGGTATAAATAGCCTAGCTTTACTTTGCAATTTTATCAGCAGATATTGTAAGTCACTGTTTTTATGTCCGGCAATTTTATCGGCAGATGTCACTGCACAGATGTATTGCGTTCAGACGCATGATACATCTCTGATGGAATCAAGATGGGGTTTAAATTCATGCAGATCCAAAGCAAGCCGTAACAGATGCTAACAAATACATAGTAATTCATGTGATAAACTTTGACGACCGCATCAACACCTTGCCACATTCTCAGATATTTCTCAGTAACAGAATACACACAAATGGTAATTTGGACATTAGAATGAAGCAGTTGTTTGCGCGATCACTGCTTTGATTTGTTAGGCTTTATATGTTATATAATTCCGACTATGTGAAGTGAGATTCTGTTGTTAGCTGCAACTTTGTGGGGTATGGCACCGGGTAATGTTATGGTCGGAAATGCATCAAGTCATCAACAAAACATTCGGCATTATTCCACATCAATGATGATGCATGGCGGCAAGAATAAGATCAAGATGCACCAAAGCTAGTTGGTTGGCTTTTACACATGAGGTGCTTTGTTAAAGATAAGTATGTTCGAAATATGGTTGGCAGTTTTATTGTTGATTCAATCGCAGCCAAGCTGCTTTTGTTGGTGAAGGGGTTCATTATTGTAAGGTAAATTAGAGTGATAACGGAACCACGTGTGACTAACATGACCGTCAGAAAACAGATCATCGCGTTTAATGCTTATGGTAAAGTCTTTATACGACCCTTCAGAAATAAAACGCTATTACTTATGACATCGGGTAGAATGTCAAGCTGATGCGATGTAAAGTGAGAAGCTTAATTGCACCTGGTGACTATTTAGCTGAGAGATTGAATATGGCAGTTCTTTTTTTATCACTGGGAATTACCTTAATTATGCTTGAATGTATGAACGTCTTCTTGCTGGGTCTTAGGCATTTTAGTCAATAACCGTGATACACTACAGTGCAATTTCCTATTTTAAGTTAATCGCAAGGCTTCGTTACGTCGTCTAGAATCATTTTATGATATGCAATGTCATATTCATTCTACAATTCATAACCAAGCATGCTGTTACACTTTATGACGTTTGTGATCTTGTATTTGTTTGCAAATGAAGCAGCGTCCATATTATAAAGGACTTAATGTATATGTATGTAAACATGACAGGGTGTAATGTGTTCAATCAATTATTCTCATAATCAGTCGCAGTAGATGAGTCAATCAAGTTGGTTTAATTCGTGTACTTCACATGCTAAGCCAACTAGCAGGCGTTCTGCATAACTCTCTCGCCCAATCATGGGACGCATGTATTAGTCGTCTCTGTTCCCATCCCAGTTTTCTTCGCATTCATGCCAAGCCAACTAGCTTCTCCTCTTTGCCTACCTATGTGACCGCCCATTCAGTGTCAGGAATCAGGCGTAAGTGTAATGACTTGCATTATCAAGGGCTGTGTAAATCGGATTGCTTTCGTTTTTGTCAATCTGAATGTCTGAGAAAGTGCATTACAAAAGCATGTGATCAAATATGCAGCTCTTCTTACTTACTGGCACAGCATGTCTAGGTGCTGTACCAAAGCCATCGACAAAACATTGTCCATAATGCATGGAGCATATCAATACATCAGAGAATAGAGAGAACAATGGCGTGAGTTCTGAACATGTAGGTACAACACAATCGATTTCCCAAAAAGTATAAAACCTCTTCTTTTTGCCCCATCTTTGTAATCGACCATTCCTGCTGATACCATCACATGTAAATGGCTTATCTTCACATTATGTAAGTAAGCGAACCGTTGAAAAAGAGAAATCAAATTTTGGAGAACAATTATAGTATGAGGTTAATGATTATAAACGATGGTGGGTGGTCATGGTACAGGCTATATGGGCTTTGTATGTCATTGCTGATGGAGACTATATTATACTTACATTTATTCAGACAAACATTGCACGTTCACTAAGCGATGAGGCCCTGATTACCCACTCACGTACTGACTCACTCGCTCCATGTCAAAACCTTGGTATGAATACCACTCCCTAATATTTCAGTATACTTCTGCCAGCGTGTTGCCCAGTGCTTAGTGTATCTATCTATGGCCATATGGAATATATTTTCGACACTACACATCATTATTCCCTGGCCTATTGGAACAATGATTCACCATAGAATGGCTCGTCCCTCCAATGGCAGTGGTTTATTCCCAATCTGGCTGCAGCTGTGATTCCTAAAAGTATGGCATTTCACCCGTGAACGGTTGCTTCTGCAAAGGCGAAATCGATGGCGCACGTGCCACGCAGATTATAGGTGTTGGTGCTTCCATGACAATTTCCAATCTTAGAAGTAGAATCATCTATAACTTAATTTGTTTCTTCAAAACTGGTAGTTAGCTTAGTTCTTTCTATGTTGGAATCAATTATAATTTTAAATGGGTATCAGTTTGGGGTCCATCGCAGTTCTCGTTGTCCGAAGAACATAACTGAAAAATCTTGATCAATCAGTCATACATTCGCAAATGTAGGATTCGTCTGGTCATGACTAATTGAGATCAAATAAATGACAAAGAAGCTGCAAGTTGTGAACGGAAATAGTAGGAAACCAACCTATTTACTGTGATGATATCAATCAAATGTTACTTATTTGTCCTCCCCGTGGATAAAGACAAATAACTACAATAGATATACATATGTGACAATATTCCTGGTTGTTAGTATCATTACAAATGGCGTCGGAAACCGCGCTCGCTCTTAACTTCGATCTCGCGAAATATTTTCATCAAATAATACCCGCCCTCTCAATTATATATTGCCTCGATCGTTACCCAAAAGACACTTTGTACTAATAACCGGGAGGGGGTGCAGGGGTGGGGGGGGGGGACAATGACGGTTTTTTTGTGGGCCGAACGTCATTTCATGCTGTGCGAATGATAATGCTCACGAAATCAATGTTCTGTTGAAAAATGAAGCAGTGTCAGACGACATGAGAACCGTCGGCTCATTTTGGGGATAGGTGGCCGCAATCCAACCCTTATGGTGTCTAATTGTATAACATCAACATTAGTGAGAAGAACATTATGAGCCAATATTGCAGAGTTGAAGACCTTGCGTTTAACATCATTCATTATCTAAGTAGCAAACAAGGAAAATATAGAATAGCAAAAGATGATTGCCATGATTAGGTTGGTTTATTTACTCTTGTTACATTCTTAGGTTGCCTTTCATTTCATGTCTGAAGTTCCAATACGGATTATTTGGGTGGGGATGGTGCGCATGAGCATTAATGTATTGAATCATTGCAGTAAGCATACGTACTATGCACCGTGTTGACAGTGAATACCTGCCTGACAATTATTCTGGTGGGCGATTGCTGTGAAGGTGTTCAATGAAAAGCAAGCTTGTTGAAAGCCAGATTTTTCGTCAGTTTTTATTAATTTACAATATACACGTTGTCTTGTGGTGAATACCTTGATTAAAAGAGACAGGCAGGTAAATAACGAGTTCATAATCCATTTAGGACATGCTGATTTCTAATTGATATCTAGACGCGTATTACATTTGAATTGAGATGCTGCGTCAATGGATACACAATCAATATCGGTCATATGCGATTAACGATAACTTTGATTGTGATTCCCGTCGGTGATGAAAGGCGATTGTGATCAGTTGATTGTGCACCTCGCCCTTGCATTTGATGTTTCCCAGATGTGACAGGCAATCACTTAGAGACACATTAATCCCCACCATCGTCAATGACGACACAATATGAACAACGACTCCACTTGAGTATCGTTATCATGCTCATGCTGTTACCTCCGTTCAGACGGCTGTATGGTGTGCTGTGATCGGTACGTAAATGCAACGTTATTTGTGTATTTGCTTCAGGCGCCATGATAGTCTTGCTTTAGCGTTTAGTCATTCTTAAATGCTAAATTGATTCCTTAGAAGGGCTAATATACCAGCCAATCGCGAAGTGCAATATATTTGCGATTCGAAACAGCCCACTAACATCGTCGTTTAAAATTAATGTTTCCTTTTCGGTTCTCTTTTTGCCATAGTAACAAATACCCTTTTGATGTGTTCACTGGAGTTTATAAATTTAAAATTCACTCTGTCTGATAATAGCATTATAAGTAATTGATTATAAACGTTGTGGTGAATGTCGTTGTTAAGGAGGCAAGCAGTTAATTGACGAGCCCGTAATCAAGATAAAACGACCAGACAGGGTTATTCAAGAATTTCTGGCGGCTGGTAATGATTACAGATACAGATTATAGTCTGTAGTCATCCGGGCTTTCACTTGCACTTTTGTTGCAGCGTTGAGGGGGGTTCCAATGTTATCGTGACGGTGATGTAAGACAACTGCGACAGGGGGGGGGGGGGGTGTATCGTGCTAGTGCATTCAATTATTCCACATTTGCCAGGTTATCAGAGACTCATACATTCCCACCAACGCTCGTTCTGTCCATTACATCCAACGAGCCCATAAGATTATTACTATCATGCTTATGCTCTAAACTCAGTTCAAGAGTTTGGGTAACTGTGAATTGTATGAAAATGCAACGATATTTCTATATTTGTGTCTGTCGCTCTAACGGTCTCATTTAAGAGTAGTTAAGTTTTTCCTGAATGAATGCTATTTTATGTGCGCGGTCTGGGACACAGTATGTGATTTAACCATAGATTAGCTGGGGAAAAATTTATATAGATGTCAGCACACATTAGACTCATGCTGGCAATTTTATTCCCTCTATTTATAACAAGTAGGTCTCCCACATTTCGTATGGATTAAATGACAGTAACAATGCCGCATATTTTCCGAAGTCGATCCGTGATGAAAATGCTCTTCTTTTAGCTGGCATCATCGGTATAATGAATCATTCGCGCCTACTCAGTGCTCGACAGAGCTCTTAAATTATCTCTTTTACTGCTATATAAAACAAGCATATATAGAAACAAATGGAGGCTTTGGCAAATGTTAGCACACAAATTTGCACTGCCGCTCAAAATTTATTCGTTTGAGAGGCTAATGTACTGACGAGTCGTGCGCTGTAACTTATTTGTCATCACAAGCAAGGAAATGACAAAGACATTTTTGTTAAATATCCCACATTAGCTGCAAATTATGGCAATTTAACGATGAATGTTCCGTTTTTGGCCCTCTTTGTCATTTTGGCAAAGTGTAACATAAATCCCGTTTTAATGTCGCCCATAAGGGTTTTCATCTCAATAATATAGAGGCGTCGGGTAAATGGTGCTTTATGTAGCTGTTTTTATTGCCAATTTGGTTTTTACTTGGAATGCAGTATCGGGTTCTGTTTCCGGTTATTGTCATGTGCTGCTCGTATTCATAACATCCCTACAATATAATGCAGATGGCTGAATATTCAAAACTTGCATATGTTGTTAGCAACATAAGTCATGTTAGTAATGACGTGGCATATTCAGGTATATATAAGACAAACCCAATAATATTCCATTAGTAAGATAATCGGAATTCATGTTAGAAAACGTACAACCCAATAAAATCAACGCGTGATTAGCAAATGAGCGCGCAAGGCAATGGGTAAGACCATAGACGATTGTGAGAGTATCACTGATTGTGATAACGGGATGTTACACAATACAATGATAGTTGTGTAACCATGTGATTTCTATGTTGGTTTCAGTATTGAACAGATGACAGTCTGAAGGCGATGTTCTCAAAAGAGAGCAGTTTGGCTTGTTTGCACACTTGAATTTCAGGGTTTTATAATTGCTTTTATCGACATGCTTTGTTGTTCGGAATGCTGTGTCTACAGTTATGTTGGATCATGTAGTCCCGTTACCTGACCATACAAGTTCATTCGGTTCTCATTAGATGTTCAAATGAATCAATATTCGCAGAGACATTGGTAATGTCAGTTCTACACGTTTCACTTATACTAGCAAGTATATTTGCACTTGTGGCGATTCAAGTAGATCTTGGGTAGCTGAAGCAAGCTGATAAATTAATAGAGGGTCCATGTAAAACCCGGATGTCACATCGGAAGAACAGGAAATTGGGAATTCAAATGCAGAGTTGGCTTCCTCTCCGGAATAAAGGATGCCACTTTTTGCCATTTGTAGTATTGATTGTGCAAATAGCGAGGAGAACCTTCAGAGACACATGGTGTCCGAACTTTAAAAAGACCGCATAATACGAACGAAAAATGTACATTGGATTATCATGGGTACCATGACTGTCATGTTGGAGTAATATAAACCGAACATTGTCTACGCACACGAAACGACCTGACCCAGAATGCCTCGTGTGCCTGAGTCACTCATATTTCTTACTATGCGCTTGTGAGTACTGGGATGCAGCGTAGTTGCATTGTGTTACTCTTTTATCTGTTAGAGCTGTTCCAATATTTTCTGTGACCAGTAATTTGTAATGACTGGCTTTCATCGGACTAAGTGAGCTGATAAGTGGAGGCATCTTTTTTTTCTGCCTTAAAAACTCTAGTTCGTAATATGCATTGACTAATCTTGTTCAACTTCTGCCAGAAGATCAATACATGAGTTCTCAGGAGAAATCATCATACGAATAGCGGATTACCTAAAGTACATAAGCTATTATTCGTTACGGTGCTCTTTGACTATCGGTTTGAACACCATCTTTTACAATGCGTGAATGGGTTTTTAAACAACATCATATATTATCAACACTAACTATTCTTGCTAGCGAATGCACTCGGCATACCATTGGATATTGTTAGACACCACGATTGAAATTAAGGCCAGGGGTGTTCGTATCATCTGCTACGGAACAATTGCCAATTACAATTTCTCAACAAACGGGCTACCATCATTGATGGTTATCTTTGCAACTACGTCGTCATGACCTGCGTACTTATTGCGATAAACACAACGTAGACGTAGGTGATGCAAAATATATTGTGTTAGATAACTGAAGCAACTTAAAGGCCCATATTCTATCCCCCTGACGACATCATAATGACATACAGTTCCTTGATCATTGCAGATTATCACAGCGGTCATTATCAACAATGAAGCTGCATATATGTACTGCACTTAAGAAACCATATTTGAGCTGAATCAGAGCGGAAATATAAATCAGAAATTTGAGAAAATGCATGCATTACAAATGTTCATTCCATATTGTATTTTTCATATACTAAAGTTATAATTCAAAGCGAGTAACTTTTCGATCTGGCAGAAGTTAAGAACCAACAACGAGCCCGGTGTGATGCACGTGATATGCTCACCTGTCATACACGAGTGAAACAGCGTGTTGATTGCAGCACATTGCAGGTGCAGCAGTGACTTACGTGGACAGAGCTACAAAGCTTCACCATCGGTCATCTTTAATAATGGCAAACCGATCAAACAATTTTGAATAACTTCTATATCTGTACTTACGAAGAGTATCATATGCCATAGGGTCTCTTATATCAGTTCCATTGATGCCCTGTTGACTCAAAAAGTTGCCTATTGGGTAGAATATTTATGGATCTCCATTATTATGTTCTCTGTGTTTGTATTCAACCTAGCAACTATGTAGGATGAATGCATTGTTGTCTATACAAATATCTTCTAGTCAAGCACTGGTACCATTTATGATAAGCAATATGTTCTTAACAAAGATTAATGTCTCCAGACATTGACACATGGAAAATTAAAGCATTTAAAACCGATATATACAGCTCCTGGTACCATATCGTTGGATAGAATATGTAGATAGTTGGTCAGATTGTTGTATGTAGTTGATGACAATAGTAAATCAAGCCCACATACGTAACAGACTGATCTAATACTTGTTGGGTGACCTCTGTATGTGCTCCGTCTGAAGTGTAAAACCCGTTCTCCTGAATTCATTAACACGCCTTATCGCAGCATGAAATAAAAACTACACTCCACTGTGCCTCATTCACTAGAAATAGCTTGGCAATATCAATCCTTTTTTCAGAAGAGTTCTATATTATTCCCAACTTCAAGGTAGCTGTGATTCATCATTACATTTCATTACCACCGAATACAGTTTTCCCAATGCACGGTACACGCACGCGCCTTATGTTGTTTTTACAAAGCTTTGAATCGCTTTGTTCTTGTAATTTCCGTTATATATCATATTGTGTCCACACCAGAGACTAACAGGCAAAACAAAAAAAGCACGCCTTCATCTAACGCATAAGCGAAGTATGATGCATTTATGCAATTACAAGATTGTACTCTTAACCCCTGTACGATGCATGGCATTTAATATGCAATTGCTTGTCAGGGTGCCGTTATTGACAAATCATCATGAACGCCAGTCTGACCAAATAATCGGTTGTATCACCTCTTGTTTATGTCTTGTAGTTGTAACTTACCTTTATTACATTCTGGCTGTAATGGCTGGCGCTCATGTCAGTCGAAGTCCGTAAGTCTGTTATGCTTCATTTGTTCTTTCTCCAGTCATGCCATGCTAGCCTACGCAGTCTTACTACTAGTACCATACATTTCGAGCGTCCCATGACTATTGCGCATATGCCTGTTTAATGCACTCACACAGTCACACTTTCAAATGCACAATATGCCCTTTTAAGTATACAATACATCATACCCTTAAGTGGTCAGAAGTTTAAAATATATGGGGTCAATAAAAAGTGTACCCTCGGTAAAAACGAAGGTGCGTCCATGAAGAACGCTTCATATGTGAGTATGTAAAAAGCGTAAGTTCACTATTCACGTCTATGACAGTGAATGTTTAATGGGGTTAAATTGTCCTCGGTTTCGCTAAGCATGGTGTAACGTTAAACTCCCTTAAACTCCCCGGACTGGGCCAAAGACATCGCCTAACATGTGTATAATGTACATACTATAATATATTGACCTGCAGTGTTATCTAAATGGTCCATAATTTGTCTCTTATCCGTATATGTGTTCAACATGTTTATACCGCCATTTTGTGTCTTCAGGTGTTCTAAACTCATATGTATTATGCAGACTCCAAAGTTATTGTATTATTGTATTTATAGGCACCTCGACATTTACTGGGGTAAGAGGGCTTAATCGCATCAACTCCATGGTTGCTATATGACGTATTGTATGTTGCTAGGACACTTAATTAGAGCTTAGTTGTTGTTTTGAGATCGTTCATAGTGACGAATAAATTATCCAATTTTCTCAATCTTCGTGTTTGCAAACCTTTAAGAAGCTAAAGAACACAGATATCCAAACCATAGAACTTGTGTATCTGACGTTTTGTTGTCGATTTGTCTTGGACAAACTGCACATGAAAACGGTTTCGATGCACAATTACTTCTGAACCTACATAAGCATTCGGCCAAATAACATAAGTTTAATGCACGACATACCTAAATCGAATTCAGCCTTAGCTGATGCAATTATCCCAGCAGCAACAAAGAATGAATGCATTGTCGTTCGTAAATAAGATTACTCCGTCCTTTATCCGGCGCTTGTAACAAGCATTACCAAGCAATGTGCTTGAAATTAAATTATTGAGAACAATTATAGTATGAGGTTAATGATTATAAACCATGGTGGGTGGTTGTGATTTAGGCTTTGTATGTCATTGTGGACAGCGATTGTAGTATACTTACATTTATTCAGAAAAACATTGCACATTCACAAAACGATGACGCCCAGATTAACCCACCCACGCACCGACTCACTCGCTCCATATCAAAACCTGGGTATGAATATCACTAATATCTGAGTATACTTCTTCCAGCGTGTTGCCCCGTGATAGTTTATCTATCTATAGCCATACGGATCACATTTTCGACACTGCACATCATTATTCCCTGACCTATAAGAACAATGGTTTACCATAGAATGACTCGTCCCTCCCATGGCTGTGGTTTATTCCCAATCTGGCTGCAGCTGTGATTCGTAAAAGTATGGCATTTCGCCCATGAACTGTTGTTTCTGCAGATTATAGGTTTTGTTCACATGCTTTCGTGACAGTTTCCAATCGTAGCAGTAGATTCATCTATAACTTCATTTGTTTCTTCAAAACTGGAGTATAAAACCATTGTGCTTATGACATATCATTACATATTGTTACAAAGGCAAAATACTAACAAGCACTATGCCGGGTGACGCAATCAAATACATTGTACATCATCATTGCACTTATGCCACGTATGCACCTTGAATGCACCCTAGCTATACCTAAACTATTCATTACAACTTATTTCGTCATTAATTGAATACCGACTCCTTTTTATCCACCAACGCGCCAATACATTACCGACCTCTATGTAAGTCTCTGAAATCCGACGACAGGTCATTCAATATACTTTGACTTTATAGATAGTAATCCAATACTACATTACTCAACTGACACGAATACACGGTAAGCAAGATTAATGAGAACCTTTCACTGAGGGTATTAACAATATGAGCAATACTACAAAGAGGTTGAGTCTAGATATAGCACGGGCGAATTAAGCCACGACAACTTTCATTTGGGTATATAATTCTTCGGCCTCCCTGTCATAAGTGGTTACTAACGTTAATGTCAAAAGTTCAACTAACTGCATTACACGAGGACCTAGCAGAAATGTCAGTGATCAATGAGTAATGCAATGAGTTTATAAAAAATGTGAATGAATTATACATGATGAATTGTCAGACATTAACCTCTAGATATCAGCGTTATGTCAAAAAGGTCAAGACACATGAAGGAAATAGAGATTGATATCAGTGGATCACACTTGACACAAGGATATATATTTACGTCTTGTGAAATGTATCATAGACAATGACAATATTTGCTATGCCTTGATTATAGTTGACCACAAGGATAATGACATTATTGACGTGACGCGCTTTGCATTCTCGGGAGAGTAGCAAGGAATTCCATTGATCCAAACTTACTTTAATGATGATACTGTTTGCAATAGTCATGATTCTGACGCCTTTGTTGTGTAACATAGAAGCCCAATAATACCAATTGAATTATCGCTCATATTGGTGTGAATACATAGCCAGTTATGAGGCTTATTGGGTATTTGCTATAGATTCGGGGACTAGATGTCATTACTATAGATTGCAGACTTACGCAATGGTAACGTAACTATGTGGCTTTCTTTCTTACACTACAAGTTATCGGCATAGCATGAAATAGATAGGGGAAATGCATTCACTAGAATACCTCTTAGAGATACAGTCATATTGCTTTGTGATGTATCACTTTTTCCAGTGGGTTTAGGTTTTTTAATTCATATTTGTATCACGTGATCAATTGAATATCTACTTGGCATAGTTCCCTTGATTTTGGTATTAATTATCTTTATAAATGCACTAATGATGATTGAGAAAACAGGATATCGGTTTGGGGTCAATCGCTGTTCTCGTTGTCCTATGGGCAAAACAGAAAAATCTTGATCAATCCGTCTTACACCCACAAACAAGGTAACTAATTCATTACCTAAGTTGCAAACAAGAAAAATAAAGAATACCAAGCGATGATTGTCCTGATAAGGTTGGTAGATTTACTCCTATTTCATTCTTAGGTTGCCGTTCATTTCATTCGGTCTGCAGTTCCAGTACGGTAAATTATACGGGTGGGGATGTTGCGCTAGAGCATATATGTATAAATTCATTGCAGTAGGCATATGTACTCAGCACGCATTGGCACTACCTGCCTGATAATTGATTTAAATGGAGGCATGTTAGGCGTATTTTGGTGGGCGATTGCAGTGAATGTGCTCAATGAAGAGCAAGCTTGATGAAAGTCAGATTTTACGTCAAATTTAAGTAATTCACAATATACACGTCCCGTGGTGAATACCTTTATTACAAGAGACCAGCAGGTAACTAACGCGTTCATAATCTATTTAGGACATGCTGATTTCTAATTGATATCTAGACGCTTATTGCATTTCCATTGGGATGCTGCGTCAGTAGATACACAATCAATATCGATCATATACGATTAACGATAACTTTGATTGTGAGTCCCCATCGGTGATGAAAGACGATTTTAATCAGTTGATTGTGCATCTCACCCATGCATTTGATGTTTCCCAGATGTGACAGGCCATGACTTAGAGACTCATAAATACCCACCATCGTCAATGACGTCACAAAAAGGATCAATGTCTCCACTTGAGTATCGTTATCATGCGCATGCTGTTTTCTCCGCTCAGGCGGCTGTATGGTGCGCTGCGATCGGTACGGAAATGCAACGTTATTTGTGTATTCGCTTCAGGCATCATTAAAGTCTTGCTTTATCGTTCATTATTTCTTAAATGAACTGTTTTAACTACGTGGTATCGTACCCGGCATGCTAGTCAACCGTTAATTTGTTTAGAAAAGTCATATCGCACACTCACCATGCTGCTGAGTGTATTTACTATACGTATGACGAGTTGGTCTCTCACATCGCAATATCATTCGCTCGTATGAAAGTGTTGACAGCAAACAAATCGTTGCCAGCGTTGGCTGTACTTCGCCTCGCCTCTCAGGTTGGCTTGACTTTGAGGGTGTTCCAACGTTATCGTGACGGTGACGGAAGACAACTGTGACAAGGTGGCGTGTATCTTGCTAGTGCATTCAATCGTCTGTCGCCATAATGGTCTCGTTTAAGAGTAGTTAAATAATTCCTGAATAAATGCAATTATATGTACGTGGTCTGGGACACAGTATGTGATTCAACCATTGATTAGCTGGGGAAATATACATAGATGTCAGCACACATTGGCCTCATGCTGGCAATTTTGTTCCCTCTATTTTTAACAAGTTGGTCTCCCATATATATGGATTAAATGGCAGCAACAATGCCGCATATTTGCCGAAGTTGATTCGTGATAAATGTCGGTATAATGAATCATTCGCACCTACTCAGTGCTCGACAGAGCTCTTAAATTATCTCTTTTACTGCAATATAAAACAAGCATATATAATGAAACAAATGGAGGCTTTGGCAAATGTTAGCACATAAATTTGCTCTGCTGCTCAAAATTGATTTGCATGAGAGCCTAATGTACTGACGAGTGGCATTTTTACGAAAACAACAGGTTTTAATAACATGCACACGCCACTTACAATTACATAATGATACACCTGTCGTGCTTATTATCGTTCTTTCATAATGACAGTTAGCTGGACTGAGACGATATATACTCACCTGTCATGCATGAGTAGAACCGCGTGTAGATAACAAAAAACTGCAGGTCCATTGTTGATTTACGTGGACAGAGCTACAAAGCTTCACCGTCGGTAATCTGTGATAATGTCAGACTGATCAAACAATTATTAATTACTACTATATTTGTACGTAGGCAAACAACCTATTCCATAGGATTTCAAAAAGTATAAGGTTTAACGGCACACCAACAGTCATGTGTTATATGGTGCCAAGAAAGGTTAATAGATAAGATTGACCTGATTAAGCAGCCGCCTACTAAATAAATGAAAATGGAGATGGAAAAGATAAAAATGGAAGTAATTATCCTAAAGCAAGTCACCACCAGCCGATTGACCAAACCAGTCCATTCCAGCCTCTCGTCTGGTCGAAATTCGGTCTTTCGATTTCAGTTCTATTGCTTTGTTGATTCAAAAGTTGACAATTAGGTAGAATATTAATGGACCTCTTTATTATCTGCTCTGTGTTTGTATTCAGTACGTTAGGTTTATATTGCTATTTAGGGCTTCATATATTCTAAGTTTATGTGGAACTTAGATATTCCAATCGATAAAAAAAAAAATTATCATATTATTTCATTTGTATATACCGTTCAAACATCGAATTCCATTGATGAAAGAGAGTTTGACAGTATCTTCTCATTGGTTGCTATGTGATGTTATTATTCCTGCTGGTATCATTTAGTACCACTCTGATGTCTTTTTCAGATCTTTTAAATGGCCATTACACGTGTTTGTCATCAAACACTTTGATGTTGTTTTCAGATCTTTAAAATGGCCATTACACGTGTTTGTCATCAAAGTTTCCATACTTCCGCTTCTAAAGCCTGGAAGATCAATTAATCCAAATGCTAAAACCGATGCCTGTGACGTTGTGTACTCAATTTATCTAGCGTCAAAAACAAACTGAAGGAGTTCTTGCACTGATTGTTTGATCAGATCTCGGTATGTGATTTGTTTTAAGTGTAAAAACCATTCTCCTGCATTCACTCACTAGCCCAAACAAATGGTATGATATGACACTTTAAGAAATGTAAGTATACTTGGGTCGGCACACAACGCTTTGTATTTGCCTCATTCACTAAACGTAGTACGGGTCCATCTCATGTGCTTTCTTCGTTGCTAGGCAATATCGATCCTTTGTTCAGAAGAGTTCCATATTTTCCCTAACTTCACGTGTGCTGTGATTAATCATTACATTGCATCACCACCCGCAGACAGTTTTCCCAATGCACGGTACTCGTAAGTTAATCTTGTTATCGACAAATGTGGTCGCTTATTAATGCTCACAACAAGGATGGGGTTCATTTTAGTTCATCCGTCTCTACTAAAACATATCTGAAACCGACCTTTTTGGTTTAATGTAACACAAATGTGTAACTATTTGATTGATTACAACGAATACTGAGTGTTTGGTAATGTTCAGTAATAGTTCGTCAATGATGATGACCAATTCTGCCTAATCAAAAATCAGAATGATCCGTTCAATATGACCTGTTATTGGTGTAACCTGGGCTTTACTTAAAATATTTCCCGAAACCGATTTATGATGATCGTGTAAGAGCATCATGAGGTCAGGATCGTGGGTGTAAACTACGAATCATGCGATGAGCCCAGATCTAATAACGCGAAATATCTACATTAATTAGCCACGTAATGAACTTGAAATAAAGGCAGGTAATCTCACCGGCATAGGACGCCCTACAAACGTTTGTAATATCGCAAACCGTCTTAAGTAGACATGATGCTGAGCGAATCTAATATCTGCGGCAGCTAAATTACAACAAAAAACATAAACAGGTAATGCAGAAAATATAACATAATAGGCAGCTGACGCCACGTAGAAGTCAAATTTTCTGGTCCCCTGCAGACATCATTATGGAACTCAGTTCCCTTATCAATGCAATTTGACAGATAAATCTTTAACAACAATGAAGTTGCATCCTTCCCTTTGAAGGCCCTGTATTAAACACCTCATGGATTAGGCTGATTCATAACTGTTGGCGCTCGCAGCGCATCTCCATATGCCGCAGTCGCAATCGACGTGTCTTTTATGCTTCATTTATTCATGTTCCAGACATGTCATGCAAGACTACGCGGTCTTACCAGCAGCAACATACATTTTTAGCGTCCCATGACTATTGCGCAAATGGTCGGGAAATTTCAAACTTCAATATTCAAGTCCCAACAGTGAATGCTTAGTGGGGTTAAATTGTCCTCGAGTGACTCGTGGTTTTGCTAAGTATGATATAATGTCGCACTCGCTTAAATCAGTATCGGCTAGCTGAGCCAAAGGCATCGACTAACAATTGTGTTAATTATACTCTCAGTATAAAAGCAAGTAATTATATTATTGTATCTGTATGCACTGCAAACTCCTCTGAGGGCTTTGTTGTCATTAAACAATCAAATTATCGTGTTTTCATACCTTTGAAAAGCTGACGAACACAATTTATCCAAAACATAGAACCTGACGCTTTGTTGCCAATTTTTCACAGACAAACTGCACAGGGAAATTGCCGAAATGGCATAAGAATTCGGCTTAATAACCAAGGTTTGATATTTGACATACTACAATCAAATCTAACCCTAACTGATGCAAATAACCCATCCGCTGCAAAGAATGAATACATTGTTGATTTTAAATGTGATTAATCTTTCTTTTATCTAGCGCTTGTAGCCAACATTACCAAGCAACGTGCTATTTACAAAGGGCGGTGTCTCCAGACAAGGACACGTAAGTGAATCATTCAGAAGGATAAATTACATTTGTGATTAACAATTTTGGGATATTGTACGTTAATCACGTTATCGTATGTAGATGATGAAAACGTGAAATAAGGTCACACGTGTTACATGTAAGAGAATCATAAACAAAGCATGATGCGTCATCCTATAATTTGTACCCTGTTCGAACTATGTGCACATCCCTCATCTTACGCAAAACTAATTCTTCCATATTTGCCCGTTGCTCATTCTATGTCCACACTTTTGGAATCCCCTAACTACCCAACCATCCTCGACCAACACGCCATCATCTCGTCATTCTATTTGTGACCTTAGTCCCAGTCTAACGCTTGGCTTTCAAAATGCCAGTCAAAGCTAATAATCGAAAAATTGATATTGAGGCGAAGAAATGTTCGATCGCATACAAAATGATGTAAGTGTATCGCACATTGTATGTACAGCTTTGATCGTTCAGAATTTCGATTTGTAAGCACAAGCATTTCGCCCAACACCGTGGCAGACATATATGAAAATCAACTTATAATGCATAAACTCTTAACTTTAAACGATATGTGCTGCTGTAGCAAAGCATCATGAATTCTTAATTGGGTAAGATTTATGAAATGTTAAGTCTATGGATTTATTACGCCTGAATGGATTGGGGGGGTTTTTTTAGGGGGGGGGTCAAATTTACTTACAAACCCTCATTTCACTAGCTACCCTTTACCGCTCCACTCCCGCCCCGTTTACATTTAGCCATTACTAGTCACCACGTTTTAAAAATCTTATTAGAGTTTATACGCCATTTGAAGCCTCATATGAGATGTTTCTAAGCTCCCATGTGTTCAGTACCAAACCATACACATAACCATATGATGCAGTAGATTTAATGCGTGATAATCTGGTCGCTTGCAGACACCCCAGTGACACGCAGTTCCCTCATGTTTGCAACTGAATACCCGCTAATGAGGCTGATTGTTCAGCTCTTCATCGGAATACGCCCACAGACCTGTTTTGACGTCATTTATAACATTCGTATTTTCATGCACCATTATCCGTATAGAACAAAGCAGCATTCAAATGAAAGAGATCAAATTTATACCAAAGGAGACAATACGGCTCGTTGTTCACTCACTCATCATTGGCATTTACTCATTCACTCATTCACCCACTTTCTCATCAACACTCCCGATCACTTATTTATCCACTCACTTGACCACTAACTCGCTCGATTCATTTACATCTCTTCTGCTCACTCACTCACTCACTCATGGACATGCGATGAATGTGTCGCGTAGGAGTCCAAAACTAACCACACAGCAAGTACAAACATAAACAAAGGGGCCGATATTCTGGTCCCTTGTAGACATCCCAATAGCACGCAGTTTCATGCTTATTGCATTTAAAAACCCACGGATGAGGCTGATTCATTAGATATACACCCACAGACCTGTTTTAATTTAACGTCATTTATCACATTCTCGCTGTCATGCATTATTATCGGTATAGAACAAAGCATCATTCATATGAAAGAGAACCCATTTATACAAAGGGAGACAAAATGTGTTTTATTCCTCGCGTTCGAGGCATATTTCTGACGCCAGTCACAAAAGATGTGTCTATCATGTCTCGTCTATTCATGTTCCATGCCATGAAAGACTCGCAGTCATACCACAAGCACCATTAATCTCTAGCATCTAAAGACTATTTTTGCCCATATGCCTTTTTGATGCACTCCCATTCATATTTTCTTCGTCTAGTCACACCTTCCAATTCACTGTTGGCTCTTACTCTTTCACTTCATCACCCGGAGATATGACTTCTAAACTTACTGTGCATCAAGGCTTCACGTGGCCGTGAGTCAACAGAATTTCCAAAAAAAATTTTACCCTAATAAGTTAAAACAGCTCAGTCGGGAAGAATGCTTCATGTGTGAATGTGTGAGAGTAAGGTCATTTCAAGCACCATGGTCAAGTTCAAAATAGTAAATGCCGAAAGGGGCTAAATGATGCAAGTGTCTTCGGGTGTCTCATGGTTTTTTTAACCCTGTAGTTCATTTGCCTGGTTTGATTCTGTACATAAAGCACTTCACCAGATGACAGGGATCAACGGATTGTAACTCATACGGGTGACCTCATGCTGGTGACCTCATGCAATCTCCACCTCTTCCTCGGCGTCTTTCTTCTCTCAGTGGAGGCTTGGAAAGCGTCACCATTGGATCATTTGTAACATATATATACCAAGCAAGTTATATGTCTCCATACAGGGGCTCATAAGTATAGCATTTGAAAATGTATTGTGACTATGTAGCCAGGGATAGTGTTTGTTAATCAGATTATCCAATGCAGATGATGGCAATTTAGAATAACACCCACACATGTAACAAGCTTGCCTGATATTGGCAGCAAAGACTCCTTTGGTTCACATATAAGCATATGTTATATTCGACGAAACTTTGAATCGCTTTGTCCTTGTAGCATCTCAACTTCCTGTTACAATAATCTTCCGTGATACTGAAAAAAACATTTTACCTATATATTAGATCGTTATACCTGGCTATACACAATCACTTTGCTCATACCGTATCATTACAAACCAATGGCTAACAGACCAAATACCATGCAGCTATCTTTCAGTTTTTTGCATCAGCAAATCTTTATGCATATTCCTATAATTTATGCCATGTTCATACTATGTACGCATCCCACCTCCTTCACCCAACAGATTCCCATACTACGGCCCGTCATTCTCTCAATACTCACTCCATCCCTTAACCACCCAACCATTGTCGACCAACACGCCATCACCTCCTCATTCTCATTGTACTCTTTGTCCCAGTCCAATGCTTGGCTTTCAAAATGCCATTACTTAAATGACAAATCGGTGCCGTAAATGACAAATCACCATTAAAGCCAATGAACCGAATGTTTTATCGCACGTAATGTGATATTATTGCTCAACCCCTTGCATATTAAACCTTTGTTGCAATACATACTTCTAGCTGAACGTTGGAAGTCAATGGAATCTCTGGGCACAGATACTGACGTCAATATATCATTTTTTCTAGCAAGTAGAAAATGGATCTTGCTCCTAGTCGAGAGCGTTTACCATCACCCGAAATGGTCTGATCATCGAGCCTAATATTGTAACTCCAATCGATGAAGGAACTGACTCATCTATTCACTTAATCACTCATTTACCAACACTCTCATTCGTGTTTCCACTGAGTAACCCACTCTAATACTCCACATCTATCTTACTCTCCCACGCACTCACCACGCACTCACCTAATCACTCACTCACTACATCAAAACCACGCTCTAACCAATACACCTATTCACTCATTCATTCACCCACTAATCATCTCAATCATTCACTCACCCGCTTATTCATTCAACCTTTGAATCATGTACTTATTTACCTACATATTCATACCAAGAAGTCCAACATTTGCCATAAACTAATGCGTTATGATCGCGGTTGTGAGCGCAGGACATGGCAGGAATACGTGATGTCGTATTGTAATCGTCCACAGACTAACGACGTCGGCTACTATGTCTAGACAATTTCGATTTATGAACATAAGCACTTCGGTAGTAGATATAGATTAAAATCAACTTATAATACCTATACACCTTACCTAATGTTGATTGCGTAGCGACTGAAAGTCTGAAACCATAAAACATTTAGTTTCCAAGTTGGTCACTCACCTACCTACTCACTCACTCACATACCTAGTCACTCACTCACTCACCCACTTACCTACTCACTCACTCATTCACCTACCTACACACTCACTCACATACCTAGTCACTCACTAACTCACCCACTTACCTACTCATTCACTCACTCACCTGCCTACTCACTCACCTGCCTACTCACTCACTCACCTGCCTACTCACTCACTCACTCACCTGCCTACTCACTCACTCACTCACTCACTCACCTCCTACTCACTCACTCACTCACTCACCTACTCACTCACTCGCCTACTCACTCACTCACTCACTCACCTACCAACTCACTCACTCTCCCAAGAGTTGTTCGGAAGCCCTCTCTCTATTAATGTTATTTGCTATATTTATTAGGGGTTGACCACTGTTATCTCTTTATCATTCGTTCATATCGATTAAATGCCACCAACAACAGCCCATCTTCGCCAGAGCCGCGTGCCCTTTGATTCATGATAGAAAGGCCCGTCTGTTGGCTGACAGTTCTTGCAATAAATGATCACTTACGCCTACTCAGTGGTCTTAAATCATCTCTGGTCGCTAGGAGCGGCTCTGTAAAACATGCGTGGTCGGGACAAATGCACAGCTGCATCATCTGGTGACGTAATTTACATCGAAGATCTGCGAAGTTTTATGTGGTATGAAATGGGCGTGTAAGTCGGGTAATCGAAGGATATTGGCTAAAACCTCACCACCTAATGCAGAGCTAAACAGCCAGGATATCGGTCGAATATTTGTACCTTTGTAGGAATGATCACAGCTGTGGATGCAAAACATGACAGGAATATGTGGTCTCGTGTTGTGATCACCCCCTGACTCAGCTTATTCATACTAATGACGTCGACTTCAATGTGTAGCAGTGACTTTCAAATAGAAAGAGAAAGCTGTGGTTGTCATACGGAAAGCAAAGACCAGCTAATGTGCCGTGTGTTTTAAACGACATACGATTTACGCCCAACAGGGAACAGAATTGCCTCATGAATGACAGACTATTATTCAATTTATTGTCAGACGCATTCCACTCAGCATGCCCTACTGGAACAGGTATGAATTCGAAACAGCACCTAATGCAAATATTGAGATCCAAATGATAAATATTGATTGATAATCATGATCTGTTTCTATGCAGTGCTTCACGCTTCATGGCAGTTACAGTGGTCGTCTCATTGTCATCTTGGTGTACTGCACACGTTTTCGAAGTCACTCTAATTTGAGAGCAAAACGAATTTCTGGCCACGTCCAGATATAAGTTTCTAGACTGTCATCGGTACTTTGGCTCTAGTATCATTGTACATCTGCAATAAATAAGAGCCAGATACCACTTTGACAAGCCGGAAAAGCTACAACTGCAGTAAAAAGCAAAATATCAGGATATGTTCCTTGGCGGGAATGTGTGCAGAATTCTGAATGGTATGTGACAAGGTTTAACAACAGCCATGCTCTTCCGTAACTTTGCTTTCGTATCGTCTGGCGTTAAAATTAAAATGTTGGAGGATAGACCTATATCAGCATTTAAGCCTTGAAACCGCTGAGGCAAAACCAGCAAGGCAAACTTTTGCCATG
>CM067358.1:42352620-42382574 GCA_034190875.2 Urechis unicinctus | reverse complement strand
TGCGTGCGTGCATGCGTTTGAGCTTCTGTCATCGACAGAAGCTTCGAACTTCGAACTAGCTGCAATCGCTATATCATGCAAAGCCACCAACAACACTGAATTAAGCATACAGGGACGTCTCTTTTGATTTAAATATATATTGGATTGCTTCGCGCCTATGGGAATTATTTCGGTGCATTGTGAGAAACAGTTCAGCACAGATAACAATAATCACGTCTGCACTTAACGATCCGTCAAAGCGAATAAGGGTGTGTATGCGCATCACGGCACAAGGCAAAACGATAGCTCATCATATATTTGTCCAAGGAGCAGGGCCATGCATGGCCGCCCACGCATAACGCCATTTTCAGAGAGCTGGTGTTGTGAATCGCGTAACAAAATTAACTATTTGGTCATTCGATAATGTCGTTTTTGTGTCAGCTTGTTATAGGTTGTTGTTGCTTAGCAGCAACGGGTAATTCAATCAGGTTCGCCGTGTCTATTAGTATTGTACAGTAATTGACATGGTTAAAATAGTCCCAGATGTCAGAGTATATACATTGGCAATCGACACGCTTCAGTGAACGTTTATAAATGGGATAATTTCTCTGTCCTCGGTCGATGAGAATGTCACCGTAATTTGAGTTGTGTGCGCCATTAAGTCTACCAGAATGATTCATTGTAGTTGATTTGGATATCATTACGCCAATATACCAGGTTGGATATGTCAGTGAAGCCAATAAATGTGACTAATGGCCATTTTATTCATGCTTTATTATCCAAACTGTCATACAATGCTATATAAAGGTTCTTCCATTGCGCCTGTGCCTGTATATTTGATAGAACTGTACGGTTCAACCTTTATATTAAATATATATATATATATATATATATATATATATATATATATATGATTATATATATATATATATATATATATATATATATATATATAATATATATATATATATGTGTGTGTGTGATATATATAAATATATATATATATATATATATATATATATATATATATATATACATAAATTTACATGACATAAAACATCTATTGCAAATAAATTTGCGAAATAGTTGGCAACAGCAACATTAAATTCAAAGATGGGGGTAATTTGATTTATCACTCTTTTGATGAATTCAAGCATAACCTAAGTGTAGCTAATGACCGACCATATAGCAAGCCACTAATAAGTACATGTGTATGTTCACAATCACCATCAGCAAACCAAAAAGACTTTATTGAACGTAACGAATTTGATCTGGAACAGGAACAGAGCAAACACAGAGTAGCAAGCATTAATCAATGCAATATTCACCTAAGCAAAGGAGCAGAATTGCACTAAAAACAATAGTCGGTTGATGCAGGAACTTTTGTCATTGTGGCATTTGTTTTGGCATGCTGAAAGGCCAGTATTTGTTTGTACACGATTGTTTTAGCCTAGACAATTAATGATATCTAAGAGCTTAACCAATCTTGTAAATAAATTTTCCCTTTGGAACTCACAAATCCCTGGATGATGAGCACTATGGCCAAAATCGTTTGCAAAGTAACATGGCCGCACGTTTCGCAGTTATCACGGTTCGATAACAGGTGGTCGTGAGTTATTAAATCCAGAACATACCACAAAATGATGGCAACAGCGAGCCTAGATATCCTTAGCATTGCATAGGAATGTGGCTGCAAAATGTGACATTAAGTATTGGACCGCTATTATACCATTTTGCAAGTTCACCTTGATAACTAGCAAAATGTAGTAATGTGTTCCCCAATGACGCTTAAGCCAAAAAACCAACAAGAACTACTTAAGAAGGTAGATATATTTGTATTCGCATTGCCCACTAAAACGTTCCACATTTGATGTGAAGCAACTTTATATGGATATATGTGAATGTGATTCAAATATCCTAAACCACTTTTGGGAAGAATTCGATAAAAAGGCGTTGCACTTGCATACTATTCTGTCAATATTGTTGCATATAACATCAACTGTTGCGATTATCAAGTCGAGGCAGGCTAATTTGACGCATGATGCCGGTTGATGCGGCTGCTCTGTTTCTCTAAAGCTAACAACACCATACATACATCGTCGCTGCCAATAATATTTGATAAATCATGAGAATCAAAAGCTGCTATAAGACTGTGCCTTTGTCACGTACAGTGTTCGTAATTAATTGCACACAATTACTTGCCAACGTGCATAATAATGCGTTTACCAACGGTGTTGTGGTTAAAGAAATTCGATAATTGACAATTTAGTCAATAAAAAGAGCTAGCAAAGCGTTGTCACTGCAATGGCTGCATAATATCTTATTATAGGTAGCCATACAAAAATGAAATAACGCAAACCTCGTAAACTGCAAGAACGAAGCACTAATATAGCAATCGCAGATGATCTTATTTGCTGGATAAACAATCGACCATATATATGAGACAAGCATTTGAAAGTTTAAATGGTAGAACAGTACAAAGGATGCAGACTTGATAGCTAGTCTGATGACAGCTTGCAATATTGATATTGTCAACAAGTCCTACCTTGTTGTGTCAAATTGCATTCCAAGTGACTGAATTGCAGCAAGTCAGTTTCCAAGTGATGTGACACTACAATCTTCGGTATGAAGTAGGGACGTGCATGATTAACTTCACGACCACTCACTACCTATGTATAACGTGAAAAGTTTTATCCTTTAACTGATTTCAATATCCGGTCAAGTTGCCAAATAAAAGAGTCGTTACGACTGGAAGAAAAATATTTCCGGTGTTTGTTTTCAATGCAGCTCGGTATGGTTAGAATTTCCACCTTGTTTTCTGTATTAACATAATGCGCTTGACCATCGCGATGACCAATCATAGCACCTTTCACTATCTAGTTCATGCGCCCTTGTCTTGATGTGCCCTCTACTTGGTTTTCCGGCTTACTCGTATCATAATGTATAAGAGGCCAATTCGTCGGAGCTATTTTATTGTTAATTTAGATGCACAGCAGTAAGGTGTGTTGATAAAACAACCAAGACAACAATACTAATGAAATTAAATGCAAGTAAAATGCGATTTTTGTTCTGAACACAATTTCACAGACAGACGTAAGAATTTTCAGCAGTCATACTAGCATCGATATATGATTCAGAAATGACAGCTTGTCTCATACACAGCTTTTCATCCGTAAATTTGTTATTCATAGTGCAAGAAACATCGGTTAGCTGACTGCAAATAAATCGAGTGTCTACCAGATTCTTGTTGAAAAATCAAAGGCATTTGGATGTGTCCGGTTCGGCTTGTTCAATCTGTCAATTGTGTCGTATTTAATATTGCATGAGTTAAGAAATGTTATCTTGTTGATATAAACAAGGGTAACCGCAACACCATCTACGATAGTGTGGTATTAACGTTTTTATGCCTGTCACACATTCAACCCGAAATTCTATGTGCGAGATAAAATCATATATGCTCGCGGCTGCATACATTGACTGATTAGTTGTTGAATACATGTGTAAATTCTACAGTAGCCGGATGGATGGGAATTATTTATTGGACTTGACAGCAATAATATAAAACGCCGATGGCTGCGAATACCAGCTAATATCGATGCATTGAACAATTTGTTTACCATTTGCCGTAACAATATTACGTTCTCGGTCAGCTAGAAAATTGATTTCTGTATACTTTTTATTTACACCGAGACACAGATCTTCTGTTCGTGGTCAGTCCGCAAACTCATTCTCTAGAGGCATGTCAAATGAAGTATATTATTTAACCCACGATTCGTCCGGACAATTTCATATTCACATGTCCACATAAGGCCAAGGTTTTATCGACGTATAGGTTACTTGTTGTGGATGGGTTTAACCACGCAAAGGTATCAGCTGATTCCCGGGAGCTTTTCTGTGACTGTCTGCCATCTTTACGGCTGATATTCTTATATTGGCTAGAGAATATATATCATAAAAGGCAATTGTAATATTATTACATAACAAAATGGAAATGTTTTAAGTTTTAATGTTTTGTTGGATTTGAAAATTGTTATATCTTTGTGTTTAATCTTAGAGCTAAATTGTGCAACCTAAGCGACAAACATTACTCTAACATTGCAAACATATTGTGTTTTGCTATGCCGCGTTATATGTTCCGACTTATTATCAATGTGCAGAAGTGCAATTTTGTTCTGTCTGTAATCACGTCATGCAAAGCATACAATTTGGGCCTAACATCGATTTGGACAAATGCTTGGCGAGACATCAGGAAACCAAAGCATAGTTTAAAATGTTACCGTGAGCGAATATTGGCCGGATCGGTGGTACAGTTGCGGTAATGCCTGCCAAAATATCATCCGCTTTTAACAAGAGATATGGAGCTGACTTTGGGTTTGTGCTCAACTGTACAGCAGTATTATTAAGCGGTTGTCGTCGTCACACTTGCGCTTACATGTGCAGTAAGCTAATGTCCTACGATTACTTACTCAACATCATTAAATCACAAACTTAACTCAAAAACTGATTTTATATTTGTGTATGCACATCATACTCTGGGTCATGACGAGTTTATCTCGACGGGTTGGTGTTTATTATGAGTTAAGTGATAAATTGTTTATCTTTCGGTTCTCTCGTTCCGTGCCGTCAAAAACTAGTTCCTACGTCACTCCACAAAAGAACTTGTAAGTGGTTGGCACTTTGCGGCAGCTACAAATCACATTGGCAAAAACAGTGCCAACGCATTAGAAGCAGCCATGCTAGGCTGCAATCAGCCATAGCACCGGGCAATATACAACCCATGTGTGTGTGTGTGTGTGTGGTCATTGGGTAATTTAATAATATTCTTTATAAGTACTGCAAATAGAAGCAAAGTTGCATGGACAAAATGAACAATGTACAACCGATTATAAAGATGCATTGCTAATTGCCTGGTGAGATTTTCTTCTTCGATCAAAGTCAAAAGCAAATTCAGACTGAAAAAGGTTTTGTTACCAGCATTAATAGCAGTTTAGTAATGAAAGCGCACATTGTTATTACGTCTGTCGATTAACATCTCTGAATCCGGTCTCGTATTTTCATGTCAAACCAGAATTATTTTCCGTTCAATATATTAACTAATGATATTGTTTAAAAATAGCTAGCACGTTATCACTCTGCGCATTAGGACGGCTTATAACAAGCAATGGAGATAGCCATCAACAGAATTATCCATCTAATTTTATTGAGATAGCCTGTTCAATCCTCAATGAAATCATTAATTCTTTTTAAAAAATGCGAATTAGTTCCATCATTTATTACAATATGTTTGCTTTCCATTCTAGGATCATTCACAAATGACTAACGCTGTTTTACTGACTTCGGACAATATCCCGACCCCCATTCGTACCGATTCTTGGCATTAGCCCAAACACTTCCCATAACGCAATGTGACGCTAAACCATATACCCCACACCTACTTTTACTACATGCTGAAACAGCCTCTTATCTGAAGGTGTATGAAAGTCCCTGTCAAACAATACCACGCGCATTATTGACCGAAATGACTTACACTTACCACAGACCAGCAATGCATAAATTAATATCAGGCTACACGTGCTATGTTTACCCCTCTCGTTCTCAGACCCCTGCAAAAATTACCAGATTAACAGTTTGTTGATATGGAGTAAATTGTTGGTAAAATATCAGCAGTGATTACCACAGCAGAGGTACGTTTTCATTGTTCTTGCTCGACGGCACATTTTGACGATATGTAAATGTGGCTTGTGCGGCTTTTTACGGTTTTATTATGATTGCATGGCTTTAACTAGCTGTGTAATGAAGCTTGTAGTGGTATCCGTATTTTGAGCCCCACGAACCACAGTAATTTATCATTCTATCACTAATAGGTTTATTGTGGGCAAAAGTCGGGGGTTTTCCATACCGCAATACCAATGTTTTGGGCCATGCAGTAGAAATGGCTAGACATAGTTGATTGTAGCTTGAGCGTCATAATTTTTAAGAAATTATACCATGGTTTGACCGACGATGCAAAGTCTATTATTGAGATTTGAGTTTTCCGTTGAAAAACATTTAATATCGTGAAGTTGACATAAACTACCAATGCATTAAAAATCTTCTTTAATGAGACCAACAAATAGATGAGTTGGTTATTGTTCCCCACCCGATGACAAACTGCCATCAGAATCACTTACTCACAACATATTACATTTCGATGCCGAAAGAGAGAGCGAAATAGTGTAATGTCAGCAGCAATTATAACAGGTATTTGTTACTACATGAGCACAGCTATATCTACTCAGGGTTGGAACCTGTTACATAATGTTCCCATAAATCAATCAGCTAAAGGTTGTATGTTGGCTTATTGTTGTTCTCACTAGAGCAACATTTCCATCAATCATAGCTCGGAAACTCAATTTCGAAAAATGAAAATGGAGATTGATGGATTAATCACAACAAATATGCGTGACTCATACTGACCATTAGGCTTTGCTCTCTTTATTATCAGGTAGTAGTAGTATTTTGGCGAAGTTATCACGTGTGTTATAATGAGGTTAGGCTAATCTGAATTGTGTACAGGAAGTGTTCATTGTCTGCTCTAAAAAGGGCTATTACAAAAAGGCTATTACTTACTTCGGTCACCCAGATTGCATTTGCCGATTGGATAGCATAATGAATGATGAGGTATACTTTGATATGACACTTATATGTTCTACTTTTAGATAATGTGAATTTAAGCCACGCACAGACTCCGTTTATGTGGTCAACCCTTTGATGAATACCCATGTACGCTGTATATAGCCTTTTGTGCCACGAAGATCTGTTGCCAGTAACCGCCCGAGACTTATTGGAATAAACGGTATAATATCAATTACAGATATCAATTACACGAAAGCCCTTGTTATTTTAGCTTTAACCATCTGTGCATACACACACAGACAAAAAAAGAGCCCTGGATATTTAAATTAGTTATTTTTATTCCGGATGAGACAGCTAAAATTGACTTACACCGGAACCCCACACCAATCATCCGCATGCCTGAATCCTCGTCAGTGTTCAGTTGAGTCCTCAACAGCCATCCAGTATCAATTAGTGCCACCAACAAAGCACCTGCAATGGGAAGCCTGTAGACCAACTTAGGCACTACAAACTGGTGCATCCACCGAATATTGTTTGCTTTGTCGTCTCATCGTAGTTGATATAAATACCTCTTCAAGCTTATTCATATAATTGGAATAAAATGATTATGGCAAATGATCCTAGTGTTATAGACTATTCCTTTGTGGATGATAAAAGCGTACAATTGCATCGTTATAAAATTACTTATTTTCAACACTGATTACTCTATTTTACAAACAGTAAAGGGGCGGGATCAATCACAACCTGATTAATGAGGTACTTACATTTACTGGAACCTGGTTGGAACAGAGGACATAGGTTGTTCAACTATATGGTCACACATCATGCCCTGAAAATTCACCAACTGACTCAATCAGCGTGTGTACCAGGTTTAGACATCGTCCAAACTAAATGAACTGCTCGCTGGAGAAATCTGACTGAGGCCCTGGCTCTTTCCGCTAATCCAAAAAGTCATAAGCGATCATAAGCGATCAACATTGAATGATGAGTAAGGTGGCACAGAAGCTTGCTTCTCATGACCGATGGACTGCCTAGCACTGCTATATATATTATATATATTCAATATGTTTCTTTGAAAAATAACCTCATTCAGTCCATGTCAATATTTTTAACGAATGTAAATGATTCCTGCGATTCAGTTCACTAATACTGAGTGCATTTAATGGGAAGTAACAGAAAATATGTCGTTAATTACGCCTGCAATTTACCAACCGTCAATGTGAATGGGGGCGTTTATGAATTTCATGGTTCAGAGCACAAATAAAGCTCGTCATACGAAGTGAATGAAATACGGGACGCTGAGCATGACTGAACGCGCATTGTGCCATTAGGACAGCGTAGGCTTTGCGAGTCGGGTACAAAAATGCATTATATGTTTATTAAATGCTTGCAGCGTGTTTTTTATCGGCTCGATGGAAATCACTGTTGCAGTAGAATGCCAAAGTGATTTGAAGGCTTTCAAATAACTTTGCCAGGTTCTTTTGATATAATGAGGTAATTGATATTGTATCATGGTCGTGGATGTCGTAGTGTTTACCAAAGCAGCCGACGCGCTTCACCAAACATTCCGAATAACCTGTGAAACGGATTAATTCCAGCAGCAGTGGCAGCATATCGTTCAAATAAACTGACAAATATGTCAGTAAATTAAATGAATATAACCCGGGGGGCGAAGCAGAAGGAATTTATTTTCCAAACCTCAACGACACGTGGCATTAGGGCAGATGACACCCGACCCTGTACAAGCGATAGCGACGATGTTGATACATGGGAAGTACAGACCGAAATCAATTGCGACCTACTGCGTTACTCTGTATTGTCGATGCCAGTGCAATAGTGTATATGCAACCCATATATATATATATATATATATATATATATATAGATATATATATATATATATATATAGATATATATAGAGAGAGAGATATATATATATATATAGATATATAGGGATAGATAGAGGAGATATATATATATATATATATATATATATATATATATATATATATATATATATATCTATATATATATAAAAATATATGAGTATATATATAAAATATATATATATAAGGTGTATATATATGTATATATTATATATATATATATATCTCTATATATATATATATATATATATCTATATATATATATATATATATATATATATATATATATATATATATATATATATATTGCATAAACGTAAGCAATTCCAGACGTTCTTAGGATTGCCACATGTTCTCTACTAAAACTGCATATATTGATTGGTGGGTCTGGTATGCAATGAAATATAACTGGGTAACATTGCTGCATTGCAATATTTATACGGGGTAGGTATTTGGCTTTCAAAGTGACAATTCTTGGTCAGTTCAGGTGCTTGAGTCCGAAAATGGTCCCCCGCTCTTGCTTTTGATTTCTTCACTCCCGACTGATCTTAATTAACCGGCAATAACGTTGAACTTTCAAGACTAAATTTTCAAAACCTATTACTTTACGACGTGTCGCCCAAGAGTTTTATCAAATGACTTGTTCAATCATACTGAAAATGGCGTATTTGATTTAAATGTATTAGGTGTGTTAGTGAAACATGTCCTGAATGCGGTTTTTACAATGAATATAGTTCGCGGTCTCCATCCCTCTTGTGGTGTCCGGCATTGTCCATGGGCAATATTCATTTGGTCAGTCACTCCGGGATGTATTGGAATAAGCAGCTATGTAGTATGTTGTTCTAATGTGTCGTGGCATACGCCCGCCCGTGTTGCCACAAGATGTAACAGAGATAACGTAATCGATGCATCAGCCCAAACGCCGAGCATATAGTGTGAAAACAGCCGCTTCTATAGAAACTGCATAAAGGGGGCTAATATGTCGTTTTCTGACAACCTCCAAGCTTATGCATGCAAGGGAATTGTAGATAAGTATTGTTCTCGCAAAGGCAGAATATGACCCAAAACTAATTAGGACCTCTCACTGGTATTTATTTTATATATTAAAAATAGTAAACTCATTAGATCTAATGTTTGTTTCGAACCGCCTCGTCAATACTAATATTTACGAGCGAAAACGTTCATACTGTTTTATAAAATACAGACATGATATTTAAACATTTATGACGATCTAGCTTTGAGAAAAATATTCATTTATCCATAGTTACAAATTTAAATTTAGGGGCATGTCTTAACGTGATATGTTAGTTGTTGACCGACAATGCGGCATTATCAAGAACCTGCGTATATGGTAACGAAATTCACATTTTACAGAAACTTGGTGACGACTGCCTTTTTTCAACGTCGTGCGAAGGGTGCAATCGTTAGCAATCATTGCATGAACTATTGTATGTTCAGAGAAAACCACTCGCTACCTGATATTCGTATGTAATAATCATTTCCAAATATTTGTGTAGGCATCACTGAGTGAAGGACTCAGTGACATTGTATTGACAATTCGTTATTGGCACTTGCGATGGATTAATCTACCTAATGCAAACGCTTAGTCTTCACAGACCCGTCACTGAGCTAACATCCGAATAGGGTCCAGGTTGCTAGAGTGTATGAGTGTTTACTGAGTCATGAATTACTGAACTTCTACTGGCTTAACATAATTGCCTCTATGTTTATAAGGCTGAGCATCTATTCATGCTCCGTGCGCGTGAATGTAGACAATCATGTGAATACTGACAGGAATAAGAATGACAGGTCTAAAGTCTATATTTCTGGGGTGTGGTGATCCAGGAGGGGTTAGCACTTGCCATTTATTATAACTTCGCATTTAAACATTGATATATCAAAGTAGAATTTACCCGCTCGTGGCGGTGGATAAGTGTACATTCATTCTTAGTTTACCATAATGTATATTCCACCAACATATATCCCATGCTTGCTAACGTTGACCTTTGGCGGGGGGTAGGAACTGGTATGGTGGTTGTTCTTGGACGTGGAATTGGTTTTATGGGGGCTGACCTTTGACGTGAAGCTAGCGCTTTCACCACCTCAGAATAGAGACGTGGCAGTGGGGTCGGCACTGGGGAAGGTGGTTGGACTGGTTCGCCCAATACCTTAGCCCTCTTGCGTAGGTCTTCTTGTACGTCCTATCGAATGCGTTTTTCTTTTCGAGTGCTGCGAGGGCGACCTTCGTGCGTGAGAAGGGCGGGGGGGGGGCTTGGCCGTGGATCTCAGTATAGTCGGCTTGGGCCTTTCGGGCGCGTGTATTGTGGGACGTCATTACCTATACTGCGCTGTTAGTTTAAAAGGGGTGTAAAAATAACAAAAATCAAATCGCGACGAAATCCCCACCTGCACCTCGTGGCCTGCTAGGTCTCTTAGCTGGCGGTCCACTTGCGACTCATGGCTACCTGCCCCTGCCCCCTGCGACTCGTGGCCCCCTGCCCCCCGCGACTCATTACTGCCTGAAACTTAGTCTGTTGGAAATATGGTTGCTGGCCGGTTGGATATATGGGGTGTGGGTTATTTGCTTCGGTGGGTGAGGTGGTCTCAAGATTGCCCCCCCCCCCCCTGCGCTGGAACCGCTATTACCTATACTACTACAATATTATCACTCAAGATAGCTGTAGCAGGCCATAGAAAACTGTCGGTTTCAGTTGGTAACAAACGTCGATTGTAGCTATGCTTAGCTGCTTATTGGGCATGATGCTTCGTCTTAGTTCACGAGAAAATACGGATCGAGAAGTCTTTTGCTATCAGTGACAGTCTTACATTTCCCTTTCGTTATCATCCGTTTACTGTAACAATCATCAGGACTTCCCACGAGGCGCATTAACGCGGCTTATAACGTGACCTGTTAACTACTTCATCTTTATCAACATCGCTGTCACTGTGGTAACCAAATCTTGAAATATCAGATGAGATTAAGCAGCTAAAACAAACCAATAAGATCATTATTTTGTTAATAATGAACTGCTTGTCGACCACATGATTGGTTGAGCAGATGGAATAAATTGGCGATAGCATGTCCGCAGCGATAACACAAACAAAGTTATATATGCTGAAACATGCTGGCCAGATGCGATTGTGGCTTGTTTGGTGGGTTCTTAATGGTGATATATACGCTTACATTACATTCGTAGACATTCGTTCTGTTCTGACTACACCTATACACTCCACCGTGCAGTTGATCTGCAATGTAATGTGGACATTACTTTCAGTACAATGATCAAAGCGCAGCCGCGAACCAAGTCATTTCGTGTCTTAAAGGTTTGAGTTTGCTATCTGAATTTTTACCCTTACTGTATCGCAGTAGTCTAAGCTGTAAATGCGACCAAATGTGGGTGGTCTCTGCATGTCGACCAGTTTTCCGGTGAAGCTTTAATAACAATATTTTCTCATAAAACGGATAACTGTTTGTACTCCACTTTACAGTAAGACGACATCAGTAGTCATTGATTGTGCCCCACAGAATTGCACAATGAATCCCATAATTACTTTGTGTGGCAATGCGTTAACTTGCAGTTTATCAAACGATCGGAATTGATTGGATATTCTCTGTTTCTATTGGGTTCTTAGGCAAAATAAAAATATCAAATGGAATTCATGTATATCGTCAGTAACCAGGATACCGTTTTCTTAAATATATTACAAGGAAAACATACAGAAGGCTTACATTGCCGCTTCAGTATTTAAACATGCATATTCTATTATATTGCATCGCTTGACTGAAATTGGCGGTGGCTTAAACGTTCTAAAGGTACGGATACGCGATGTTTAAAAAGTCGATTGCAAGCAATTAGAATTATCTCATGGTTTGCGAATTCAGCGTTAATTGTGAAGTTAATTGAGTTTGTCGCAAAAGAAACTGGAACAACAATGCGTTCGAAACCGGAGGTGATGTCATCAACATATATAAAATTGTAACATTTGATTTACGTTGTCAATGACAACAACTGTCAACATCAATTGGTATGGCTATAGAACCGAAATATACGATTTTATGATCAATCCAAATTTCCATGACAATATCACTGCAACATTATCTTTTCAACTCATCGCGCTTGTAAAAGATGAAAACATGTCAATCACAAAAGTTTGCTACTGAATCAAGATTTAAGATAATTTTAACTTTTTTACAATCGAACTATAAAAGTTACAAAATGTACAGATTAGTCAGTCATTCAGTCAGTAAACAGAAGATTCAGTTAGTGACATAGTAGAATTTATTTTACGCACATTATTTACAATTACATATATAAAGAAGTTTGCAATAACATTAAACTTCAATAATATGTAATCTTTATAAACATCGGAGTATTATCGACGTCTCTTTTGAATTAAATATATATTGGATTGTTTTGCGCCTATGGGAATTATATCGGTGCATTGTGAGTAACAGTTCAGCACAGATAACAATAATCACGTCTGCACTTAACGATCCGTCAAAGCGAATGAGGGTGTGTATGCGCATCACGGCATAAGGCAAAACGATAGCTCATCATATATTTGTCCAAGGAGCAGGGCCATGCATGGCCGCCCACGCATAACGCCATTTTCAGAGAGCTGGTGTTGTGAATCGCGTAACAAAATGAACTATTTGGTCATTCGATAATGTCGCTTTTGTGTCAGCTTGTTATAGGTTGTTGTTGCTTAGCAGCAACGGGTAATACAATCAGATTCGCCGTGTCTATTAGTATTGTACAGTAACTGACATGGTTAAAATAGTCCCAGATGTCGGAGTATATACATTGGCAATCGACACGCTTCAGTGAACGTTTATAGGTGGGATAATTTCTCTGTCCTCGGTCGATGAGAATGTCACCGTAATTTGAGTTATGTGTGCCATTAAGTCTACCAGAATGATTCATTGTAGTTGATTTGGATATCATTACGCCAATATAACAGGTTGGATATGTCAGTGAAGCCAATAAATGTGACTAATGGCCATTTAATTCATGCTTTATATTCCAAACTGCCATACAATGCTATATAAAGGTTCTTCCATTGCGCCTGTGCCTGTATATTTGATCGAACTGTACTGTTCAACCTTTATATTTATATATATATATATATATATATATATATATATATATATATATATATATATATATATATATATATATATATATATATATATATTAAAGCATATATATATATATATATATATACATATATATATATATATGATATATATATATATATATAATCTATATATATATATATAGATATATATATATATATATATATATATGTGTGTGTGTATATATAAATATATATACATAAATATGCATGACATAAAACATCTATTGCAAATAAATTTGCGAAATAGTTGGCAACAGCAACATTAAATTCAAAGATGGGGGTAATTTGATTTATCACTCTTTTGATGAATTCAAGCATAACCTAAGTGTAGCTAATGACCGACCATATAGCAAGCCACTAATAAGTACATGTGTGTGTTCACAAGCACCATCAGCAAACCAATAAGACTATATTGAACGTAACGAATTTGATCTGCAACAGGAACAGAGCAAACACAGAGTAGCAAGCATTAATCAATGCAATATTCTCCTAAGCAAAGGAGCAGAATTGCACTGAAAACAATAGTCGGTTTATGCAGGAACTTTTGTCATTGTGGCACTTGTTTTGGCATGCTGAAAGGCCAGTATTTGTTTGTACACGATTGTTTTAGCCTAGACAATTAATGATATCTAAGAGCTTAACCAATCTTGTAAATAAATTTTCCCTTTGGTACACACAAATCCCTGGATGATGAGCACTATGGCCAAAATCGTTTGCAAAGTAACATGGCCGCACGTTTCGCAGTTATCACGGTGCGATAACAGGTGGTCGTGAGTTATTATATCCAGAACATACCACAAAATGATGGCAACAGCGAGCCTAGATATCCTTAGCATTGCATAGGAATGTGGCTGCAAAATGTGACATTAATTACTGGACCGCTATTATACCATTTTGCAAGTTCACCTTGATAACTAGCAAAATGACGCTTAAGCCAAAAAACCAACAAGAACTACTTAAGAAGATAGCTATATTTGTATTCGCATTGCCCACTAAAACGTTCCACATTTGATGTGAAGCAATTTTATATGGATATATGCGAATGTGATTCAAATATCCTACACCACTTTTGGGAAGAATTCGATAAAAAGGCGTTGCACTTGCATACTATTCTGTCAATATTGTTGCATATAACATCAACTGTTGCGCATATCAAGTCGAGGCAGGCTAATTTGACCCATAGATGACAGGGCTGCCTCTCCATGATGCCGGTTGATGCGGCTGCTCTGTTTCTCTAACGCTAACAACACCATACATCGTCGCTGCCAATAATATTTGATAAATCATGAGAATCAGAAGCTGCTATAAGGCTGTGCCTTTGTCACGTACAGTGTTCTTAATTAATTGCACACAATTACTTGCCAATGTGCATAACAACGCGTTTACCAACGGTGTTGTGGTTAAAGAAATTTGATAATTGACATTTTAGCTAATAAAAAGAGCCAGCAAAGCGTTGTCACTGCAATGGCTGCATAATATCTTATTATAGGTAGCCATACAAAAATGAAATAACGCAAACCTCGTAAACTGCAAGAACGAACCACTAATATAGCAATCGCAGATGATCTTATTTGCTGGATAAACAATCGACCATATATATGAGACAAGCATTAAGAAAGTTTAAATGGTAGAACAGTACAAAGGATGCAGACTTGATAACTAGTCTGATGACAGCTTGCAATATTGATATTGTCAACAAGTCCTACCTTGTTGTGTCAAATTGCATTCCAAGTGACTGAATTGCAGAAAGTCAGTTTCCAAGTTATGTGACACTACAATCTTCGGTATGAATTAGGGACGTACATGATTAACTTCGCGACCACTCACTACCTATGTATAACGTGAAAAGTTTTATCCTCTAACTGATTTCAATATCCGGTTAAGTTGCCAAATCAAAGAGTCATTACGATTGGAAGAAAAATATTTCCGGGTTTTTTTCCAATGCAGCTCGGTATGGTTGGATTTTCCACCTTGTTTTCTGTATTAACATAATGCGCTTGACCATCGCGATGACCAATCATAGCACCTTTCACTACCTAGTTCATGCGCCCTTGTCTTGATGTGCCCTCTACTTGGTTTTCCGGCTTACTCGTATCATAATGTATAAGAGGCCAATTCGTCGGAACTGTTTTATTGTTAATTTAGATGCACAGCAGTAATAAGAAGGTGTGTTGATAAAACAACCAAGACAACAATACTAATGAAATTAAATGCAAATAAATGCGATTTTTGTTCTGAACACAATTTCACAGACAGACGTAAGAATTTTTAGCTGTCATACTAGCATCGATATATGATTCAGAAATGACAGCTTGTTGTCTCATACACAGCTTTTCATCCGTAAATTTGTTATTCATAGTGCAAGAAACATCGGTTAGCTGACTGCAAATAAATCGAGTGTCTACCAGAGTTAAGAAATGTTATCTTGTTGATATAAACAAGGGTAACCGCACCACCATCTACGACAGTGTGGTATTAACGTTTTTATGCCTGTCACACATTCAACCCGAAATTCTATCTGCGAGATAAAATCGTATATGCTCGCGGCTGCATACATTGACTGATTAGTTGTTAAATACATGTGTAAATTCTACAGTAGCCGGATGGATGGGAATTATTTATTGGACTTGACAGCAATAATATAAAACGCCGATGGCTGCGAATACCAGCTAATATCGATGCATTGAACAATTTGTTTACCATTTGCCGTAACAATATTACGTTCTCGGTCAGCTAGAAAATTGATTTCTGTATACTTTATAATTACACCGAGACACAGATCTTCTGTTCGTGGTCAGTCCGCAAACTCATTCTCTAGAGGCATGTCAAATGAAGTATATTATTTAACCCACGATTCGTCCAGACAATTTCATAAGGCCAAGGTTTTATCGACGTATAGGTTACTTGTTGTGGATGGGTTTAACCACGCAAAGGTATCAGCTGATTCCCGGGAGCTTTTCTGTGACTGTCTGCCATCTTTACGGCTGATATTCTTATATTGGCTAGAGAATATATATCATAAAAGGCAATTGTAATATTATTACATAACAAATGGAAATGTTTTAATGTTTTGTTGGATTTGAAAATTGTTATATCTTTGTGTTTAATCTTAGAGCTAAATTGTGCAACCTAAGCGACAAACATTACTCTAACATTGCAAACATATTGTGTTTTGCTATGCCGGACAAATGCTTGGCGAGACATCAGGAAACCAAAGCATAGTTTAAAATGTTACCGTGAGCGAATATTGGCCGGATCGGTGGTATAGTTATGGTAATGCCTGCCAAAATATCATCCGCTTTTTACAAGAGATATGGAGCTGACTTTGGGTTTGTGCTCAACTGTACAGCAGTATTATTAAGCAGTTGTCGTCGTCAAACTTGCGCTTACATGTGCAGTAAGCTAATGTCCTACTATTACTTACTCAACATCATTAAATCACAAACTTAACTCAAAAACTGATTTTATATTTGTGAATAACCGATGACAATGTAGCCCGTGATAATGCATATCATACTCTGGGTCATGACGAGTTTATCTCTACGGGTTGGTGTTTATTATGAGTTAAGTGATAAATTGTTTATCTTTCGGTTCTCTCGTTCCGTGCCGTCAAAAACAAGTTCCTACGTCACTCCACAAACGAACTTGTAAGTGGTTGGCACTTTGCGGCAGCTACAAATCACATTGGCAAAAACAGTGCCAACGCATTAGAAACAGCCATGCTAGGCTGCAATCAGCCATAGCACCTGGTAATATACAACCCATGTGTGTGTGTGTGTGGTCATTTGGGTAATTTAATAGTATTCTTTATAAGTACTGCATATAGAAGCAAAGTTGCATGGACAAAATGAACAATGTACAACCGATTATAAAGATGCATTGCTAATTGCCTGGTGAGATTTTCTTCTTCGATCAAAGTCAAAAGCAAATTCAGACTGAAAAAGGTTTTGTTACCAGCATTAATAGCAGTTTAGTAATGAAAGCGCACATTGTTATTACGTCTGTCGATTAACATCTCTGAATCCGGTCTCGTATTTTCATGTCAAACCAGAATTATTTTCCGTTCAATATATTAACTAATGATATTGTTTAAAAATAGCTAGCACGTTATCACTCTGCGCATTAGGACGGCTTATAACAAGCAATGGAGATAGCCATCAACAGAATTATCCATCTAATTTTATTGAGATAGCCTGTTCAATCCTCAATGAAATCATTAATTCTTTTTAAAAAATGCGAATTAGTTCCATCATTTATTACAATATGTTTGCTTTCCATTCTAGGATCATTCACAAATGACTAACGCTGTTTTACTGACTTCGGACAATATCCCGACCCCCATTCGTACCGATTCTTGGCATTAGCCCAAACACTTCCCATAACGCAATGTGACGCTAAACCATATACCCCACACCTACTTTTACTACATGCTGAAACAGCCTCTTATCTGAAGGTGTATGAAAGTCCCTGTCAAACAATACCACGCGCATTATTGACCGAAATGACTTACACTTACCACAGACCAGCAATGCATAAATTAATATCAGGCTACACGTGCTATGTTTACCCCTCTCGTTCTCAGACCCCTGCAAAAATTACCAGATTAACAGTTTGTTGATATGGAGTAAATTGTTGGTAAAATATCAGCAGTGATTACCACAGCAGAGGTACGTTTTCATTGTTCTTGCTCGACGGCACATTTTGACGATATGTAAATGTGGCTTGTGCGGCTTTTTACGGTTTTATTATGATTGCATGGCTTTAACTAGCTGTGTAATGAAGCTTGTAGTGGTATCCGTATTTTGAGCCCCACGAACCACAGTAATTTATCATTCTATCACTAATAGGTTTATTGTGGGCAAAAGTCGGGGTTTTCCATACCGCAATACCAATGTTTTGGGCCATGCAGTAGAAATGGCTAGACATAGTTGATTGTAGCTTGAGCGTCATAATTTTTAAGAAATTATACCATGGTTTGACCGACGATGCAAAGTCTATTATTAAGATTTGAGTTTTCCGTTGAAAAACATTTAATATCGTGAAGTTGACATAAACTACCAATGCATTAAAAATCTTCTTTAATGAGACCAACAAATAGATGAGTTGGTTATTGTTCCCCACCCGATGACAAACTGCCATCAGAATCACTTACTCACAACATATTACATTTCGATGCCGAAAGAGAGAGCGAAATAGTGTAATGTCAGCAGCAATTATAACAGGTATTTGTTACTACATGAGCACAGCTATATCTACTCAGGGTTGGAACCTGTTACATAATGTTCCCATAAATCAATCAGCTAAAGGTTGTATGTTGGCTTATTGTTGTTCTCACTAGCGCAACATTTCCATCAATCATAGCTCGGAAACTCAATTTCGAAAAATGAAAATGGAGATTGATGGATTAATCACAACAAATATGCGTGACTCATACTGACCATTAGGCTTTGCTCTCTTTATTATCAGGTAGTAGTAGTATTTTGGCGAAGTTATCACGTGTGTTATAATGAGGTTAGGCTAATCTGAATTGTGTACAGGAAGTGTTCATTGTCTGCTCTAAAAAGGGCTATTACAAAAAGGCTATTACTTACTTCGGTCACCCAGATTGCATTTGCCGATTGGATAGCATAATGGATGATGAGGTATACTTTGATATGACACTTATATGTTCTACTTTTAGATAATGTGAATATAAGCCACGCACAAACTCCATTTATGTGGTCAACGCTTTGATGAATACCCATGTACGCTGTATATAGCCTTTTGTGTCACGAAGATCTGTTACCAATAACCGCCCGAGACTTATTGGAATAAAAGGTATAATATCAATTACAGATATCAATTACACGAAAGCCCTTGTTATTTTAGCTTTAACCATCTGTGCATACACACACAGACAAAAAAAGAGCCCTGGATATTTAAATTAGTTATTTTTATTCCGGATGAGACAGCTAAAATTAACTTACACCGTAACCCCACACCAATCATCCGCATGCCTGAATCTTCGTCAGTGTTCAATTGAGTCCCCTCCCACCATCCAGTATCAATTAGTGCCACCAACAAAGTACCTGCAATGGGAAGCCTGTGGGCCAACTTAGGCACTACAAACTGGTGCATCCACCGAATATTGTTTGCTTTGTCGTCTCATCGTAGTTGATATAAATACCCCTTCAAGCTTATTCATATAATTGGAATAAAATGATTATGGCAAATGATCCTAGTGTTATAGACTATTCCTTTGTGGATGATAAAAGCGTACAATTGCATCGTTATAAAATTACTTATTTTTCAACACTGATTACTCTATTTTACAAACAGTAAAGGGGCGGGATAAATCACAACCTGGCTATGTGAAGACCATGACATACTTTGCCACATGGTCACGCTTCACGTCGAATGTGCATAATATTGACAAGAGATTAATGAGGTACTTACATTTACTGGAACCTGGTTGGAACAGAGAACATAGGTTGTTCAACTATATGGTCACACATCATGCCTTGAAAATTCACCAACTGACTCAGTCAGCGTGTGTACCAGGTTTAGACATCGTCCAAACTAAATGAACTGCTCGCTGGAGAAATCTGACTGAGGCCCTGGCTCTTTCCGCTAATCCAAAAAGCCAATAAGTCATAAGCGATCAACATTGAATGTTGAGTAAGGTGGCACAGAAGCTTGCTTCTCATGACCGATGGACTGACTAGCACTGCTATATATATTATATATATTCAATATGTTTCTTTGAAAAATAACCTCATTCAGTCCATGTCAATATTTTTAACGAATGTAAATTATTCCTGCGATTCAGTTCACTAATACTGAGTGCATTTAATGGGAAGTAACAGAAAGTATGTCGTTAATTACGCCTGCAATTTACCGCCGGTCAATGTGAATGGGGGCGTTTATGAATTTCATGGTTCAGAGCACAAATAAAGCTCGTCATACATAAGTGAATGAAATACGGGACGCTGTGCATGACTGAACGCGCATTGTGCCATTAGGACAGCGTAGGTTTTGCGAGTCGGGTACAAAAATGAATTATATGTTTATTCAATGCTTGCAGCGTGTTTTTTATCGGCTCGATGGAAGTCACTGTTGCAGTAGAATGCCAAAGTGATTTGAAGGATTTCAAATAACTTTGTCAGGTTCTATTGATATAATGAGATAATTGATATTGTATCATGGTCGTGGATGTCGTAGTGTTTAACAAAGCAGCCGACGCGCTTCACCAAACATTCAAAATAACCTGTGAAACGGATAAATTCTAGCAGCATTGGCAGCATATCGTTCGAATAAACTGACAAATATGTCAGTAAATTAAATAAATATAACCCGGGGGGCGAAGCAGAAGGAATTTATTTTCCAAACCTCAACGATATGTGGCATTAGGGCAGATGACACCTGACCCTGTACAAGCGATAGCGACGAATTAAATTGCGATCTACTGCGTTACTCTGTATTGTCGATGCCAGTGCAATAGTGTATATGCAACCCATTATATATATATATATAGATATATATAGAGATAGAGAGAGATATATAGAGATAGAGAGAGAGAGGGAGAGACACAGATAGAGGTATATATATTTATATATAGAATATAAAAACATATATATCTATATAGAAAGAGAGAGATATAAGGGGTATATCTAGAAATATAAATACATACATATATATAATTATATATATATGATATATATATATACAGATATAGATATGTAGGGATCTCTAAATGAGATCTCTCTCTATAGATCTGTATCTCTCTAGAGAGATCCATATAGAGAGATCTCTCTCTCTCTATCTATATCTATATATATATATCTATATCTATATATATATATATATATATATATTGCATAAACGTAGGCAATTCCAGACGGAATAACTGGTTAACGTTGCTGCATTGCAATATTTAGATATATATAAATATCTATATACATATATATTTTATATAGATGGATATAAATATATATATAGATATATATATATCTATATATACATAGATATAGATTTATATATATATAAATATAAACATATATATCTATATATGAATATATATATAAGGTATAAGGTGTATATATATAAATATAAAATACATACATATATAATTATATATATATATGTATAGATATATATATATAATATATATATCCCTATGTCTATATATCTCTATATATCTATCTCTCTCTATATATATATATATCTCTATATATATATCTATATATATACATATATATATATGTATATATATATGTATATGTATTGCATAAACGTAAGCAATTCCAGGCGGTCGTAGGATTGCAACATGTTCTCTACTGTGACCGCATATATTGATTGGTGGGTCTGGTAAGCAATGAAATATAACTGGGTAACATTGCTGCATTGCAATATTTATACGGGGTAGGTATTGTGCTTTCAAAGTGACAATTCTTGGTCAGTTCAGGTGCTCGAGTCCGAAAATGTTCCCCCGCTCTTGCTTTTGATTTCCTCACACCTGACTGATCTCAATTAACCGGCAATAACGTTGAACTTACAAGACTAAATTTTCAAACCTATCACTTTACGATGTGTCGCCCAAGAGTTTTTATCAAATGACTTGTTCAATCATATTGAATATGGCGTATTTGATTTAAATGTATTAGGTTTGTTAGTGAAACATGTCCTGAATGCGGTTTTTACAATGAATATAGTTCGCGGTCTCCATCCCTCTTGTGGTGTCCGGCATTGTCCATGGGCAATATTCATTTGGTCAGTCACTCCGGGATGTATTGGATTAAGCAGCTATGTAGTATGTTGTTCGAATGTGTCGTGGCATACGCCCGCCCGTGCTGCCACAAGACGTAACAGAGATAACGTAATCGATGCATCAGCCCAAACGCCAAGCATATGGTGTGAAAACAGCCGCTTTTATAGAAACTGCATAAAGGGGGCTAATATATAGTTTTCTGACAACCTCCAAGCTTATGCATGCAAGGGAATTGTAGATAAGTATTGTTCTCGCAAAGGCAGAATATGACCCAAAACTAATTAGGACCTCTCACTGGTACTTATTTTATATATTAAAAATAGTAAACTACTTAGATCTAATGTTTGTTTCGAACCGCCTCGTCGATATTAATATTTACAAGCGAAAACGTTCATACTGTTTTATAAAATACAGACATGATATTTAAACATTTATGACAATCTAGCCTTGAGAAAAATATTCATTTATCCATAGTTACAGATTGGAATTTAAAAGCATGTCTTAACGTGGTATGTTAGTTTTTGACCGACAGAACGGCATTATCAAAAACCTGCGTATATGGTAACGAAATTCACATTTTACAGAAACTTGGTGACGACTGCCTTTTTTCAACGTCGTGCGAAGGGTGCAATCGTTAGCAATCATTGCACGAACTATTGTATGTTCAGAGAAAACCGCTCGCTACCTGATATTCGTATGTAATAATCATTTCCAAATATTTGTGTAGGCATCACTGAGTGAAGGACTCAGTGACATTGTATTGACAATTCGTTATTGGCACTTGCGATGGATTGATCTACCTAATGCAAACGCTTAGTCCTCACAGACCCGTCACTGAGCTAACATCCGAATAGGGTCCAAGTTGCTAAAGTGTATGAGTGTATACTAAGTCCTGAATTATTGAACCTCTACTGGCTTAACATAATTGCCTCCATGATTATAAGTCTGAACATCTATTCATGCCCCGTGCGCGTGAATGTAGACACTCATGTGAATACTGACAGGAATAAGAATGACAGGTCTAACGTCTATATTTCTGGGGTGTGGTGATCCAGGAGGGGTTAGTACTCGCCAAGTATTATTACTTCGTATTTAAACATTGATATATCAAAGTAGAATTTACCCGCTCGTGGCGGTGGATAAGTGTACATTCATTCTTAGTTTACCATAATGTATATTCCACCATCAAAAATGCCATAATGATGTCATTCCATTTTGCCATAATGTCAAATCAACGAACTATCGCGCTTATCGCCGAAACTTACTTAGTAATATAGCGGACAAGCGTACAGTGATTTAATCACTTGATGTATTCAAGTCAAGGATATAAATTGTAACCTAGCTATTTGTCTATATGTAACCGACTTATTGATAAATCCTTCACAACAACCGAGGCCTATTTATGGAGAGCCCTGTATAAGAGGATATTGGTTACAAGTACGCTAGCTTTATATGCACACGAAGACTAAAGCCTCGTTGCTTCCAGATACAAGACCTCGTAACAGATCTCCATATGATACAATTGGTCGTACGTTTTGCAATATCTGTCACTATTGTATATTGTCAAACAAGCGAAGCGGTTTTGAACAGCCTAGTCGGACGTCGGGGCATCCGAGAGTCATAGATGAAAACAAATTATAACAAGACGAATGAACAGGTCAATATGACTACCTCCCCAAGTTCATGTAACATCCGGGTTTCTTAGTTTTTATGATAAGTAATCAATGCACTTGACTATAATGCCACACATGACAAAAACGAAGCTCGTAATCACATATCTACCACTAAATATGGATAGATCGCTCAATTTATGCAATTCATTAGAAAAAGATACCCATTAACGATAGAGGCTAAGCGACTACTACGAATGGATGACGAACGGACCAGAACTACCTAAAATGTTTTTTGCATCCGACCATTCGTTCGTCGTCTTGGCACTTGATGGGGTGTTTACGAGGCAGCCTGAGGATCACATTAATAATAATGGCATTCAGACCATAAATTCCGCATCACAGCAAACTATCTCAAAATTATACTTGATAGGTTTCAGTTTTGTTCTATAAATAACGATTACGGTTTTACTGTGGTCATTGCTTTGGATCATGGCTGGACATTGAATCGGTAATCATGAAAATATTTTTTCCAACGATGCATATAGATTCGACGAGTAAATTGCATTATGGTTACAAATTACATTTACACAACGATTGTATCGCCGTAATCGACTAGAAAAAATAAACGTGGCCTGACCTTGTCATTTAATGTAGTTAATGTGCACTTGTGCATCGAACCGTTTGAGGACAATGCTTGTCCTTTGGCTAATCTCGACCTGGTAATTTGGTAGATCAATGAGTACAATGGTCTTATCAGTAGTGTAGTATTAGTATAAGCTAAGTCCCGTCGTTTACAGTTCCCAGAGTTGTGGAGTTGAGATGACCATATATATGGTCATTTGAACCTTATTGGTCAGAAGTTACTGACAATAGTATTGTCTGGTATTTATTTACATAGGATACATCAAGTAAATTTTACAGACATTGGATTCTATTGTTATCGCACAACTAGGTATCTCTGTTGTGCCGTTTCGGACAAAGCTGATGGTGATCTTCATCAGCCGTTTCAATCATGCCCATTTGATTGTGCGAATGTTCTGCAAACTAACGTGTTTTCTCTGGCACTCAATGTATAACAGTGCGTCAGGTGCCATGGTTAATCTACGAGCTCATAGTTCATCTCTCGACTTTGAGTTCGCTACTTAACTCATATTTTTACTGAGCTCATAGTTCGTTGCAGAGGTTATTGCTGTGAATTTTGGCGGATCGTATGGCTCATCGCTGAGCTCATGGCATTTTGCATATCCGGTATTTTAAGTCTATTGGGATGACGGTGCTGTGATGTTATTTGAACTCTAATTGACAGTAATTATGACTTCAGCCCGAGTCGTGGTAGCTCTGTCATGATGTACGTGTTCTAATAAGATAATTCTGTAACGTTTATTGTTCACACGCGTCAGTGTTGACTCGGAGGAGCTGACACATGTGCTGAATTGCATTTATTGCATCATGAGTCCGATATGTTTTCAAAACTATCCGCTGATGTTGTAACTGTAATAAGCAGTAAATATATTTGCTTAAGCAAATAACTATTCAGACCCTTCACTTTGTCAATTAGTTAATGGTGGACTCAATGAACCACGGCGAAGATCTACTCTCACCTCGAAAGCGACCCCATTAGAATATCCCACTACCTTCTTTCACTCATGATTCACGAAAATGTCAGAGGTCAAGCTAGCGCTCGATTTTTACCGGGGCTTCAAGTCATGTGAAATTATATATAATCGAGATTGTCTCAGTAATAGACGTCATGGTAGGTATTATATGCGTGTGGGAATAAGCTAATTAAGACAATGCCAGAATATGTCTACATAAAACGGTATTGATGGAATTTTATATATATAAGCCTATGAATTTTTTTTTTCGCTTTGAAAGATATGCAACTACTTGCGTCTGAATCAATAGACCGACAAGTAGATGATAATGGCTCTGACCTTTATGGTTCAAATCACGAAGATAGTTCATCGTTCAAGGGTCGATGGAGCATGGAAGAGGTAATGTATGGCCGACAACATCAGGACAGCGAAGGTTTTGTGAGTCAGGTAACCGAATGAATTATTTGTTTTTTTCCCATGCCGTCACGGTTTTTTACCGAATCGTTAGAGACCACTTGTGCGACAGAATACACATGAATAACAATCAGTGAGTTCGCTTTGGCTGGTTTTTAGGGTATTCAGCAGGGAGTCGTGGCCTTGGATAATAGTGGACACACACGGGTGACCGATGCGCTTCAGCAAACATGAATCAATTAGAAAGGTTGAATTCTTTTTGCCTTATGCATTAATTCCATGTGAAATTCTTTAAAGCCGTAGTGGAATTAATGTGCATGGTGTGCACCAACACGGAGTTCCTACTGGCCATTGGAAAACATCAACTCCCATCTGCACCAGTCCGCCCATTCATGCACCTGTGGCACTTACCTAATCCGAGATCACGATAGACAAGCTATGTAATGAGATGACTGTACTCTAGGCAATCAATATACTGACTTATATAACCTGAAGTAGTCACCGCTCGTTCCGCTTCCGCACAAATTTACTGGAAAGGATTGTGAATTACCTATTGCCAAAAGGTTATTTTGACATCTGTTTACAGCAACAGCGCTACAATCTCAGGCGACTTGATATTTTACTGCGTTGAGACGTCGGTTGGCAAATCAGTCCTAGTTTGATTGACGTCAGGTCAAACCTTATATATCCATCGTTTTAATGAATGTAAATGCATAGTCTTAATATTCAAATATTTCTGAATGTTCTACGTAGAGGTATTGCATCCCAACAAAATAGGATACTGACGCAACACACATCGAATTATTTAATTTTACTACTTCAATACGAGATGATATGTCAGAGGTTATGCAAAGAGTCTATGAATTTGTGAACATGTGTTAGCCTTTATACGCATTTGACGTAGTTAAGTTCGTATAGTGCAGTTTATGCCAATGAAGAACGCTTACAAATCGACGTGCACCATATTCAATCATCCATGTTGTCATGCCAATAGGCGCAAATTAACCATGCAAGTCGCAATATCTTAAACATGTTGATTGGTCCCATGTAGCTAGCACAGCAAATGAATGCAATGAACAGATGAATCATTGATATGAACCCACTTTCGCATTTATACGATTAGATTCCTCGACGCTGACGGTCAATAGCTGCGTTCGTGTCTCTTCAGCGAATTAATTAGAGGCAAAGCTGCTCCGAGTATGGGTATTTATTTATCAATAAAAATAAATAGTCACTTGTTCATAATCAACTAATTAAAAGGAAAATTAATAACCGTCATACACATGGATCTAGAAATTCTTGGACGAGTCGACGCAGATGTGAATTAAACACAGGTGATCGATTCGTTGTTGCTTTTAATGTCAACACCTAAACCGTCTCCGGTCTCTGTATTCAGGTTATTCCGTAGCAGCAGTAACCCAAATAATAACATTGGTCACATATCCTGTCAATTTGTTAAGCACCATTGAATTTGTCGCCGCGCCGCTAGTTCGCTACGATATTGACACAAAGACAGAGAACGTAGATTAGGGGACGTAGAAAGGAAGAGGAAGGCGCATTACAATTACATTTCTACTGCAGACCAAACACGCTGGTGGCTGCAACGTAAAGTATACAGTGAATTGCTTATGTCGTCTGGTACTGATGAACTGACAGGTTGGAACGTAGGAGGCAAATACCATATAATGTAATAAGAAAGCAGGGGGAGCCTGAGTTATCTTGCCATCAAGGTTCAACACATTTTTTGAAGATATTGAATGATGTGATGCAAGATAAGAGGTTGAATATCAATATCCCTCTCCTTAATACATGTAAAAAATCCGTCGCTTGGAGACGCTTATTAACAGTGTAGTTGACAACAGATGTATGCACTAAAGGTAGCTGCCCATTGCCGATACAATGTTTGGAGACAATTAAGAATGATTGGCACCGGGTGTTGAACAAGCTTCGAGTGCTAATTGCATCCGTTGGTTCCGTCGTCACCATGGCGCTTAACAGACAAGAGACCTCGGGAGGAAGCTACGTACTAGACAGCTAGATAACCCTATTTACCAAGTAGTTCCATCTCAAAAAGAAATTAACACCTATTAACTGTTTTTGACATTATACATGCACAAAAGTATCTCTTCGCGTACCATATACTTCTTTACTAGTATGATTCTATTCTCGCAACGAATAACATTGAGCATTAGTTTCTTTGTAATAATATGGAAAATGATTGATCGTTGAATTGCTATGCATGAAAACATTATAATTATACGAATATAGCACATGAATGTAAAGTAAATCAAGAAAAGTGCTTAGAAGAGGATAGACTGTGTTATGAGCTACTCCTGAGAGATAGTTACCTGGTCAACTGAACGCGAATATACATTATTGTCTTATCGGCATTGGCGGATAATTCCTAACGACTTGATAAAGATACAAAACACAATCACAGCAAGGTATGCGCAATGTTGCCCCTAACTGAATTAATCTAATTATTGACATATCTAAATCAAAACCATGACGCCGGTCGTACAATCGTTGTGATGGCAGCATTATCGATTGACTGTTAAGTGCGTCAATCACATCACGGTGTCCTCCTTGGGCGTGCTACTCTGGCATATGCGCATCGACTGATTAACTATAATAACAGAAGCAGCGCATTACACATGTCGTCTAGAATCAAGGCTGCAGATGTAGGCACATTTTGGATACAGATTCCCCCGAAACTATCGATAGAATCATGATATTACCTTGCCTTCTTCTTCTGACCGCCTGAGCGTTCAATAAATCCACTTATGAAACCGATTTGTTGTTTTTGTAATGAAAGAGGTATGAACAGGTATACTGTGTTTGACGTCAAAGTTATGACACATATATTTTACTTTTACATAATGTAAATTTGAGCCACGCACAGACCCCGTTTAAAAGATCAACGCTTTGATGACTACCCATGTACGTTCTATATAGCCATTTGTGTCAAGATGATCTGTTGCAAGTAACCGCCCGAGACTTATCGGAATAAATGGCATAATATCAATTACAGATATCAATTACACGAAAGACCTTGTATTTTAGTTTTAACCATCTGTGCATACCCACACAGACACAAAACGAGGCCAGGATATTTAAAATTGTTATTTTAATCCGGATGACACAGCTATAGTTGACTTAAACCGGAACCCCATACCGATCATCCGCATGGCTAAATCCTCGTCAGTCTTTAGTCCCCTCTAACCATCCTTTATCAATAAGTGCCACCAAAAACGCACCTGCAATGGGAAGCCTGTAGACCAACTTAGGCACTACAAACTGGTGCATCCACCGAATCTTGTTTGCTTTGTCGTCTCATCGTAGTTGATATAAATACCCCTTCAAGCTTATTCATATAATTGGAATAAAATGATTATGGCAAATTATACTAGTGTTATAGACTATTCCTTTGTGGATGATAAAAGCGTGCAATTGCATCGTTATAAAATTGCTTATTTTTCCACACTGGCCATGTGAAGACCATGATATACTTTGCCACATGGTCACACTTCACGTGAAATGTGCATAATATTGACAAGAGATTAATGAGGTACTTACATTTACTGGAACCTGGTAAGAACAAAGGACATAGGTTGTTCAACTATATGGTCACACATCATGCCTTGAAAATTCACCTACTGACTCAGTCAGCGTGTGTACCAGGTTTAGACATCGTCCAAAGTAAATGAACTCCTCGCTGGAGAAAACTGACTGAGGCCCTGGCTCTTTCCGCTAATCCAAAAAGCCAATAAGTCAACATTGAATGTTAGGTAAGGTGGCATAGAGGCTTGCTTTTCATGACCGATGGACTTACTAGCACTGCTATATAAATTATACATATTCAATATATTTCTTTGAAAAATGACCTCATTCAGGACATGTCAATATTTTCAACGAATGTAAATGATTCCTGTGGTTCAGTTCACTAATACTGTGTGCTTATAATGGG
>CM067358.1:42074722-42350020 GCA_034190875.2 Urechis unicinctus | reverse complement strand
TGGTGCATATGAGGCATAAGTGAAATGATGATGTACAATGTATTTTGATTGCGTCACCAGGCAAAGTGCTTTTTAGTATTTTGCCTATGTAACAATGTGTAATAGTATGTCAAAAGCACAATGTTTTACAAACCAGTTTTCAAGTAACAAATTAAGTTATAGATAAATCTACTTCTAAGATTGGAAATTGTCACATAATCTGCGTGGCACGTGCGCCATCGATTTCGCTTGTGCAGAAAGAACAGTTCACGGTTGAAATGCCATACTTTTACGAATCACAGCTGCAGCCAGATTGGGAGTAAACCACTGCCACAAAAGGGACAAGCTAGTCTATGGTGAATTATTGTTCTAATAGGCAAGGGAATAATGATGTGTAATGTCGGAAATATGATCCATATGGCTATAGATAGTTAAACTTAGCACGGGGGAACACGCTGGCAGAAGTATACTAAAATATAAGAGAGTGATATTCATACCAGGGTTCTGATATGGAGTGAGTGAGTCAGTACGTGAGTGGGTAAATCTGGGCGTCATCGTTTAGTGAATGTGCAATGTTTGTCTGAGTAAATGTAAGTATAATATAATCTCTGTCCACAATGACACGCAAAGCCCATATCGCCTAAATCAGGACCAGCCACCATCGCTTATAGTCATTATCCTCATATTATAATTGTTCTCCAAAATTTAATTCCTCTTTTTTGCAACGGTTTGCTTATTTACACAATTTGAATATAGGCCTTTTGCATGTGATGGTATCAGCAGGAATGGTCGATGACAAAGATGGTTTAAAAAGAAGAGGTTTTATACTTTTGGTAAATCGATTTTGTTGTAGGTACCTGCTCATAACTCGAGCCATTGTTCTCTCTATTCTCTGAGGTATTAATATGCTCCATGCATTATGGTCAATCTATTGTGGATGGCTTTGGTACAGCACCGAGACACACTGTGCCAGTAAGTAAGATATAAGAGCTGCATATTTGATCACATGCTTTTGTAATGCATTTACTCAGCCATTCAGATTGACAAAAACGAAAGCAATCCGATTTACACAGCCCCTGATAATGCAAGTAATTACACTTACGCCTGATTCTTGACACTGACTGAGCGGTCGAATAGGTAGGCAAAGAGGAGGATCTTATTAAATGGCATGAATGCGCAGAAAACTGGGATGGAAACAGAGGTGACAATTGCAGGCGTCCAATGACTGGGCGAAAGAGTTAAACAGTAACCTGCTAACTGGCTTGGCATGTTAAGTACACGAACTAAACCAACTTAATTGACTCATCTACTGCGACTGATTATGAAAGCAGTGATCGCATAAATAACTGCTTCTTTCCAATGTCCAAAAGACCATTTGTGTGTATTCTGCTGCTGCAAAACCTTCCATTTGACAGGGTATTGATGCGGTCCTCACTATTTATCACGTGAATTACTATGTATGTGCTTGCTTTGAATTCGCATGAATGTAAACGCCATCTTGATCCCACAGAGATGTATCATGAACTGAACGCAATACATTTAAGCAGTGACATCTGCCGCTGTAATTGCAAGACATAAAAACAGTGACTTATAACATCTGCTGATATAATTCCAAAGTAAGACTAGGCCATTTATACCGTATTCACATCCCTCAACTGTATGCCATGCCATGCTTGCCAATAATGCTTCCCGGACAGTTTTGGTCAGGATATCACAGAGAAAATGAATTATTTGAGGGAATACAAACACCGTGCAGGTTACCCTCTGCATTACGTTAATGGATCGGCAGCGAAATCGACCAAACAAACATTCAATAACGTACATCTATCGTTGGGCGTCATTGCTTTACAACCAGTAATGGTATTCACTACTCGTTTAATGCAAAATCAACTTTAAAGCTTTCAAAGAGATTTGGTTCAATGTACAAATTAGCGTCGAACTGAGACTAAGAGTACCAGGAGAATGACAAGGTGCTCGCGTGTTGGTCGGCAATGGCTGGGTAGCGAGGAGATAGATATGATGGGAGTATTAAATGAATAACGGACACAAATGTAGGAATCGGTTTGGCATAAGACGCGAGATATGCACATGGTTCGAAGAGGGTATAAATTATAGGATGATGCATAATGCATTGTTTATGCGCCAACCTATGACATGCATTGGCTTTATTTCACGTTCCCACATCTTTATACGATAATGTGATTAAGAAACACTATCCAAAGATATGCAATCGTAAGTTGATTTATCTTTTTTAAATGCTTCACTTACGTATTCCTATCTAGAGACACAGCTCTTTGTAAAAAGCTCATTGCTAATGCTTGTTACAAGCGCTGGATAAAGGAAGGAGTAATTCTATTTATGAACCACAATGCATTCATTCTTTGTTGCTGCTCGGATAATTGGTTCAGCTAAGGCTGAATTCGATTGTGGTATGTCGTGCATTAAACCTCTGTCATTTGGCCGACTGCGTATGTAGGTTCAGATGCATTTGTGCATCAAAACCGTTTTCATGTGCAGTTTGTCCAAGACTAATCGACAACAAAACGTCAGATACACATGTTCTATGTCTTGGATGTCTGTGTTCGTCAGCTTTTTAAAGGTATACAAACACGAACATTGAGACAATACTATGATTTATTCGTCACTATGAACGATCTCAAAACAACATCTAAGCTCTAATTAAGTGTCCCAGCAACATACACATACGTCACATAGGAACCATTGAGGTGATACGATTAAGCCCTCTTACCTCAGGAAAGTTTGAGGTGCCTATAAATACAATAATATAATAACTTTTAGTTACATATCAGTTTAGAACATCTGACGTCACAAAATGGCGATATAAACTTGCTGAACATATGTACGGATAAGGGACAAATGATGGACCATTTAAATAACACTGCAGGTCAATATATTACAGTATGTACATTACGCATATATTAGTCGATGCCTTTGGCTCAGTCTGGGACTGCTGATTTACGGGAGTGTGACATTACACAATGATTAGCAAAACCACAAGTCAACCGAGGACAATTTAACCCCAATAAACATTCACTTACGCTATTCACAAATTCACACATGAAGCGTTCTTTATGGACACACCTTTGGTTTTACCGAGGGTATACTTTTTTATTCACCGCATATATTTGGCATTTCTGACCACTTGAGGGTATGATGTATTGCAAAGTTAAAAGGGCCTATTGTGCATTTGTAGGTGTAACTGGGGAAGTGCATCAAACATGTTGAAGCATAAAAGACATCGATATCGACTAGCGTCAGTTAAAAAATGCGCTGTGTGCGCAAACATTTAAAGCTAGAATATAATAACATTAGGGTTAAGCAAAAGGGCATATTACTTTAAAATTGATGAGCCTGCCTAATCCACAGGGTGCTGTATATTTGTGCAGCACAGTCTCATGTCTACTTGAGACGGTTTGCTATATGATCAACTTTCCAGGTATTCTTATGCCGCATGGATTACTCGCCCAAGTAATGTTTTGTAAGTTAATCTCTATATGTTGTTTGTTGGGTCTCAGGTGTCTTTCCTAACCTTTAACCATTTCACCCCTTATTGTTAGTTATTTGCGTTGCTAATTGATGTGGATATTCCGTCTCATTGGGTTTTTGGATCATCTTACGATTCATAGCTCATACGCACGATCCTTTACTCATGATGCCCATATCCGATCAAAAACCATATCATATCATCATAAATCAGTTTCTGGAAATATTTAAAGTAAGCAATTGGGACAGGTTACGCAACGACAGGTCATATGTAGCGGGTGATCCTAATGTTTGGTTTGGCAGAGAAATGATCATCATTATAGACAAACTAGATGTGAACACTACCAAACGCTTGCCATTTATTTTAACAATAAAATAGTTATACGTTTGTGATAAGTTAACCATAAGCCATTTTATAATAGCTCACAATTATAACAAATGTGCCTGTTTGCGTGAAAAGAGGAAATTCTATTATTGATTGATCACATGATCACACTAAATAGATGCGTGAATCAAGTTGTGTTCGTTATTTTAAGCATTTCCCATTGCCTCATCGTCTTATTTACATATCATTATTGGATAACCCATGTGTTAGCACCTTATTACTTTAGGAATGAATGTGTCCATATTCATCAGGGTTTTTGTTTCACCGACAGAAACCTCCAATTTAAAATTATCACCTAATCGTGTTTTCCACGTACGACTTTGCCTTACTATTTGCTAGAGAATGTATATTTAACCAACGCTTAGAAAAGGAATGCAAGCACAAATGCACATTGTACATATTGTCTATGGGACACATCAGATGCAGCACTTAATTTCAGATATGTTAAACAAGAAAAGGCCAAACTCATATGTACCCCATCTTCAAGCGACCACATTTGTCAAAAACAAGATTAGTGAAGGTGTACGTGAACCTCGTCAGTTCACGGCATGCTTACGGGTGGCTGTAAGGAAAGAACGAGTGGCTTAGTCGTCGATCAATTTCATTAATCTTAGTCCAACATTTTTAAATATTCGTAACAACAGGAAAAACACGTTTGTAAGTTGAACCTCCTCCATATGCTTTTGTTTATTAAAAGGTCAACTATGAGCGTCATCCACGAATCATCACTCATTCGTATTGAAAGCAATACTGATGCACACATGTACAAATATCACCAATATATGCCCGTAGAAGCCTTGTACTTCCGCTTAAATCCTGGAATGTCCCATATTTCTGAGGCTCAAAAGTCGTATGTCCGCCCATAACATAGTGTATTGTGTAACCGTAATGTTAGATATATATTCACTGAGAAGAACAAACTTCTATATGTGAACGATTGTTTTTATATTGCAGTTATAGATTGTGGTGAGTAAGCTGGAGAGTGGATGGAAACGAGCAAATGAGGGGTTTATTGACTTGCGGAATGAGTAGGTGAGCGAGTGATGAGCATGTGAGTGTATGATTAAGTGTTGAGCAAGTAAGTGGTTGAATGGTAAGTGAATGAAAAAGGTGAGTATGTGTTTCGGGGAGTAAGTGTGTGAGTGAGTGCGCGAGTATGCTTGTTGGCGAATGAGTGAGTGAATGGTAAGATAAATAAGTTCGTAAATGAATATAAGATAAGGCAAGTGGGTAGGCGAGTGATCGGGATAACAAGTGAACCAGTGTTTAGGGAAATTAGTTAGTAGGTGGATGAACGGGCGAGTCATTGAGTGAGTGGGTGGGTGTGTAACTAAGTGAGTGAGTTAGAGTAGGGAGAGTAAGTGGGTGAGTTAGTGTGTATGCAGCGCACACTGAGTCGCAATGTCGCACGGCGGACGGCATTGCTGTATTTAAGGACTTGATGGCTGTAATAGTTGTCGACTTCCAGCTAATGCCATCAAGATCCTTTGTATTAAGTTGCAAGAACAAAGCAATTCTAAATTATGTCAAAAACACCTTAAGGCGCGTGTGTGTAAGATACATTTGGAAAACTGTCTTCAGTTGTAATGCATTGTAATGATGAATAACACCGCACGTAAAGTTGGGGATATTATGGAACACTTCTGAACAAAGGATCGATATTGCCAAGCAACAAAGAAGCACATGAGAAGCACCCGTAATACTATGGCCGATTGCCTATGATGGTTTGCGCAAAAACCCCTTCAGTTTGTATTTGACACTAGATAAATTGACCAAACAACGTCAGCAGCGTAAGTTTTAGCATTTGGATTAATCGTTCTTGTAGGATTAAGAAGCGGAGTGTGAAAAGTTTGATGTCCCGCAGCGGATGATAGATTCGTTTAGTGTAGCATCCCGTAATGACGTCTTCTTGAGAGGTTCAGAATGAATACCCCATCTAAGTTAAGGGAGGTATCAGGCAAAGACCAATGGCCTTAATTTCTATCGTGGTGTCTAGCAATAACAAAGGGTATGCAGAGTGCAATCTGTAGCAAGTATAATAATAAGTTTGATAATATATGAGGTCATGTCAAAACACATTCACGCATTGTGAAAGATCACCTATATCTCTTTGTAATCTCTTTTAACATCAATAGCCGTCTTACCAAACGTATAATATATGACTTAGTGAGGCGGTATGTTTCACGGCTTTTGGGCAATAAAACATGCCGCTAAGTAAAGTGATGTGCTTGGGGTTACATGGTGAATATAGAGTCGCAATATAACAAAAGTACCTGGCCGTTATTAGGCACTGGGATTACCTGCGTCGACGATGTTTAATAAGTATATAGGTTTGTGTAGTTTGTTTGGTCTCAGGCGTATATCCAAGCTTACTACCATCTTTTCCCGCTACTCGACTTCTTATTTCAAATTCATAGCTTGGCCCCTTTATTTGAATATTCTGTCAGACTGGGTCTGGGATCATAGTTGTACATTACGCTTAAGTTAATTACATCATGATCCTCATATTGGATCACCATGAAGCGGTTTCTTGAAATACCTAATGTACAGTAGACAAAGGGCGCAGGTTATATGCAATGGCAGGGCGCATGTAGCGGGTCATTCATGCAACTATGCTTCGGTTCCGATGAATTGTTAATGACCACCACACAGTGGTTTTGATTACACACGATGATCGTCATAGCCAATTATATTGTAACTCGGTGGTATGTGTATTGCAATACTCTTCATCCTACCCTTAAGTCATCCGAACAGTAATTTGAGGTACCTAAACACTAGACCTGTACTTGTATTTTTAGATTTAAGGACACACCCATACAAAAGGCTTCCAAATATTATTTACAGATGAACCTGTTTGTGTGAAACGAAGAATTCTAATTAACTCGAATGATCTGTCTCAACAGATGGACGCATGCTTTCTTACCATATCTCCCCATTCCAATCTCAAACTTATTCATTCCATGCGGTGCACTTCATCCTGACCACTCAGTTAAGCTTTGGAATCTGACATAAGTATAATAGCTTGCATTATTGGGTGCTTGCGAAATTGTTTTATCTGTTTAGTTAATGCATCAATAGACAGGCGCGTGTGTGTCTAATGAGTGATGTAATGATGCGTGTAAGGTGGTTGGATGTAACAGCATATGGCTCACACAATATAGTCAACTATGAGCCGGCAGCTCACTGGAACGTTGTGTCTTTAAAAAAATATCCAATGTTTGTAAAACATATTTTCATTATAGTTATGTTCTTATTCTGTTCTTTTATGGCTTTTCACTACTTTCACAGAAGCTTACAAATACGTACGATTAAATATGCATTCCATTCTTTCTCTAATGACTTGGACATTTTTCTAATTGGGAGAATGTCTTTTGCTCAGCACTTAGGTTTTACAGATAGTACCAATTCTGTTGAAGGCTTTGATAGGAAGTTTTGTCTGAATGTTTGCATTGTTCTTTATAGCGCTGCAAACGAATGTGTGACAAGCTATGTCAGGCTTTCGGTTTCATCCGCTGCTATTATTCATCAAACTCATGTTTGGGGTTACGGCGGCAAAATGGTAGTATTAGGACGACCATTACAGTGATAAAACATAACACTTAATGAAAACCACCATACATTCAAGCATATATATCTAGAACACTAGCAGCACATTGACCTCTAAAATGAACAGCAGATTCGATAAATGAACGACAGTTTCCATTTACAAGATGGCATAACCTGCTCCAGCCGATATGCATTCTCTATCAATGCCGTTGTAAATTCTCCAGTCTTTATATATAGATGCTTCACGATTACACCAATCTATATAAGTATTTGTACACGAGGCACACTGGGTGAAGCTGCTTCGTGAGTGTAGACAATTTATGGTAATGCTCCATAATCTAACATATAACTGCTGACACAGCATTTCGAACAACTAAGCATGCCGATAAAAGCACCGGAAATACACGTATGCATACACGCTGAACTGCTCTCTTTTGCGATCATCACCGCCAGACGGCCATCCCTTCCACACTGAAACTAACATAGAAATCACAATATTACATCAAGTATCCACTGTCACTATATTGCGTAACATCCAGTTATCACAAGCAGTGAGTGCTCTCACAATCGTCATAGTTTTTATCCATTTCCTTACATGCTTATTCTGCAATCACTCGTTGATTTATACGTCTTTTCAACTTAAATAACGCTTCTCTTAATAACGGAATACCATAGCGTTTGTCTTATCTATACCACAATACACCACTTCATTACTAATATGATTTGTGTTACTAGCGACAGTTATTAATACTCCGCCATGTGCTAATTATGGTAGGGACATTATGAATACGAGCAGCAATAGCCGGATGCAGATACAGCATTACAAGCAAAAACAAATTGCCAAGCAAAAAAACAGTATTTCCCGGAAGCATGCATATACGATCCCCGTTATCTTTCATGACGTAATGTGAATATCGTGAAGTGGATTATTTATAGGAACTTTGGCCTGACACATTATGGATCTCTGCATCGTGTTATTAACCATTTACTACAAGTGCCATTATTGATGATGTAGCAGATGCCGCCTTATTGCTGCCATGGGAATTGGAAAACATCGCGCCCAAATTGCCTTCACTTCTAGATCATCGTAAGCACTCACGCAATTGTATCAACATTTGCCCGGTCCACAACACGTTACTGTACTGTACTTTTTTGCGCGTAGAGACCAGACATTTATCAATTTGGCGATTATGGTCTGTATGTCGATGCAGCAGCTATATAAATTCTGGGCGACATTATAACTGGATTTATGTAACTCTCTGCCAGAAGAACAAAGAGAGCCGAATACTGAACCTTCATCTATACATTGCAATAATAAACAACTTATGTGGGACATTTGATAAAAATTGTTATTCTGTTACCTTTTTTTTTGGCAAATATATTGCAGCGAGCGACTCGTCAGTAATTAGCCTTTCAAAAGAATACATTTTGAGCAGCAAATTTATATGTTAACAGTTGCCAAAGCCTTCGTTTGCTTATATTTATGCTCGTTCTATGTAGAGCATAAATGATGTTCAAAGCACGGTCATCAAGCAAGCGATAGTGTCTCATAATTATACCGCATTATTGGAACAAACATTATCAATGTTCTCCTGCATTGTTATCTTTACAGTACACTCCAGCGACTGATTCATCTCGCTGATGGTAATGTGGTACGAAAAGACATCATACGGGTCGGATTGCTACTTTGCTACTTGTGTAATAATAAGCCGCATTCTCATGTCGTCAGAAACTGCTTCTTTGTACCACAGTGCTTTGATTTTGTGAGCATTGTCAATATACACGGCATCAAATGACGCAAAATACTGTTCTTGTGCCGCTCTGTATTAATTGTCTTTTGGATGACGAGCAAGGCATTATCGAATTGAGTATGCTGGTGAGCAGGGTGTGGATAATAATAGATATTAGCTGACAATTCATCGTGTATTGTCAGTCTTCTTTTTTATAATTCAAATAATTTTATTGATTGTTGACATATCTGCTAGCTCTCGTGTAATTCAATTAGTTAACCTTTTGACGTTAATGTCAATACCATCGATGAAAGTTCTTATTAATCTTGCTGACCATGTTTAAGTGTCAGCTGAGTAATGTAGTATTGGAATATTATATATATATATAGTCAAAGTATATTGAATGACCTGTGGTGGGATTTCAGAGAGGTCAGTAATGTAATGGCGCGTTAATGAATAAAAATGAGTCGGTATTCAATTAATGAGGAGATAAGTTGTAATGAATAGTTTATGTGCAACTAGGGTGCACTCACGGTACATACGAGGCATGCGTTCAATGATGATGTACTATGCATTGTTAGTTAGTCACTAGACAGAGTGCTTTATAGTATTTAGCCTATGAAACATTTCACATATGACAGTGTAATGATAAGTCAGAAGCACAATGTTTTCATAAACCAGTTTTCAAGTAACAATTGAAGTTATAGATGAATCTACTTCTACGATCGGAAATTTTCACGGAAGCACGCGAACAAAAAACCCATAATCTGCGTGGCATGGGCGCCGTCGATTCTGATTTTGGAGAAAAAAACAGTTTCATGGATTAAATGCCATACTTTTACGGATCACAGATGCAGCCGAAATGGGAATTAACCATTGTCATTGGAGGGACAAGCCAGTATAAGGTGAATCATTGTTCAAATAGGTCAAGGTCAATGATGATGTGTAGTGTTGAATATATATGATCTATATGGCCATAGATAGATAAACGTAGCAAGGGGCAGCACGCTGGCAGAAGTATACCGAAATATCAGGGAGTGATAATATAAATAACATAGATAATTATTGGCCACATACACATACAAGAAAAATACATACTCAGGTTACATTCTGCTAAAGCAACAATATACGTAGATGTATAATTACATTACTGATGTTACAGATTATGAAAACACTGTTAGTTGGCATCACTAGATGGTGACATATTTATTAGTATATATATATGAAATATATCATATATGACTATATATATATATATAGATATATATATATATATATATATATATATATCATATATAATATAAGATATATATATATATATATATATATATATATATATATGATTTGTGTTCTGATGGAAGCAGCGAGTAAAACGGTGGGTGCGTGGGTTAATCTGGGCGTCATCGCTTAGTGAATGTGCAATATTCGTCTGAATAATGTATATGTATATCTCTGTCCACAATGTCAGCCTAAAGCCCATCTCGCCCCCCCCCCATTTTTACAATTAGCAACCTCACACTAATAATTGTTCCCCAAAATTCAATTTCTCTATTTCTACGGTTCGCTTTCTTGACATATGTGAAGATAGACTGTTGCAGCGATGGTATCAAACGTAGCAAGGTTGATGATAAAGACGGGCATAAAGTAGAGGATAATGTGCCGACTTTGATTGATATGTTAGGGATAAGTTTGCATATGACTATAAAAGCATAAACATGTCATCGATAATTAATTATGCGCCAGTCGGAATTTGATCACGCTAGTATAACTACTGTAAACCAATCAGGTGATGTTGGCAAGCTTCTTACGCTCCAATACATTCTGTATCTTAATGAATATTTGGACTGTATTGTTATTACTGTCCGATAACATTTTCTATGGCAATATTTATTGTTAAGGAGATTAAGAGGCTACATTTTGGTAATTCGATTCTGATGTATCTCTTGCTCAGAACTCTAGCCATTCTTCTCTGAAGAATTGACATGCCAAATGCATAACGCACAATCTAATGTCGATGGATTAGGTACAGAACCGAGGCACACTGTGTCAGTAAGTAAGACTGAAAATCTCTCAAGACGAAATCCAATACTGTCTGTAAATCCGAATTGCTCAGTTACGTCTCTCCCGATAAAGATACGTCTTTGTTATTCCAAAAGTGCGATATAAGAGATGCATATTTCAATGCATGCTTTTGTGATGCACTTACTCAACCATTCAGGAAATCGGATTGACAAAACAGAAAGCAATCCGATTTACACAGCCCCTGATAATGCAAGTAATTACACTTACGCCAGATTCCAGACATTGTTTATTATAAATGGTACCAGCGCTTGACTAGAAGATGTTTTCATAAATAACGATGCATAGATTCTAAATAGTTGCTTGGTTAAGTTAATAAGTTAGGAACGGTGCTATTACGGCATGCCTCATGTTCAACCCTGTTCTGGGCCGATTGCCTAAGATGTTTAAGCAAACCCTTTGCGCTAAAACCCCTTCAATTTGTATTTGACGCTAGTTAGATTGACAACACAACGTCCGAAGCACAGGTTTTAGCATATGTTTTAGTTTATCTTGTAGGATTTAGAGGCGGAAGTACGGAAACTTTAATGACAAACACGTGTAATGGCAATTTAAAAGATCTGAAAACAACATCAGAGTAGTACTCAAGTGCCCCAGCAGCATTAATCACATCACATAGCAACCAATGAGGAGATGCTGTCAAACTCTCTTTCATCAATGGTGTTTGATGTTTGAAGGGAGTTTACTTTTGGTTTATAAAAATGAAATAATATAATAACTTTCATTGTGGCGGGGAGGCTATAAGTTACACATAAACTTACAAATGAATGAAGCCCTCAAATGCTAATATAGACATAACGTGTTCAATACAAACGCACAAAATATATTAATGGAGGTCAATAAATAATCTACCCAATGGTCAACTCTTTATGTCAATATAGCAGCAAACTGATATGTGACATAAACCCTATGGCAAAGGAAGCTTTTCGTACGTACAAATATAGCCGACCAATCCATAAAAGCAAAATAAATGTTATATTTCTCAGATAGTTATATGATGATCAGATGGCACTAATTACATGTTAGTGCACTGAGCATGTACACAATGCGTCAGTTTAGAAACGCTAAACAATAATTTCGTGAAAGCTTCTCTTATTGTATTCTCTAAGATTGGAGTCGAAACAACTATCAAGGAGCACACAGTTGGCATTATTTTCACTACAAAGTTGCTTCAATCCACCCCCGCCACGAGCGACATTGTTCTATTCTGCATACACATTCTCACTAACTCAATCAGGAATCAATGAAACTGATCAAAGCCTTTGTTCTCCGTCTTTTGCGGAAGCGCTTTATTTACATACTCAAACCAAGGAAATGAATTAAAGGGTAAACACAACTATGAATCACAAGAGGACACCTTTCTGATTTAACCCATTTGGGCATTCACTGTTTTGAATGAGATCATTATAATGTTTGCAACTACGTTATTCACATACAGTCACGTATAAACGATGCTTCATGGACAAGCCTATTCAAACTCACTGAGGGTGCAATGTTGTTGACCGCTTAGGTTTGAAATTCTATAGACTGCCGACAATTTGAATGAACAATGTATAGCCCCGTCGAGGTGGAAGAAGAAGGGCCAATGACGCATTGGAAATTTATGGTGCTAGTGGTAAGACTGCTAATTGCTCTCATGGTATAATTTGGGAGCCCTTTCAAATGAATGTTGCTTTGTTCTATAGACAACATGATTAAGAATGGTGCTTGTCCCGCAACAGATAATTAAACCGTTTAGTATAGCATCGCGTAAAGACGTCCTCCTGAGGTGGTTCAGAATGAATAGCCCATCTCATTTAATAATAACGATTGATAATATATGAGGTTATTTCAAAACTCATTCACGCACTGTGAAAGATCATCTCTATGTCTTTGCAACCCTAGATAGCCATAGAGCACCGAGTCATAGACTTTTGATACTTCTTACCAAACGTAGAATATATGTCTTACTGAGGCAGGATATTTCACCACTTGTAGGCAATATGCCGCTAAGCAAAGTGAGGTCCTTGAGGTTATATGGTGACTAACGAGTGAATAGTCTCAATATGACAAACTAACCAGGCCGTTATATGCCAGTTATGTTCTCTTTCTGTTCCTCTAGGCCTTTAATACCACTTTTACAGGAGCCTACAAATACGTGTGATCTAATATGCAATTCGTAATTTGCACTTTTTCGTAATAAGTTGGACACATTTCTAATTGGCAGAATGACTTTGGCTCTGCACTTACGTTTTACAGATAGAACCGGTGCTGTTGAAGCCTTTGGTTAGCAGCTGCAGGTGGCAACGAGCTCCACAGGCAAACTTAGTTAATAGCGACTTATCTCAATCCCATGCGGAATGCCGGTCAAAATCGATGATGATAGACTCCTTTTCAGGTACTACAGCAAAGCAAATTGTAGTATTAAAGCGGTATGATCATTGACAATATCGAGTTTTCAAATTTGTAGTTAGTTGTAAGAAGGGTCCGTATTACGTTTTGCGTTCGGAGGTTACTGTTAGTTGCTGTAAGGATTAAATGTTCAACAATTTAAGGATACATATGTGTTCCTTCATTCTAAATGTGCCGCTTTCAGTGAGTAATATAATACGTACGTTAAGCAATTTGTATGAAGATTTTTCCTGAGAACTAATATAGTAAACCATTAACAGAAGTAGAAACAAGATCAGTGAACGCATGTCACGAACTAGAGAAGGTTAATCAGATCTAACAACAATCAAGCTAATGCTATTACAGATGACTGGTGAAGTGGATGACAGAACTACCCCACAAAGTGCATCGGGTCCGGATTTCAAAATGATTTCAGAAACAAACATTGCTGTACATGCGTCGAGTGCTAATTGCACTCCTGTATGGTTTTGGCCGGAATACTCACTAACGTTTTTGGGGAGATTAAAAATGAGTTCATACATTTTATTAATGTGACTGAAAAATGTGCATCCCTTGTAAAATATTTCACCTCATGCTTTGCTGATTCGACCCCTTGGTTCGCATATGTTACCCCTCCTGTTTTTGGAAAGGGTGTATAAATAACCCTCCTGAAACATGCTGGCAAGTGCTCTGTTTATACGGCTGATGACATTACGCTTGCATCAGCGGTGGGTTGGATTGATATTGACGTGATAGGCATTGCACGATATTGAGTCCGATAATTGCTTGCCAACTCCACGATGTGCACTACATACTGACAAACTCGTGCATGGGACTTGCTTGACTAGGATTCGATATAAACCAATAAGCGCCTGATATATATGTCACCATCATGTAGGTAATTATATCTTGGTCAGCGCACTGCTCATGATTCACTGTTTCAGATCGATCGTTACCTGTACCTCTTTATAACTTGGCCATACTGATCATCTCACGACCACTGTGCTACATAAACACTATCTCCACAGGCTTGTCCGGCTGTGTTCAGCTGTTTCTCTCAAAGCGCATTCGATGGTTGTTCACCATGAAATGTGATTTCGAGAAGATGCAGAAAGTGGTGACTTAATCCATCATATGCTGTACAGGATATTGGAAAATTGATGCTGTGTGTTCACTCTTTAGACCGCTGATAACCGACACGATAGTCAATCGTTTAGATGAGATGCCGTGGCTTTTCAGTTATAATTTCCCTTGACACTATGGGATGGAAATTATTTATTCTGAGCGCAAAATCGGCTTTTACTCCCCTTAAACAGGCTGCACCTTCACTGTTGGTTACCTTATAAATTATGAAGCAGGTAATTTGATGAAAGCCACCATTATTTCGTCGTGATTGATGTAAAATGCTCAGCGATGGAGTAAGCTTTGATACGGTGTTTGAAGAATGAAAGAATCTTCCTAGACCTAACATCAGCTGCCGGAGAACAGTTGGAAGTGAATCTTTTTGCACCTCGATGAGATGTTATTATAACTTGCCATGTCTCAGTATTGTAATAAATCTATCTGCATGGGAGACCATGATTGTGGATCTGCATCCGGGTTAAGCGATGCCTGGAGGATACATATGTCCTTGGTTATGTACCCTGTATAATAATCGTTAGATTTGATAAGCAGAAGTCAAGAGAACTGAGTGCGATCATATGTGAAGTGCATAGTTAATTTTCTTATCTGACTTTCTAGGGTAATTCCAAATAAATTCCCGTTGGACTCCTAAGTACCTCACTGCAGTTAACACATATTCCAATGCTATCAGCCTTGCTTAATGTAATTACTTCCAACTTGCTACGAATGTCATGCTATAGTATGCATACTGCTTACTCGGTGGTTGCTGCAAACTGACGTGATCATGTTGATCAGCATCAGAGTCTGTTCCCGTGGTGTACTGGTACACTGCGTTGCCTTTCGTCCCACAGGTTGTATGGTCGATACCGAGTTGTTAAAACTTGGCAGGTTTGCCGTGACTTTGATCATCACGGTCCAATCTCATCTCTGCAAGGGAATGCACCAGACAAGGTAGCTCTATAGTGCTGTGCTGGACCTCCGTCCCAGCGGCGTGGGTTTCACAGCCCAGCCAATGGGCGCTGGTACGTAAGGGGAACTGTCCAAGCATCACAATCATCCTCATGTCGTCGCGATATCACCTCGTTGTTGAAAGTGACGTAAACCCATGTATAACATATCTATCAGCATTAGCCACACCTGATGCAAACCCGCTGGAAAAGGTGATGCAGTACAAAGCATCTTTAAAGGGTATTACAATGATTGCGAGGCCCCAATACTTTCAAACCATCCATATCAATGTCATATGGGTAACAATATATGTTATGGTCAGCAAGATGATTATACGTTATCATTGTGCCAGTATTTCTAGTTGCAGTTATAAAATTCAAAGTAACAAAAAGTAAAGAGTTAATAATCTAACCGTTGCATAAAAAGCAAATACCAAAAGGGCATATGCGCATGACCAGTTGTCTGACAGTTCATCGTGTATAATTCCCTTGGGTTTTTATAATCTCATTACATAACAAATTGATCGCTGAAATTTCTGCTTGCTCCACATGTAATTCAATGAGTTCACCTTTGACATTCTGCTTGTTCCTCATGTAATGCAATGAGTTCACCTTTGACATAAACGTTGATAACCAGACTAATTTTACCCAGCTGAAAGGTGGCATCGGTTTGTATGCCGGAGTTAAACCAAGGCTCACGCTCTTTGTGACGTAGTTCATATTGCCCATACCATCAATGAAATATTCTCATTAATCTTATTGACGAGATTTTGGTGACATTTGACTTATGTACTATTGGATTACCATCTTTAACGTCAAAGTATATTGAATGTACTTTCGTTGGACGACAGAGACTAACACATAGGTCGATGATGTGGTTGCGCGTTGACAGATTAACATAAGTCGGTATTCAATGATTGAGGAGCGAAGTGGTAATAAATGGTTAAGGTATTGCTTGGGTGCACACATGGTGTAAACGGGACATGAATACAATAATGATGTACCATACATTTGTATTGCGTCAACTGAGTGAGTTTTATAGGATGTTGCCTGTGAATCATTCGAGACCAGCCTTTAATGATGTGTTATATATATATATATATATATATATATATATATATATATATATATATATAGATATATATATATATATATATATATATATATATATATATATATATATATATATATATATATATATATATATATATATATATATATATATATATATATATCATATCTATATATATATATATATATATATATATATGTATATATATATATATATATATATATCTATATATATATATATATATATATATATATGTATATATGTTTATATATATGCATATATTATATTTATATATATATATATATATATATATATATATATATATATATATATATATATATATATATATATATATATATATATATATATATATATATTTATATAAATGTGTGTGTGGTTGTGTGTGTGGTGTGTATGTGCATGTATGTGGGTATTTTTTCAACGACAATTCTCGATTCCCACCGTAATTCGGTGGTATGCCTGTCAGTCATATCTCCCGTTGCACTGAGTATATCACAGGAGATCACAGATAAAGCCAATGATCCGACAGAATACGAACATAACCCGGGCTACGCGAAGCATTACGTAATTGGATCGAAAGAAAAGACGAATGCACAAGCATTCAATCCCGTTTTATACACACATCCCAGGTATCTCGCATTACAAACAAAAACGATTCCTGCGGCTATCTGAATGCAAATTATGCTGACGCACAGTCTGATAATGTCCGATATGCTTTCCTTTCGATAGCCACGACTGCATCATTAGCCCACAGGAAATATATAGATGGAGCAGATGAGAATACTTCCACGTTTGAGGAGATCAGCGGCACATTGACAGTAGTTTTCATTACACCAGATACGCGCGCAATAAATGAAGTCATAATATGACCGAGTTATTGTTTTTCACGTTTACCCTAATAGAGTGGACCGTGTCAATCATCATATATTGCATCCATAAAAAAACATCCACTACAATAAGGCATCATGTTTATCACAGGACATAACCACGCCTCGCCACAACAGCTAGCATATTATCTAAGGTGTCCATAAGTTGATTAATAACCATGGCTGATTACACGATCAACAGTACAATATATTATTAGACAACACAGATCGCATTCTTAATGATTATATCGCGACGAGTTTGGCCTATGTTGTCAACTGGAGTAGATAATGATGTATCACTTGGTTTTGTTTGGATTTCAGTTAAGGCAATGAATATGTATTAGCCGATGGAATAACATTTGCATTTTCAGCAGATGAAGATCTAGGAAATCGAAGAAGAATATTCAGTTGGTTTAACGGCATAGTGTGGACCGTACTAAACTGGCTGGCTGCTGATCTTATTGGTTCAGCTGCGGTTTGGGCCAGACAGAACAACGGACGATAATATGTAGAACACTATGCTTGTATTTCCCGTTAGTCATATACAGGTTATCGACGAGACAATTACATGGACGGTTATGCTTACTATGGTCTTCAGATGATCGCTATGTGATGCAATGTGTTGCTGCTATTTCTCTTAAGCGCAATATAGCTCACGTTACTGTGACAAAGGGGTGGCAGTAACATCAACAATTGATTGGAAGTGAATTGTTATTATTGTAATAGTTTGGACAAATAAACCAATTAACCCATTGATATTACATCATGTTAAATAATTTGTCTCTTACCTAGGGCAAGCTGTCACGTCATATAGTAAAACCAGATATATGATGTGGCATTGCCTATTAAGTTAGTCGACGAGTGGGGCCGATGGCTATCTGCAAGTGCTGTACTCAAAATAGAGCAGTTTGCTCTGACACCTTAATGGATTACAGGGTCTGTAATTGCGCTTATGACATGTTGTTTTGTTAGGCATGCTGTGTCTTATGTGTCTGCTTCAGCTTATTCTCATATCGTGCTAAGTGCTACCATAAATGCAGATAGTCTAAGATTTGTGAACTTGTCTGAATATAAACTGCCAGGCAGCTTCCATTTGTTAGTGAATGCGAGTAGTACTTAACATTTCACAAAATTACATAGCTAAAGAATCAGCCGCAATAAACTGCGTAATTCGGAGTGCCTATCAATTATCCAGTAAGGGAAGACATTACGTTTATTTGTTTCTCTCCTACAAAGCAGTGATTCATCGTGTTGGTGAAGGCAAAGTGCCCGAAATAAACGATCTTGTGTCTCCGAAGCAGTGCATCATTGATAAACATGAAGTGCATGAGATCACGCAAAACATTATCCCAGTTTATCAAATCATAAATTTATGCAAGTCTGACTGACTAATGATGTTGAGTATTCCCATGTAACGTATTATTAAGTCATTTTGTCTTTGCATTTGATGCAATTGCCAAGTTTAAATGCATGTGACACAGCATTATCTAAAACATTTCGTATGATGTTGGTTACCATTTGGAGGAAAAAAGAATAGGTCTTAAAGTTTTTGAAAAAAAATGATCAGTATTAAGTTCTTTTAATCCCGCTGGAGTACTTAAGTGACTCGCTATATATGACCCGTCCCTGTAATTCACTAAACAACTGATGAATCCCTTCACCAACAACAGCAAATTGGCATGTGACTGCAATCAAATATAAGATAAACCTGCCTCCCATATTTCGAATACGCTTATCTATAACACTGCACCTCATGGGTATACACCGACCAACCAGCTTCGGTGCATCATGATATCATTTTCGTCGTCATGCATCGTCATTGATGTGGAATAAAGCAGAAGGTTTAGTTGAAGACCTGATGCATTTTCGACCATAACATCACCCGGTGCTATGCCCCGCAAAGTTGCAGCCTACAACAGAACATAACATCACATAGTCGGAAATATATAGCCTAACACATCTTTGCAGTGTCCTGAAACTGACTCGTTGAACACATATACGGATATGTTACCAATGATGTTTCATTAAAATTACTGCAGGTCAATATATAATCGTATGTACATTCCACATATGTTAGTTGGCTCAGCCAGGATATACTGATTCAAGAGAGTGTATACCATAATTAGCAAAACCACGAGTCAACCGAGGACGATTTAACCCCTTACCAGCTTTACGCTATTCACAAACTCACACATGCAGCTTTCTTCGTGGACGAACCTTTTTCATCGAGGGTACAATTTTTATTGAACGCATGCATTAGAAATTTCTGACCATTTGAGGATATGATGCTGTGCAAACTTAAATGGCCTATTGTGCATTTGAAGGTGTGACCGGGTGAGTAGATTAAACGTGTATATACATTATAGAAATGTATGGTGCTAGTGGTAAGACCGCGTTGGCGTGTATGGCATGTCTGGAACATAAATAGATTAAGCATAAAAGACACATCGATTGCGACTGGCGTCAGTTGGAAACGCGCCGTGCGCGCCAACAATTACAGCCTGAATATAATTACGTTCCGGTAAAACAAGTGGGCATATTCCTTTAACAATAGATGAATGAGCCTAATCATCAGGGTGCTGTAAATTTGTGCAGCACAGCATCATGTCTTCTTGAGATGGTTTTCTATATGATCACCTGTCTAGGTCGTCCTATGCCGCTTGGATGACCTGCCCTAGTAATGTTTTATAAGTAAATCTTGATGTGTGGTCTTATTCTATAGACACATATACACTACTTACTTTTTTTTGTGTTAATTGCGTGGCTAATTGATATTCCGTCTTATTGAGGTTATGGGATCATCTTACACCCACGATCCCCATTTCCGATCAAAAACCTTATCATATTATCATTAACCGGTCACTGGAAATATATCAAGTAAGCAATGGGCACAGGTTACACAATGACAGGGTCATTCAAATATTTGATTGCGTACAACTAGGCACCTGTTCCCAAAAAAATTGTTACTGACCATGGTACATGGTTTTCAATACACACACGAGGATCATCAATCACCTTAGAGCTAACCAAACGGCCAGTATAGGTACTAAGACAAAAGACCTATACTGATTATCTTTATAGAATTTTTAGATGTAAGGACGCATCCATACAAAAGAGCTTCCAAATTTCATGTACCTGTTTGTTTGAAAGGAAAAATCTGTCTCAATAGATGGACACATGCTCTTAAACCATATCTCCCCATTCCAATATCCCGCACATTTATTCCATGCAATGCGCTTCAACCTGACCACTCAGGTTTTGGCATAAGCATAATTGATTGCACTATTGGGTTTTGGGAAATTGTTTTTTTGGTCTGTTTGGTTGATGCATCAATACGCAAGCGCGTGTGTCCAATGAGTGATGCAGTGACCAGTGTTTAGTAGTGTGATGTAACAGAGCATGGCTCATACAATATAGTCAACTATGAGCGGGTTGATCACTGGATCATGTGTGTCTTTCGAAAAAAATATCTAAGGTTCGTTAATAAAGTAGTATTATTACAGTTATGTTCTGTTTCTTTTTGTAAGCGTTTTATACCACTTTTACAGTAGCCTGCAAATACGTGTGATCAAATATGAATTTCGTAATTTGTAATGAATTGGACATTTTTCTAATTGGGTGAATGACTTTTTCTTCTGCACTTAGGTTTTACCAATAGTGCCGGTGCTGTTGAAGCCATTGATTGAAAGTTGCAAATGACAATGAACTCCACAGGCAAACTTAGCTAATGGTCTCCAATCCCACGCCGAATGGCGCAGTAATCGATCAATTTCGTACACTAACGCCTAGCTCTAAACAATGTCAGCAGATGAATGTGGGCGATAATAGATTCATGCATGATGGAATGATTCGTTGATCAAATACTGACCCACTTCGGGTGTCACTGGGTCTATTCCTGGTGGACAACCACATATTATCTATTATGATGAAGTAGACGAGGATTATGATACTATAGCCACTATATATTATTGAATTATTTCAAAGATTGGGTTTCAATCCGTATCTTGCATGGACATTATTCCACGCGTTCATCGATTGTAGCTTGACCTGAGACGGAATGTACACAACGGCAACTCCAGCATCTGCATTTGGTGCGAAGTACCTTGAAAATAGCAATACACTACCGGTAAAATTCGATGATGGCAGACTCCTTTTTGAATATACGATCATCAGCAAATTGCAACATTGAAGCGGTATGATCATTTCCAAATTGTAGTGATTTGTAAGAAGCGTGTGGATTACGTTTTGCGGTCGAAAGTCACTGCGGGGACGAAATATGTTTGTATATTATTGTTTTATAATACTGTTATTTGTTATAAGAAGTAACTGTTCAACCATTCATGGATACATATATGTTCTCAATTTACCGCTTGTAATGAATACCATATGTACGTTAAGCAAACCGCTTTTTGTATGAAGATTTCACCTGAGAAATCTGGCAGTAATCCATTGACAGACGTAGAAACAAGACAACAAGAGAAAATCAACGCCTATCACAATCTATATCACGATAATCAGATCTACCCTCAATAAAGCGGGGAGCTGGTAAGAATGGCTGGAGAAGGGGATGACAGAATTTAGGGGCTGGATTAAGGCCCAGAATTACCAAGCTTACATACTTCACGATGTGCACTACACACTGACTAACTCACTCATGGGACTAGGATTCTACATAAAACAATAAGTACCTGAAATATGTCACCCTCAGGTAGGTAATTATACCTCGGTCAGCGCAATGTTCATGATTCACTAATTTAGATAGATCGTTACCTGTACCTCTTTATCACTTGGCCATACCGATCATCTCATGACCTCTGGGCTACATTTACCCCATCTCCGCATGAATGTCTGCCTGTGTTCAGCTGTTTCTCTCAAAGCGCAATGGACGTGTGCCCTTTCACCAAAGCACCATGTAATGTGATTTCAAGAAGATGCAGAAGTTGGTGACTAAATGCATTATATGCTATACAGGATATTGGACTATTGATGCTGTGTGCTTACTCTATGGACCCATGTTAGCCGACATAATAGTCAATTATTGAGATGAGCTGCCGTAACATATCATTAATTATTTTCCTTGACGCTATGGGATAGAAATTATTTATTCTGAGCGCATAATCGGTTTCTACTACCCTCAAACAGGCGTGGTTACCACCTTCACTGTGGGTTATTTCATGAATTATGAAGCGGTTTAATTAATGAGAACCACCTTACATCCACGCATATATATCTAGACTATTGACAGTTAACTGACTAATTCAATGTTCCATTCAGATACAAAAACGATAAATGAATGTGTTCGAATACAAGCTGACATTACCTCCTGCAGCTGGTTTGTATTAGACGACTCTGGTAGAATTACATGGCATCATTATCAATGCTTTTCTAAATTATCCAGTATTTATGTAAAGATGTTTCAAAACTAAAGCAATCGACATTTGGAGGTTGATTGATGTAAGCTTATTGATTATTTCGATGGTGTAAGCTTTGTGGCGAAGTTTGGAGAATGATAGAATCTTCCAAGAACTAACATCAGCTGCCGGAGATAGGTCGGAAATGAAGCTCTTTGCCTCACTATGAGATCTGCATCCGGGTTAAGCGATGCCTGGAGGATACATATGTTCTCGGTTATGTACCCTGTATAACAATTGTTAGATATGGTATGCAGGGGTCGATAGGCACTGAGTGCGATCATATGTGAACGGCATAGTAAATTGTCATATCCGACTTCCTAGGGTAATTCCAAATTAATTCCCGTGGCGCCTAGTTGAACTCCATAAGACTTCACTGCAGTTAATACATATTCCAATGCTATCAGCCTTGGTTTATGTAAAAACTTCCAACTTGCTACGAATTCATTCCACAGTATGCATGCTGCCTACTCGGTGCTTGCTGTAAACTGACGTGATCATGTTGCTACTCTAGCAGGTGATCAATGTGGATGATTATAGGAATGCATAACTACTGCCTTAGAATATACATTGATATTCAGTTATTCGCGATTGTGCATTCACGACTATGTACGGAAGTCTTTATTGGATATCCATCAACCATCATGTGCATATGCTTTGCGTATCAGATACGTAACTTATATGCAGGATCACTTTTACTAAAACGCGCGAGGCACGTAAAGGATGGGACACTTAGTGTGATGGTCAATTATTGCAAGGATAATGATGTGATTAGTTGCCTGCAGTTTTAAAATTGCACCAACTCAGTTTTGTAAACGATTTAAGAGTGTGCAGCGCAACAAAATCAATGGTCAAACGTGCGGCATTAACCGCCACCTGAGTAACGATGAATCCACTCGACTAAATCGAATAATAATCATAATTAATAAGGATTTGATACGAATTTTCATCGGAGGCCTCAATGTAAATGTTGATTTGTGTGAAGTGAAAGATGAACGTTAAGAACAATGGATGTACTCAAACTATACATTTGATATGCTGCTTGGCACATTGACACGTGATGATGCAAACTTGATAAATAGGAAGCATAACCCAATTACTTTTTGCTTTTTTACGACTTCGTTTGTGTTTGGAGAAGTATAGATTCATACACTGTAGAAACATACACAGATAGTTGCATCTCGTGATCATACATGTTAGTAAATGTCAATGATAGTTGTTAATTTGCGAAATCACGACCCGATAACCTCTTGTCATGGACCAAATGTGGACCAAATGTGAACAATTAGTATATATAAAGGACACGGTGTAAAAACTATTAACGATGTCCAGGATATCCCAGAGATATGGACTCGTGTACATAATCAACCGAAAACAAAAATCTTCCGATGAAAGCTAGTTATAATCAATAACTGGTCACAGTAAACATTGGAACAGCTCTCATAGGTGAACGAGTTGCACAGTGTATTTGAAGGCATTCCAAAACTCGCCCGCGCATCAGAAAATATAGCACGGTCATCAACTCCAGCACACGAGACACTGGGTAAAGTCGTTTCGTGCGTGTAGATAATTTACGATTCATATTCACTCCATCATGACAGCCATGGTACCCATAAGGATCCAATACACATCTTTAGTTCGTATTATGTTGTCGTTTGGATGAACGTGCACAATGTGTCATTGAAGTTTCTCTATGCTATCTGCATTATTAACACAAACAACGGAGAATAAAAAGAGGCATCTTTTTTTCCGGAGAATAAGCCAATGCTGCAATTGAAATCCCAGTTTCCTGTTTTTTTCCGATGTGACATCTGGGGTGAACATGGATCTCTATTAATTTCAACAGCTTGCTTCAGCTACCCAAGTTCTTTTTGACTTAACTCTAGTACAAACATACTTGCTTGTGTAAGTCTTTTAGTGAAACGTCTAGGATTTGCATTACCCATGTCTCTGTGAGTATTGCTTTCATTTGAACATCAAATCAGAACCAAATGAGCTCAGAATGCCGACCGTTACCACACTGAAAACTAACTTAGGAATCCAAATGTTACATCAATTGTCCACTTTCACTATTATCACTAAGTCTTAAACATTTTCTTCGAGCGCTCTTTCTCTAATCACTCGTTGATTAAATGGACTGTACGTTTTCTAACATTAGTAACGCTTCGTAGTATGTGCACCACATAACACCACGTCATAACTGACACAATTTGCGTGACTAATGATATATATGCTTATATGCTTTTTAATACTCAGCCATGTGCAATTTATTGTAAAGATATTATGAATACGAGCAGCACTTTGCAAAAGCCGGAAGCAGACCCCGAGACCTCATGCCAAGCAAAAACAAATCGCCAATAAAATCGGCTACTTAAAGCAGCATTCCCTGGACGCATGCACTGTTGGGCGATATCCTGGCTGTGTACCTTCACCATTTTCTTCTATGACGTAATGGGAATGGGGCAATGGGGGTTATTTATCGGAATTTCAACTTGAGCCACTATAGATGACTGCATCGTGTAAATAACCATTAACTACAAGTGCATTATTGATGATGTAGCAGACGCCGCCTTAATGCAGCCATGGGAAACAGGAACACATCGCGCCAAGACGCATTTATATGCTGATAATCTTACGCACTCACGCAATTATAGTATTTGTCTTGTCCAAACCATGCTACTATGCACGTAGAAACCAAACATTGATTGCGATTATGGTCTGTAGGTCGATGAAGCAGCTACATTAATGAGATGAACATCCTTATTGGCGACATTAAAACGGTGGTTATGTTACTCTTAGACAAAAGAACTTAGAGAGCTGAAACGGAACATTCCTATTTAAATTGTATATATTTTACAAATTATTTGGGGCATTCATCATCAATTATATTGTTACAATGGTACTCCCTATTGCAAATATATTTCAGCGCGTGTTAAGTCAGTACATTAGCATTTAAAAAAAGTCAATGTTGGGCAGCAAAGAAAATTCATACGTTTACGTCTGCATTTGTTTCCATGTTTGCTCGTTTTATATAGCAACTCTTAGCGACCAGAGATGATTTAAGAGATGTGTCGAGCACAGAGAAGGCGTGAGTGATTAATTATTGCTACAAGGGCAGCTAACATAAGAGCTTTGGCAAATATGCGGCATTGTTGCTGTCATTTAATCCGTAGGCACGAATGATTAAGAGATGTAGGAGACCAACTCGTCATAAATATAGGAAATAGTATTGCCAGCATAGGGTCTGTACGTGCTGATATCTACATAGCATTACTCATCAAATCAATGCTTGAATCACATGATGTGTCCAAGAAGACGTAGATGATAAAGCATTCATTTAGGAATTACTCCATTACTCTAAAACGAAACCAATTGTATGACAGACGCTCAAAGTATTATATCCGTGAAAGGCATTTCCAGTATCACATTGGAGTACTCCTCAACGCTGTATTCACATACAATTGCAGAGACAACCACAGACCTGTAGACAGTAACCAGTTTTTGTTATCATATCTGGTCACCAGAGATTTATGCATAACATTGTTTTGTTGATATTCTCTGTTTTGACTTGATTATGGACCCATCAGTTACCAACTTGTCTCTTTAATATCGATATACACCAAAACGTTTAATTTCAATTACTAAAAACGCTGAGAGAGTGAATTTGAAATTTGTAGACTCTTGTGAACATTGTTAGGACAGCACCTGCTTGGCTAATTAAATAAATGTAAGCATCGCGAGACAACGTGGTTATTGTAAAATATTCAAATGCTATAACCCGATGCAGATTAATCAGATCACCTCCGCATGCAATTAGTTAATTTGACTGAAATAAGCTGAATAGCACCCACCACCTGACATTCAACAAGCCTACTTATCATTAGGCACATTCATAGCAATCGTCCACCAACAACAAAAATATATATATATTCACTTATATCGTGTAGTATATGGCATTCACAAGACACTTTGTCACCTCAAATGATAGAAATGTCACACGTCCGTTGTTTAGAATTGCGTGCATATTTAACTTCTTTTTAAAGTTCCCTTATATAGGCCAAATGATATAAACGTGTTTATCATATTCCGTTTACTACATCATACATGTCAAGCCACTGGTTGACACATGTACATAGTTCCCCAGTAGTGTACTCAGGGATTCCCCTTATTATTGTAAGACTGGGTTCTTTCTTTTGGTACGATCGTTCTTGGGGTATTACTAAACACATGCTTGTTTCTTTAAGCCTTTTTTAACATCATATATATGTGACATAGGTAACTTTTTAATTCTTGCTTCGTATCAATGATGACTTCCAAGAGATGGTTCGGTTTTTCGAGACTGCAGTTATACTCGTAATATCTGCCCTGGAAATGTTCCAGCTTCTGTTGGCTACAACATGGGTATGGTGTATTTTGCACCATCATTGGATAATCTACTCGTTCACTTTCAGGTAACCCTTGAAATGCTAAATCATGGGACAAAACAACTGCAATGGAAAGAAGCCACACCAATCAATCCTTAACAGGCTTTAGCTTATTTATCGAAACTTACGTGCGATACCTTCATCCCAACCCCTACCCCCTCCGCAAGTGCTGTCTATTTATGGTGATGGATGGGGGCTTCATACAAGTAAAGAACACGGTAAGAAATGTATCTCTGTGGGAAGTAGCTATTCATTGGTGAATCAAAACTACCATTAGGTAGTCAACGTTATCAATCATGATGTGATCCTCTCGGTGGCGATATCAGCAACGATAAGAAGCGGGCCCCTGTGTAATAGATACTGATTATGTGCTCAGCATGAATAATGTCCCTCTCTTTGCGTCTAGGGGAATTCTAGACATCGCTAATGATTCAGTCAGCAGCCACTGGTCTGAACGTTATACGCACAGCGGTCGTGAATTGTTCAGCTCTCTCTGTTCTATTAAATGTATTTTTTTCATCAGCTTCTATTCGCTGCCTGAATTCTAATGCATTGTGATTTGATTTGTTGAAACAGATTAGCGTATTGGTCTTGCGAAGTAAGATAAATGTTTTAAGTGCGTCAAGTGCGTCAATTACATGCCATGCAATGAGGGTGCTAGTTCAATCCTGATAATATATCTAATCTCTAACGTATTTGTCTACTCATCAATATGTGACTGCTCAATCTTGATAACAGATATGAAATGTACATATACATTTGTCTTCTTCTGATACATTATCGAAATTCGTCGTAATTATTGCACACTTACCACCGTCATTGAGAAATCATTTAGCCAAATTTTAAACAATTCGCATAATGTTGGTGACTTTTGGCGGAAACGCCGTAAAAAAGGATGATGGGTTTTTAAAAACAATAATCAGTATTAATTCGTGACCAATCCCACTGGAATACTAAAGTGACCCGCTATATGTGACTCGTCATTGTCTTATCTCCACCCATTGCTCACTCGGTTCTGGGTATGTTCAGAAAAGCAGACGAGAATACAATACGCAAGACACAGACACCTTAAACCAAACGCACCGAGCACCAAGCCACATCTTTGAAATATTAAGAACCAGGTAATTACCTGTTGCATATGGCGACCAAGTTAGCGTTGTCATGATCTTCTCATTCTAATAGTCACAGAGTGAAACGGCATTATGCCGACAACCTAACTTAACATCCTACTTGTATCCTCACCACGTTTTTTCAAACATTGCGCATTACTTGTCGTCATGACGTCCAACCTAACTTAACATCGTGCTTTACGTGTCGTCATGACTTGTCGCCCATTAGCGATGACAGTTGAGCATCATACATTTTAAGTTGGGTAAAATGCACTGTGGGGGGTACAATGCGGCTGATGGTCAACTTTAATCTTAGATTGTACTGCAAGGAAAGGTGATGTTTTGCAATGTGTTATTTTTATAGGTCATGCGTATTCGCGACCCTTATTGCTCCAGTTGCGGCAGAATACCACCAGTTACCACAAAATACCGCTACCGAAATGATCTGAAATAAGGGTTGTTATGTACGCCATGGGAGACCTAATAACTAGACGTCTTTACATAGCGGCACATGGAACGCATTGATCATCCACCCAGGGGCGTGCTTGAACCAGTTCATTATCTCCTGTGTAAATTGCCACCCATCTTTGCCTTTTTACCCCAGGTCCTACTTCTCCGTATGAATAACACAAGAAACCCGGATGATGCAGGGGGTGTAACAAGTGAAGCCGCTGAAGCCACAAAAGGACTGATTGTCTGTTGCCCTACGGTCTCATCCTCAAATCATTCGTGGATTCATCGGACTGTACATATTCTAACATGGATAACGTGTCTTTTAATAATGGAATACCATAAGTTTTGTAGTATATGGACCACAATACACCGCGTCATTAGTGATATAATGTTACTAACGATATAGACATTTTATATGTTTTTCATACTACTTACTGCAGCTGTACAAACAGGATCACATCGCTTCAGAACACCGTCATATGCGGACTATCTCAATAACTCAAACAATTATATCAGCATTTGTCTGGTCCAAACTATGCGTCATCGAGAGTCTGTATGTGACCAACGAGACCACTTAAGCAATTATCGCCCGTTTGTCCTGGATCCATGCAGCAAAGACATTAATGAGATCAACATCCGTACGGAAACTTAAACGGGGTTTATGTTAGTATGACGAAAAACTAAGAGAACCGAACTCGGATCATATCCCTATCAACTTCCGTGATTAACAACAGATACTGAACATTCATTGTAAATGACGATGTCTTCTTCTGTGTTGTATCGTAAATATATTGCGCTTGATATGTTAGTACATAAGCCCTTCAAATGAATCTATTTTGCAACTATGAAAATAATTATATTTCCATTTGTTTCCATATACGCTCGTTTTTAACAAAGTACCTTGTAACGACCAGAGATGACTAAAGAAGATTAGCGGTTTATGTATGGCAGTTCTACATTCCGCTTTATATGGGCTCATTTCATTAGTATTATATCACTGACATTCAAGCTAGCTCCTCGTGTAATTCAATAAGTTAACCTCTGACATAACAATTAGTTACCAGATTCCTTTTGAATGACGAATTCTGTCCTAGGGTGGCAACGAATTATAAAACTGATTGAAAGTTGACGTGGCTTGATTCGGCAATGTTATACATAGGCTCAGTTGCCTTGTACTATTCCTCATATTGTAAATACCATCAAGGAGAATTTATCATATTTAGTCACGGTATGATGAATGGCATGCAATCAGGTTTGGGAGAGAGGTTCATGTAGGGGTCAATGCATTGGCGCGCTGAGGGATTAAAGTATAGTACTATGCCTATGATTCATTCGCGACATGATAATGGAGGCATGCATGTTAAGAAGCTACAAGAAGAAAACTCATTATCTGCGTGGCACGAGCGCCGTCGCTTGAACTTTTTCGGAAACTACTTTTCATGGGTAAAGTACCATGCCTTTACGAATCACAGCTGCAGCTAGAACAGGAACATACCAATGCCTTTGGATGGACAAGCCATTTTATGGTGAATCATTGCTCATGTGGCGCGAGCGGAAATATGATCAGTATGGCATTAGGATGAATTAATAGATAAAATTAGCACAGTGCAGTTTACTGGCAGAGGTATATTAATATATCGGGGAGTTAGATTAATAACAGGTCTTTGCGATCTGATGTTGAGCTAGTGAGTCGATGCGTTAGTTAATCCGGGCGTCATCATTTAGCGAGGGGTCAGTGTTAGTTTGAATGAAGGAGAGCAATTGTTGTACTGTTTATTATTTGCTCAGAAGTTTAATGTCTCGGTATAAACGGTTCACTTACTTACAGAATGTGACAATAAGCCTTTTATCGATTGGTATGGTATCTATAGGAATGAACTAGTACAAATATGGGGCAAAATGAAGACGATGATGTGCCGACTTGGATTGACGCGCCGTGATGACGTGTTAAAGATAAGTTTGCAATCGATGAGTTGACGACAAGACAAGAACATGGCATGGATGATGCTATGACTTTTACATGCGTCAGTCGGGCGATTGGCTCATGCTGGTTTAGCTACCGCGTGTGAAACCAATAAGGTGATGCTTGATGATTCATTAGACAAGCGCGTACTTAACAATTAAAAAAATAGATCGAAAAAGCGAATGTAATCCCATCTGCACAGCCCCTCATAATGCAAGCAATAACACTTACGCCATACTGACTGATTGAGACTGAGTGAGCGGTCACATATGAAGGCAAAGAGTGTGAGCTCATTACTTGGCAAGAGTGAAAGAGAGAGAGAGAAAAAGAGAGAGAAAGAGAGAGTGAGAGAGAGATAAATAGAGAGAGAGAGAGAGCCTACTTGTCCTTAATATTAACGCACCATCATTTTAAACCAAATGCAAATACAAACGTTATAAAGAGTAACAACATGATTCGTTATAATGTGCAGTATGGGGATGAGGTGTACATGATATTGTTGTAGGTTTAAACACTTAAGGGAAAACGCCTCAAACAACAAGATAAATATACAAATTTGCATCGAGAAACCGTGTAAATTCCAAGTAAACGAATAAGAACTGCAATTTTTAAGCTATCAGTTTAATAGTTACCAGGTATAATTATTCCTCTCACTTTGCTTCGCGTCAGCGTTACATTCTACCCGATGTCATTATCAGCCACTGCAGAGTATCATGTTTGGGAGAATATGTTGCTTTAATCCGTCACAAATTGCAATCCTGTTTCCCGCTGGTTGATCCAGATTTCGACCAGGTGGTTACATCATATAAACACATTTTATGTAATAGGTATATAGCTCTGCTAATTAGCACGCACATGATGAATACTTACATCAACAACAGCAGCTTGGCGGATGCTGCAGCCCGAAACAAAATGAAACTGCCTCCCCTTTTTTTGAATATGTCTATCTTTAACACAGCATCCCATGCGTATACGCCGACCAACCAGTTTTGGTGCACCTTGATCTAACTCGCCGTCATGCATAATCTTTGACGTGGATAACAGTAGTATTGGTAACTCACACTTAAACCGTGGAAGACTGGGCTTTTATAGGTGATAACGTGGTTCATTTCCGACAATAATATTGCCCGTTTCTATGACCCGCAACGTAGTAGCTTACCATCGAAACTATCTTCACATAGTCGGAAATATATAACCTAACGAATCTAAGCAGTGACCGCGAAAGGAACTGTCCAAATAGCCTTTTGTGTATTCTATTTCTAAGAAATCTTCCATTTGACCGGGTTATTGACACGGTCGTCACTATTATCAAAATGAATAAATATGAATTTGTTAGCATGTATGATGCCATGATCCTACGTAATGTGGACGAGGTACGTCTCACTATAAGAGATGACTATTTTGCCTGCATTAAAGCACAATAGTGCATATGTCGGTTTAAGTGCAAGGCATCACCAATCGGAACACAAAACATCTGAACCATGACTTCTATTATCAACAGATAAAATGGCAAAGAAAGACAACGCCATAAATACCGCCGTACTCACATTCCTCACTTTGCGTTGCTTTGCTTGACAGTGATGTATTCAGGATCACAGAGTTTTAGCGAGAAGATCACAGAGAAAGGAAATTACGCAAGGGAATATGAGCACAGCAGGGGATATTCTCTGCATTGCGTTAATAGATCGAAAGAGAAGACGAATGCACAAGCATCCGATTGCGTTTAATACGTATTGCTGGGAATCTGTTTCTACAAACAGTTATGATCCTAGCGGCTAGCAGAATGCAAATCGACTCTAAAGGCTTCAAACAAATGATGTTAACTGAACAAATTAGGCTGATGCATAGCCTGATGCTGTCCCATTTGCATTCCTTTTGATACGCATGGCTGCCTCATTGACACGATAGAAAGAAATAGTTTGAGCCAATTAATGATACTTTCGCGCATATTGAACGTGAGTAATATAACACAAAATACGAGCGCTATAAATGAGGTCCGTGTCATGATATTCTTTTCTTCCCATTTGTCCCCATAATCTTTTTTAAGTGCATTAATGTTGTTATGGATATAAGTTGTGTAACAGGCATTTGTATTTCAATAATTCATTTCGTGCTGTTCCCTAGAGAATGCCTATCCTGCTTACGCACGACAAAGTGATATCATATTGTGGGTTTTACTGACGCATATGCATTGTATGACTTGTAAAAGTAAAACCTCGTCGTATATGTAGCTAACGACGTGCTCTAAGGGTGCATTGTGCAAGTTCAAACAGTCCAATAAGGGAATGAAAACAAAACATCGGATTCAAAGATGGCACATCAAAGTATATTAACATGGGAGCAACTGTGTATCCTTCAAAATCTAAATAAAATGGGGCGATTGTGCGCGAGGAATCAATACTTTCCATGTCCGACTGTCTAAGCAAATAGTATGTTCTTTGGCGACTCGTTTGACTCATAAAGTATAACCTGCTGCTGTTAATGCATATCCCAGAGCAATGTGAATTGTCTGGTGTAAATACTCACAGCTTGCCAAAGGTGTAAAGCTATATCAGATATGATGCCGACGGTTGCTGTGAACTAACGTATATGGCCTCTAACATAGGAACGTATTGCTATAATGGTTGTGATTCATTTGTATAAGTATCAATCAAAAGACGTTGGGTTTACTGTTTATCCATAAAATCTACTTTGCCTCTTATTAAGTCAGCTGCTGAAGTGAAGCTTAAATAACAAAACCCGATATATTTTATCCATGCACATATTTCATTGTCAATGTAATAATAGCAGCTGTACTGTTACAAGAAAGTCCGTCAATTTCATTGCGTCGATGATTGTTTAGCAGTTCGCATGGTGGGATTATTCATTATTCAATGTTAATAAATCACAAATCAATAAATCGTAGTATTCATTATCAATCGTAAGTATGCAAATGTTTAATCGGCTCCAATGACTGCCTCAGTATGGTCGCAATGGGATTATTTTTGTGTATTCTCGGACAGAAGACCAAATTAGTCATTAGAGTAGATAAGACAAATGTCCCCATGAGCACCAATGGTGTCAGCATGTGTAAAGTACAATCAATACAATAGCTGCATAAACGAGGTCAGAAAACTCAGCTGTGCCCAAAATATGTAAGGGTTAGAGGGTATATTATGTCAATGTATTGGACAATTTTGCGCAATCAGAATTCCAATTTTCAGTCTTGTGATCATTAACTGTACTTTACTTTAGAGCCGCAGAAAAGTACAATCAATGCGTCAGATAGCTTATATATAACAATATTATTGGTCTCATTACACTTGTTATGTGTGTTATCATATTTAGTTGCTTTATGTGTAACCAGTAGCTCTCACGATGAGGGTGTTTGCGGTATTGCCGTCTTGAGACCTGTTCTTGTGAAGGATCTTAAAGATGGCTGCAATATTATTGACGGCTCAAAATTAACTTTGATTGCTAGTACGTGATAAAAATTAAAAAAATGGGTTGGTGGATTTAACCAATTATTCTCGTTGTGTTGAAAAAGGTCTAGCAATCAGGGAGGATCCTGAGCTTACCCTTGGTAGAATTGCTTACGCATTGTGGGTTATGGATTACTTAAATATTCATGATTCACAACTTGTTCTGCCGCTTTTTGGTGGCAAAAATATTACACCCACAGTACATCAGCCTCTCAAAAGAATTAATTGAGTAAACATTTTCAAAAACCTCTATTTGTTTTCATGTACGCTCGTTTGACCGAGCAGCTCATAGCAACCAGAGATAATTTAAGAGCTCTGTCAAACACTGAGTAGACGTTAGTGATCATTCATTTCGATAATGTCAGCCGCCAACAGATTAGCTTTTTTATCACTAACCGAAGTGCACCTGACGCTGACACCGATGTGGCATTGTACCTGCCACGTGATCCAAACGAACGAATGACAAAGAGATGTAGGAGACCAATTAGTCATAAATAGAGTATTTACAACAAGAAAGCTGATATCGATATGGCTTCTCCACACAAATCAATGGTGGAACTATGCTCTCTGCCCGACACCACACAGATATCTATATATTCATTTGAGAACTACTGACATGTGAGGCTATGGGTGCATTTCCTTACTGATAACAGCTAACCAAACAACAGTCAGAACGGAGTTAACAGCATGAGCATGAGGCAGATAATCAAGTAGGGTCGTTGGTCATGTATGGTGACGACGTCGACGACGGTGGCGATGTATGGTCTCTATATGGTGACGAATGTGAAAGATCAAACAACTCCTAGATTAGTTAAGGCCCAGACCCTTTTGTCTTGATCAATAACCATATACAAGTGAAATCAAATCCTAGATTAGCCCAGACCCGCTTGTTTTTATTAACAAAGCAAAACACAACGAAACATCGTGTATATTTAACTCGACCTAAACATTTGTACAAACAAGTGACCCTTGTTCGTACTGCAAGTAGGCTGTATCACGCGCACCATTAGAATCTTTACCCGTGATAACTCTTCGTCTCTACATTCAAATATAATATCAAGTCATTATTCACTTCAAACACTACATAAGCGCAAGTACGCACTGTACTGGTTCAACCGGTAAATATCCATTCGCTTGATATAACTGTAGATCTTTCTATAGAATGAAATGAAAAACCGCATGAAAATGAGATGAGGTAAAATATAACAACATTAACACTTATCTTCTTTTATTCGGCATGCTCCTTGTTTCATCACGAGTGAGATTAAGCGAATGATTAATATTACAAGACGGGTCTTTAAGTTAGCATAAATGACTTACAATTCAAAAGCATTATTGATACAAGGATAATCAATGACGGCATGGCCTAGCACTCCAGCGACTGATTGATCTCATGTATGTGGATGTGATACTATGATGAAATATAAGGGCCGACAAACGGCCAGGTTTATCATTCTAAGTCCATATTTCTGGGTCTCTATGTTGGTAACATGAGTTCCTTTTTCCTTCACATGATAAAATGTTCTATATTTGAGTCATCTGGCTTTTGACTGCCATTTCTGGCCTCAACATGCATATTTTACGTATTTTCCTATCATCTCAATTGATCAAGGTCAAACCATTTGTAAGGTTTAAAAAGGAATACATAAGTAACCGGACTATTTATAAACAATCACATCTATGAGGCCGACGAATAATATACCAATTTGAAACGTTGCGTGAGTCGATTCACTTGCGTCATACCTTGGTATGGCATATCATGTATCATTGCCCTTGGACAGCTTGGTACTTTAATTTGTGAGTGGAATGTAACATGTTCTACATCGAACAAATAAATACTCATCACATCACGTCGCTCTTATCAATACGTGGGTTGATAACCTAGCATGTATAAGATCCCCATTATCTGACTTCACGTAATGTGAATTGGAGGATGGTGATTGTTTGCCATATGTCATAATTGACGACTGGTTCGTGTTATTAACAATTCATTACAGGTGCATGGTTAATGATGTAACAGACGCCACATAAGTGGAGGTAATGGAACCATTTAGTGCCTACCGGCCTTAACAGGAACTCATTGCGCCACAATACGGCTATCACAAGATGATCGTGAGCGCTAAAATTTTTATATCACCATCTGTCTGGTCTTAGTCATGTTACTGTACAGTTGGCACAACAAGTCCAACACAATCATCTCTCGTGCAATTAGCGCATGTCTCCCCTGGCTGATCAATATATCAGCACTATTAATGCTATACACTTTAACAGGGTTAATATTAATATCTGCCCCAAAGCTTAAACGAAATGAAAACAGAGCTTTTTTTCTTCACTTCCCTTGGTTCACCACTTAAATGGGGCATTTATTACACATATCTTTGTTTCCATGTCGCTTTTAGCGGCAAATATTTGCCTCGCACGATACGACCGTACATAATCCTGTCTTAAGAATCTATCGAGCAGCAAAGCAAATTTATGTGGGTACTTTTACCAAAGTCTCAATTTGTTTGCACATTCTCTCGTTGTGCAGAACAACTCGTAGCCATCAGCAATAATTTAAGAGCTTTGGCGAGCACTCATAATGTATGAGTGATCATTTATTGTGACAATGTCAGCCAACAGACCACGACGAACCGAAGTGTTACCGACTCCGACGCATTGTTGCGACCATTTAATTCATACGAACGAATGATGAATAAATATAGCAGACCAATTTGTTGTAAATATAGTCAATAGTATTCACCCTCAATCTTATTTCACCAATAACGTTGGTGCATTTTTTAACTTTGAAACCTAATACAATTGTAATCGAGGTTCAGAAAAGCACAAACCTTGGTAGATACTCTTCAGCTTAAACCCCAAGGTATTGATACGTAATTGTATCTGGTCGTCTTTTCGTGTCCTTACTTGATTATGTACTTGTCAGTTACCTGCTTGTATCTATTAGCAAAGGCATTCTATGAGACGCCATATTCAGTCATCTTACAATTAATATGCATTTGTTTGCATGTATGACTGATTGCTTTGGATCCGTATTAATTTAAAAGTCTGATCCTATGCGTCCTTGGTCATCCTGATAAGTCTCCTTATTAGATAGGGGCCTCTTGCAGCACGCCGCCTATGTCAAAGCACAGTGTTTTAAATTGTACCATCTGTGGTGTGTATCATTAATAAGGATAATCGGATACTCTCTGAGATCTGTGACATGCCAATTGTTTCGAATAGCGTGTATATTAAACTTCTTGTTCAAGTTTCCTAATATAGGCAAAATTATATCACCCTGTTTATTATATTCCGCATAGGTTTCACGCCACTGACTAACATGTGGGCATTGTTATCCAGTAATGAAATCATGAAATCTCTTTATCATTGTAAGATTGGCTTCTTTCTGTTTGTACAATGGTGTTTGGAGCGTTGCTGAAAGCAGGGACGAGGACATTGTCGAAGGATGTTCACGAATGATAATAGCAGTATGTTTGCTCTTCTATATATGTCATTGGTAACTTTGAAAGTCTTGCTTTGTATCAATGATAAATAACAATGAATAGGGTCGTTCTTAAAGCTTCAAGATTGATGTTGGCTTACGCAAAGGTAATGAGGGTGAATTTCCGCTCTGTACCGCGGGTAATGAATATCCAGTAAGCCCTTTCGTCCGAACAGTCACGATTGCAAATATTATGGACTGAAAGTCATGTGTTTGCCATGGAAATATTTATTGTTTCCGTCCATTCAAAATAGAGCATTTGAGTGGTTGATCATCATGAACAAGTCAGTTCACGGCAACCAAAGAGTTTGCGGCATACCTTTATAGCGTGTCATTCGAAGCGAGTAATTACAATAAGCCAGTCAGATGGTACTGGGATAATTTAATTGATGAGCCAAACCTGGCGCCACCAAATTTTCACTTATAATTTTCCTTGACATTCAGACATATAAATTATTGATGCCTCGCACATAATCGCACTCGTCATTAATCTCTGCCCACTACATGCCAATTCTAACAATTATTGAACTCGGTATTCTAAGGCTAATTGGATGTCAACTGAATTGTAGGATTGTATGTCGTAATTATTTTGCATCAATGAAGTCATCCATACACGTCTCAATACCCACTTATATTAAGCAACAGTTGTCAAATCTACCCAGAATCATAATATAACTAGTTATACTCCTCTTTAACACAAACACAAGTTAAAAGTCTTAACAGGTGTATCCCAGTGGCACTCGCTAAAGCCAACCACTGAAGAATCTTAAATAACTGCAGTGATGTGAACAATTTGGCATGCTTGTTTTTCATTCCTTTTACTGACCCTCTGGCTCTATAGTGTGGAAATACTATTTGCTGTTCTCTGTACTATAACATATATTTGATAACCATTTTTTATTCGCTTCTTAAACCCTAATGCAATATGATTTGACGAAATTCCTGATACAGGGTGAACAAAACTGTAGCGCTGAAACAGATTATCAAATTGGTTTATCGAGGTAAGATAAATATCTATAGTGCTTCAGATATTCTCTGGATAGCAAATATCGATTAAAGAGTCGAAGGAAATCATAGCAATCGTTAATGATTCAGTCAGCAGCAAACGTATTTGTCAGCTAACCCTTATTTGTCTTGGCAAGAGGCCGAGTTTGCAGTGTAATGTACACATTGAATTAACGATTATAAAATTTGTTTTCTTCTCATGCATTAACAAAATTTGTCAAAATTAGGCTACACTCACAGCCTTCATTAAAAATCATTAAGCCATAGCTATATCAAATTACATATTTGTTTCCATTTAAACGAAACACACACAAATATATATCACAATCACACCTTATTCTTGAATGGTAACTATTTTTTAAACCTTTTGGATTTTGACAACTGCTGCATTGTAGAATGTTGTAACCACCTCTATGCAATAATCTACATAGTATAGGCATTCAGATGATCTAATTAGCTTCAAGTCGCAATTCAAGCATTCCTTTTTACAAACATTGCAAAGCTGATGTTCGCATTTACCGCTTCAAAAAGCCTATGTTTTGTGCAATTCGTGCATTATCAGATAAATAAAACTTGTACCTTTGTCACAGTAAATATCCATATGTAAATATGTGAAAATGCAATAGAGTCACAAAGGTTCAGTAAATTACGCCGACATATTCATTTAGTCTTTATTCGGCATTTGTAAATCATTAAATTATATATGTGACCAGAAGGACGATTGTTAATTGGAATATGATGACGTTAAAACTTGTGAAGTATGCAGGCGCCTTAAAACACTCGCAACTTTTATTTCCCGGAGAATACGGCACCCCGGTAAGCGTTGTCAAAATCCTCACCATCTAATGGTCACAATATCAAACTGAATAATGCCTACAACCTAGCTTAATATTCTACTCGTATCCTCACCACGTCTCATCGAGCATCATGCTTTACTTAGCGCAACGTTTCGCCCATTAGCAACAACGGGGCTGCAACAGTAGATCATAATGTTTGAGTAAATTGTACATACTCTGCAATTCGCCCATCTACAGTTGATGGCTTTAATCATTAGGGTACACTTTTATCGCAGATTGCATTGCAAGAAGAGGTGATGTTTTGGTAATGCTGGAATGTGGACGCAAAGTACTACGTTTTAACACGTCACCTCCATAGCGTGAATGATTCATCAGCATGTTTATCAGAATACGCCAATTGACCTATTCTAAATTTCTTTTGTCAACCTCTCGCATTCATACGTCCACATTTTCATAAAACAAAGCAGCATTCATGCGACAGGTTGCCAGTTAAACAATGGGAGACCGGAGATAGATACGACTATTGCGTTTCGGTAATTCATGTTCAAGGCTTGCATTTTCTCCACTATAAATATATCGCGTCCCATGGCAATTGTTGAATATATGCATTATCAATGCTGTTTTCTATTCGTAGAATTTGCGCCTTGTAATAGCTTCTGGGATTCATCATAATATGGCTCTCTCATCCATGGAGTGTCTCTTATTGTGCAAAGTATGGACGCAGCCTTCTCATTTCAGACACCCCTGTTGATTGGTTTGGTTCGTGTTGATTCTTAAATTTACTATACTTTTCTGCTACAATTCTCAATCGTATAAACAGACAGGTCCTATGTAGAGGTCTTTTCGATGACGCATACACAAAGCAGGATAAATACCCTGTTATAACAGCAACACATCCCACATAGTATATATTAATTGCCACGTCGTCGCGCCTCATTCATGTAATACACGCGAATTAAATCACTCAGCTAGCTGCAAATTCTCCAACAATATGCCATCACCACTAACTCACTTACGCACTCACATACTCACTCACTCACATACTCGCTCACTCACTCCTTCATTTACTCACATACTCCCTCCCTCACTCATTCAAGTCAACTATTTGGCATTAAACATTTGCAGGATGATTTCGGCTTGGCACGGGACGCGATAAGAATAAGTTGTTTCGCATTGTTATCGTCTGCTGACAATGCTAAGTACAACTAAGGACGTAGACAGCAACGATTATTAGCGGTGGCTTTCATGCGTTAAGATAAACCATCGATGAGTGTCTGCGTCACTTAGTGGCATGTGTACAATACACACGGCATACAATATTGCAATAGCTCGCGAATGGCAGGCTGGCAATGAGAATTTTGATAAATGCGCAAGTGCAGTTCACACAGCATGACCAAAACAGGAGCTGGCATATGTTAATACAATGCATCAATAGCCAATCCAGTTATCGTTGGTTGTTATTGACTGCAATACAATATAACAAATAAGGAGAAATGATTTTTCTTATTACCATGCCGATAATAATCCTGTCACATCATCTGATGCCGTGAATAACAGGTCGTTTATCTCTTTTTGTTATCATACCTGTACATGCAAAAAATTGAAAGGTGTCAAATGGAGCCGTCAAATCTCGATATGGGGTTTTGTTTCCCGATATAATGGCAACTTTTGAATGCTTTGAAATACATGGTACCAACTCTCAGTCCATGCTACCGGCACTATGCGGATATCAAACAATAGGTGTATTAACCTCAATTCTCTGGTATGCTTGTGTGGAAGATAGTTATCTACTGGGAGCAACACGATCCGATTCAACAATGAATGGATTTAACGTTGAGCGACCTTTCTCGCATTGTTTGTGGAAACAACATAGCCAGAAATGGTATTTGCTGAAAATGTTGACTGCTGGACATATCCCCATCAACATTTGCTTTCAACGATGCCTCGAAGAAAACACTTTATCTTTGATAATGACCCGGGTGCTATTGTTGCGTTAGTAATGCAGGAGTAACTTCGGGTACCACTATGCATGCAAATGCAATAACTTCCATTCTCTGCTAGTGTACATAAATCAGTACTGAAGTTCGTTTGTACCTTGTTTGAATGGTAACCCTTTGCGGGCAATTTATATCCTAGTATGCTTACGGCGAACGTCACGCTATATTCTGTATGTCACCCACTCGGAGTTGCAGATGTAATCATGGCTATCGGTGCTTTATTGATATGCTTGGATGTAATACCATCCTTGCAACATAACTCATAATCATCGGCTACGGCGCGTATGATTTACAAATTAATGGTGTCGTAATTGGATTCCATATGACCTACGAATGTGAGATACGTGCGACCGTCAAGGAGGACTCGCAAATTACATATTTAAGAATTCCTGTATAATATATACCCAACTTGCGCAATACCTGACTGTTATACCACTGCTAGGGAAGTCCATCGGTTAAATTTATTACCTTGCGTGACCCATTAAATCTCACATCCTCTGTCAGACTATTAACATGTTATTAAATATTCGTAAATGTTTTAATGTGGGGTGTTTCATGGAACGATATCGCGACTCACGATCAATTTGACGTTTTCCAGGAGTGGGGGCATTTTGTTGCTGTACGTCCATTAAAGTGACAATGATGCAAGCTACCCATGTATAGTTTTGGGGCGTGAACCTTATGCAGTCAGATCTATGTGGCGACGTTTCCAATGAGAGCCTCCACCTTAAAGGCTGTTCATTGTGATCAAGGTCAGTATATGTCAATTTTACGATCGCGTTCCACAGAGGGTAAATAACGTTATAATTTAATGAAAATGCGCCCTTTGTAGGTGAAGGTTGGAATGAAATGCTCATGGGCGATGTCGCTCCATTGGGTCCAGAAAATGCCCCCTCTCCCTGTCTAATGCACTGTACTCTTAAAAGAGAACATATTTACGGCCACCGGTAATGAAATCAAATGAATAGATTTAAAGGATTGTGGACGTTGTATCGTGAATGCATTCCACAAGGCTTTGATCTCAATAATGTTCAGCTAGATAAATAGCTATTCACTCTAAAAAAACCCGATCATTTTCGTGTGTTGGCATTAATGAGGGAATTGACAGGTCCTTGTATGAACATGCTTGCTTTTAGCGATGTCGCAACGAACGGAAAATGATGCAATGACGCTATGGCACACAAGCATTTAAATGTATTGCTTAATCCATGTACCTTTTCTAAGATGATGAACCACAAATTAACTTTGTTTATTTTTTGAACAATCATATTCATTCTGTCCGCAATTATGATAATACACAGTCCTTAAACATATAAAGAGTAGGTGTTGAATATTTGTGGGTCATACCTTGTGAAGTGAATGTGACCACCAACGCCTTTTGAGATGATGGATTACATGTATTAAACAGAAGAGCATAGGATAGTTGGTCTGATTTGGGTAGGACTTAATAGGAGGTAATATTCATACGTTCGACAAAAGCAGTGTACTAACTTTGACCAATGGCATCAACTGTGAAAGGAACTGATACACTGGTATTAATCATGGAAAGCACTCTGATTAGTCATTGGAAGCGCTGGGATTGAAATGGAATATTTAAACTTTGGATCCATCATAAATTAAGCCTTGTTGGTTTAGCTGAACATCCATAAAATTTACGTTTGTAGCCTTTACGTTCAAATCGCCTTAACTCCAGTTGATAAGCACCATAGTTGCAATTCAGAATCGCAGTACCAACATTAGCCAGGCAGCATCCATTATCTCCTCAGTCACCCACACATACAGCACAAACATTAAGCCTAATGGTCGATTATCCAATCATGTGTTATCGGTATGGCTGTTGCCGCATTTTTGTCAGCTTATATATACCGCTACTACACACCAAAAGGGTTACGTCTGCAATTTGCTCCTTCATAATTGTCACAGAAATGGAAATGCTGCCATTGTCCAGGCCACTCAAAGTGAGGGTGTAGCATTATTTGCTATTTACTTGCCATGGCGAATGGGACTAACATTTCCATAGCTTGCTCTGATGAACCAATGTACCTGTGGCCATGGCAAGAGACAAGCGATAACAACTCATACCATAGGTAGATTGCACTGCACAGTACTGTTGCACCGTTTGTGCCATCAGTAAAAATTGACGCTTAAGTTAAAAATGGACAGTTGAATCCAACTGTTACATCAGCATGGAGAGCAGGTATCCATGGCATAGCAGTATTCTGCGTCGCCTTTCAATCCATTGATTGTGGGTTTGATACCAAGTTGTGACAACCTGATTGGTTCCACATTACTAAGAAGATCACGTTCCAATCTCTGAAAGGGGATGCACACGCCCCGGTAGCTCAATAATAACGCGCGGGTCCGTCGTCAGGGTTTGTATCAAGCATCACGGTCATCCTCATCCATCACCGTCGCGATATCACCTCGTTTTTGAAAGTGCGTTAAGCGCCAATACTAACATTACCATAACATCAGCATTGTATTGCAATTTCTCCTTTATGGCGCGTAGGTTGTGATTGACTACATGATGGTGCATGGCAACGTCACAAAGGGACAAAACGTGGACATAAAGGGAAATGCAAAACATGGTGGCACTTACCTATCACTCAAAAGGTGCATGCATAAATTTATGTTGGCCGCAAATATGCAACGGTTGAAACAGTTCCATTACACCGTATAACACTACCTGTGTTACCAGCACACTGTTTTACAGAGCACTTAGCGTATTTTATGCAATTTAATCCCCACATTATCCACATTACAAGCCATACTTAACGTTTGTGTTACTGTTTCATAATGCATAGGTTTTTGATGGAGTTTTGATTCCGGCCCCGCTAACTGTTACTATTAAAGTAATCACAAGATTGGTTGTTCGGCCAGCTGCGCATTGTTTATGTTAGGCACCCCTATTGGCCAAATTAGGGGTAGTGTTAGCGTTTGCGACGAAACAAAAGCAGGAGCAATATTGCACTTTTTCTTACATTGGTCCATTGTTTGATCTAACTTCATGCTATGTTTTTACCGCGGAGTATGTAATCATAACGCAACTAGACTATGCTTTATCAGTGACTGAAGAGTTTTGAAAACAAGGTCTTATTCTGTGTCACACCATATGGACGATATTGAAACATGTCATTGAATTCAAAGCAAGCATGTATTTTCATTCGGTGGTAGTGAATATAATGAATAATTTTAATTTAAATAGGCCACATGAGGAACGGCTGTATACTAAATGTCAAGACCGACGCATCTAAGGAATTCAATTAGGTTAAGTGTCCCTTGCTTCGACATACGACATGCGTCAGCGAAATTTTGTTAACGTGATGCAATTTGCAGAGGACTTAAGCATGATTGGAAGTTTTGAGTTGATGGATAACTGGCTAAGAACCATCGAAATGACGCGAGCTCAAACAGTCACGATGCTTTAACCCTCCGTTAATGGATTACAGGATAAGATGACAGCACAAACTTGTCATGATATTTGATAGCTCTTGCCATAGATTTTTTTTACAGATGGATGGTAATGTGACGTCATTGCGTGGGGATTGTAAGATGCCGCTAATGTGTTGACTAGATAAGTATCCGTGGAGCCGACTAGCATGCTACAACTAGTTAACATACTCATGGAAGTGACATCTCTTTACCAATACTACGAATGAAACATTAGTTCGACAAGCTATATATATATATATATATATATATATATATATTATATATATATATATATATATATATATATATATATATATATATATATATATATATATATATATATATATATATATATATATACATATATATATGTATTTATATACATATATATTTATATATGTATATATATATATTTATATATATTTGTGTGTGTATGTTTTGTAAGGGTGTGTGTGTGTGCGTGTGAGTTGGTATATCACACCTTTATGGGAGTGTCGGTATATAAAGGACGATTGGATTATTTGCTGTGTAAACCGTTCAGGAATTATTGATTAATGTGTCATTTTCCATGCGAGGTAGGAGAAATAAGCAAGTGACATGGTGTCGTATGTACTATGTTCTAAGGTCAAACAATGTAGAAATGTATATTTTGCCCTTGTTCATTTATGCGCTCAGCTGTCCAAACCCTCCGATACGTACTGTGAAAGGTTCACTTATGTTATGCACCTTTAAGTGCGGAGCCGTTCATATTTGATAGCAGGTTATGCAACCCAATAACAAATCATAGGTGAAAATGAAGAAAATTCACCGTGCATGAATATTTTAACCTGGGACCGATTACAAACTAGAAAAGAGGATTTCTAGCAGAACACTTTTATAGCCTTTGGGTTCAATTCGCCCTAACATACAGGTAATAAGCACCATACTTGCTATTCGGAATCTCAGAACTAACTTATTAACAGCGGCACCCACGAGCATGAAGGCTTGGTGATAAGTCGTACTGGAACGTATTGACAGGCGCTGCATATGCATTCCATTTCATGCGACTATTGCTTTTAATTAAATGATAACAATGATAACAAACAGTAAGATTTACGTTTGTAAAAGTGATTAAAATGCAACACCATATCAACGATGAGCGTTTTCTCCTTAATATAAACCTTATGTCTATGCAATAATTTGGTGATAAATTGCAAGGTCTATTGATGAGGAAATTATTTAATTCGTTGTTCATCTATTTATCATTGTTAACGTAACAGCCAAACAGTGTTGATTTTATCTGCGCATATGAGTTGTTTGATGAGTCTATGTCTACTACAAACGTATTTATCTGCCAGGATGCATCTCGTGTATTGTGCAGCCAAGCCCTAGTGTCATCATTTGTACATACTGCGGCCCTGACACATTCACAACACTAAGGAGTGACTGGCGGCAGGTGATCTATTAGAGGTTGTTATTGTTTTCAATTATGTTGCTTGATAGCTGTCTGAATCATTTAAGTGGTGTTGCATTCAATTGATGATGCCATACATGCGTTCGGGGAAATTAATTAACTGTAGCTGCACCTGTGAATGGGAGTGGCTAAAGGTCAATTCGTAGGCGTAACAAGCCTCCGAGAGGTGTTCCGTGTAGAGTTTATGACCACTAGACATTCACACGGGGCGTTTTGTGTACACAGATGACATAGGAATAAACAAACACGACCAGCACCAGCAAACCGTCTTCATCTGTTTGCGATCTATGTATATACCCCTCAACAACAGGCACACGCAATCGCGTTCAAGTGATACTTAGAATATCTAATGTACTATTCTAAAAACCCATAACGTACATCGGCAACAGAGACTCAATGCACTAATATATGCAGCCAGATTCACCCGTGGGGTTTTAATTGAATGATTCAAACTTCGTCCTAACTACTAATGACACCAAGTACACATGTCCGTCACCTCAGTATCGTTCATAACTAAGAAAACCGGCGCTCTAGAGCAGCACCCGTCATTCTCACACATACATCATTTAGCCTCTACATGACAAAAGCGATAAACGAGGCTGAGTGTAGTGATCGCTGGCCATAGAGAGCTCTTGTGTGATGTGGAAAATGATTATGCGGGTTACTACAAGGCTCCATGCCAAGATGGGTATGTGAGTGGTGTTGGATGAACTTGCAATGTCCCCAAAGCGACTATTGTAGAGATATAGTCATTATGGCTATCAGTAGATTACACACAGGTTTAAGAATATAGTGCCACCCTGTGGCACAAAGTAAGCAGCCAGTAATTGAATGATTTTTTATCGCGGTCGAACATTTTGGAAAGTTTGATATATCAATAACCGATAACTACCCAGTGTGATGAATAGATGTTTGATAAAAGGACGATAATGCTGAACATCTTAGCTGTGTTACTGCATATGTAAGCCACATGTTACACTTCTTGTCACATCTCCTGTCTTATTATTTGCATATTTTATTGACTGTTGTTTACTTCTACCGCCCGTTGAATCATTAGAACAATCCATCTCTATAATCAATATTTGTTGGTTGAGGCAACCAAATGTTAGTGTAAGCAACTTATGTTTCGAAAGCGTATTACTGTAATGGAAGCAAGGACAAACATTCACTTACCATTAAAGTACATGTTAAGTGGACGACGGAACACCGTTCCTTTGACTGCTATTTGACATCTTATCATTATTGTTAACAAATTAACAGTAGGGAATATGAATGTAAGTATTGTCTGTTTTTATGATAGTGGTGTGAAACAAGCTATACGAAACAAACCAAATTCAGCGACTTTTATATGTTATGCATTATCCTCTGGTGACCCTTTGATTGATTAATTAACTGCCGATCATTCTTTAACTCACACGTTTTACAGCATAGACGATTTTCTAAATCATAGGTAAATGTACATTTTGCATTAGTGTCGTAGTCAGGCTCTCTTTTTGCAATGGCTTATTTTTCTTAAATTTCATGTGAGTTAAGAACGGATGTCTCATGCGTGGTCAATAAATCTTCATATAATTGCTTAACGCCTGGAAGTGACATCTCTTTTCCTAAACACAAAATATAAAATACATCGTTCTGTCAGTTCCAGAAGCGATGACTTTACAGAAAATCTACCAGGAATCGTTCTTAACGTTGTATGTGCTGGCAACACCATCCATCGGACACTCGCCTATTTGATAATTGCTATTATGCGCCCTGTAAAACAATCACACGTCTCCAATAATTATTTCCACAAACCATGCGCCAAGTCTGGTTGCTGTGGATGGAAGCCGCGCCATGCCAGTATATTCTTTTAATTGACGCCTGATATGGATTGTTATTAGCTTAAAATTTGCTGCCAGAGGAATGCGTTCAACTTTAGTGTTAAAGACAAGCGAAATATTTCTCATTCTATTCGTCAGGTAATATAACTGTCAGTTCTTGTCCGCCAAATAGACGGGGACATGCCCGTCCGACTAATACATGCCGATTATGCACTGACCCGTAAAAGACATAAACGCATTATGGGGAGCGGTAAGGTGATACATAACTGCCCGTCGGCTGCACGCCTCACAGCGTAAAGGAATGATGAGTCAGTATGAGTATTTGGGGGACTTCATCAACTGAAAATGAAAAATCAATTATGCGTTGCTAGAATGCAGATGACAGGGTGCATAACAACGTAGTATTGATTAATTTTTACAGAATAATATTTGTTTTCAATGTGTATTTGCCTATCCCATAACCAAAATGTGTCATTTTAAGGGTAGATAGATGCGATACTGACTTGGTGGTGGGACTAGCATTGCATTAATGACATAAAATCTTCAAAAAATGTTTAGTGTGTGTGTCAGTTGACATGTATGTGCGATTGTAGCGGAATGTGTTGGTTTGTTGAAGCGAGGTTAAATACTCTTTAAGGCCATTAATTATTCATATAGTAGAGGAAGCCGCTGCTACAATTTCCACCTGGCAACCCAGCTTTTAGTTTTCATCTTCAAAACTGCCATTTAGCCAAAAATTCACATTCGTTAGCATAATATTACCCAAATCATGTATCATGGTACATTTGCAAATTTCTACGACTTACAATCGGACATGTGTCTATTTATTAAAGACGCAATAACGGATCCAGCATACAATGGGTATTCAAAGCATCTTACATCTTGATTTTTCATTTCCTCTGAACTTCCCTGATGAATCTGCCAGGCCGTTGGTTTATTTTCAGTCTGTAAAACGTGACTACGTATTGTAGGCGCAATTTTCATTGAATATAAGCATCATTAAATTCTGTCAGCTGACAAGCGTTACATGTTTCCTTAACAATGAATTGTTGAAAGAAATGCTGTGTGTGAGACCTCTGAGGAGCATTAAGATGTCATTCCTGAATGATTACATGCGAAATAATGCTGCCGTCTCATTTAGAGATGTCATTCCGCTTATAAAATGCTATACGTTTTCCTGGACAATGTTTAATTCAGTCATCAAGGCTGAATAATTCAAGCGACCCCTATTGCTTCCAAAGATGCAAACTGGTCTAGTGTTTGACAAATCGATCGCTTATTTGGATGGCTGGTTATGCAAGAGATCAACTTGAATGAATCCTCTCGTTTTGGCTGTTTTTTGTATCTAATGCTGTCGTATAATAATAACAATCCATCCGTCTCGAAAGTTAATATATGCTGGCAATGTAGCAAGTAAATAGAAGTTAATGTGCATGGTCTGGTTTGTCAATGAACAGTGATATTTGGCTATCACGTAGGTACCCTTCCGTTTTGATGGTGGTGTGAAACAAGTCGTACAACACAAAACAAACCGAATCCACCGACTTTGATATTTTTCGCAATACCAGCTGATTCTAAATTGATGGTCGTTTGAATGCTTAATTCATTGTAGATCATTCTTATACATATCATATAAACGTTTAACAGCATAGAAGGTTTACGACAATTCGTGGATTAACTTACATTTTGCTGGTATTGTCGTTATCGGGCTCTATATATGCAGTCGCCTGTAACCAAAGTGACTTTTCTTCCTTCATTTGCTTGAAGTGTGGTCTACAAATCTTCGCGTAATGGCCTGACGCCTTGATGTGACATCTCATTTCCAAAACAAAACACAAGATGGGACATAATGTCAGTTCCATAAGCTAAGACTTAATGAATATACATACAGGCATCTTTCTTGAATGTGCTGTCAGCCGCATTAATCGGACACTCGCCAATCGATCGATTATAATCATGAGCCCTACACATTTATTACACAGCCTTTGTCTCCAATTAACGATAACTGATATCCTCATTAAGGAATGTGACGCCGATGATGAAAGACGGTCATCTTTTTGATGTTGATAGCTACTTATTTTCATCTCTGTCGATAATGTATAATGACATTGTTTTTGTGCTTATATGGCAATATAGGTTTGACAGCATAGTCCAGGCAAGTGACAATGCGAAACGAGTGTTTAACTTACATTGTTGTGTAATATATTTGTATGCATGCCCCAGTACTTCATGGCCATCATTGATGAAATCAGACTTTAATGAACGAATCTGGTTATTGCAAACAATGGCCCTGTTTATCTTATATGTATGCCGCGCCATGCCAGTATCATTAGTATTTGTCATGGATTGTTATTAGCCGGACTATGCATTGAATACAGTGAATTATCGGCATTGATAAGCATTCCACTCATGTATACTTTATGACAATGCTGCTTTCGGGTAATAAACCAGTCAGTACTAAATAGAGAGGGATATGCCTATTCTTCTAATATATGCTGATTATGCAAAAACCTGTATACGATACATAACAGCCCGTCGTCGATCTGGAACTGGTATAAATGGCTTTAGAAGAGGAGGAACCCATTTCGAGACTTACTAATTAAGGTTTGGCTGCAGGACAACACGCAAAAGAAGCTGGATCTCAAAATACATTAAAAACCAGGACTGGTTGTACCAATCGCCAGCGGCGATATTTTTTTTTGTGCGGAATCCAAATTTTCATTATAATGTTAAATGAGTAAATGTGCTCTGCGGAATGCATATTCCTGGACTACTCAATACATATTTATATGCGGAAAAATTGGGTTTAAGTATGCTTCCCATTCAAATATTGCACCTTGGAATTATTCTTTACCTCTCCTTAGTTTAGAAAGAGGGCAAAATAAACGGACATCGTATATGAAGACGGTTAGCTGACACAATGTAACATCAAGTTACCAAGCTGAATCATCCACTGACTGCCATCCAAGCTACCACATTGTCAAGAGCGAACAATGATCATACTTTGCAATGCATACATACGTTTCATTCCGCCATTTGAAGAAGCTACATTAACCGTGGCACAGACTCTTGCCTTTTCTTGCTTGCGATGTTAGTGACGTAAAAAGTATACGATTTGATGAAGACCACAGTAGGCTTGCATTTGTATAATAATGGCCTTTAGGTAACAGGAAGGACTGTATAAAAGGTAATATCCAAATTGTAAAACAAATGTATGCAAAAAACAATACCGAGTATGAGTTATTGATGGAATATAATACAATTTACTAAAACACTGTATTAAAGAGGGGTTCAATTGTCATATTTTTAGCGAGGTTGCCTAGCAAGCTTCCTAGCAATTGTTCCTCGGAAACCAAAGTTTTTCAGACTTTTAATCACTGCGCGGCGCTGCAGTCACTGAAAATATATCCAACGCCTCTGGTTGTTGTCGAAAACTACCCTTACGTACTCGTTGGTGTCATTTCTGTGCATGTGGATACAAAGATTATAATGCTGTTATCTTTGACCCACCCTTACTTATTTGGCCAACGGTGACTAGTCAATCCCTCATTGAGAATTTCCTGACTATAGATGTCGAGTTCTGGCTACGGTGCAGAGACAGCGAGGTTTCTGTTGAATCTCTCTGCGAGGGCAGATACAGTGCTCCAACGTGGTGAAACGCAACTTACTAATGAGCGTGCGAGTGTTTCCCAAAACATATTGCAACCTTAGCGAAAGTATACACAGGAGTAGTTAGTTATTTGGTGCGCGGAATTACTTACAGAAACCACCATAAGGTTCATGGTTTAAAGGAGTAGCCTTACAATTTTCGTTAAACTGAAATGTCTCACGAGATTGTGCATGCAGTGACCCATTCATCGCAAGCTAAATATCACTGCAAATTAATGCATCGGATGATCGGGCAACACACCAAAGTATGTAAGGCAGTTTCTCAGTACTATTTGTAATGCCAATACCAAAGCATATTTTCACATCAGTTTACACGAGACATCGCCCAAATTCAAAGGATTGCACAAACTAACAGCTTAGGTAAGCTAATTTGAATGATATCTGTTATGAAATATGGGGTAGAAAATATATAATTTTAATCGTCACCAGTGAAGCGATACCATGTCATGTTTATAAAGCAAACATTGTTCGCAAGATGTCAAAGATCAGTTACTCTGGCATTCTTTCACCAGGGGGATATATTACTAAACTATCCTTTAATCGACAATAATGTATCATCGACAAATATGAGAAAGCTAACAAATAAATAATGTTATGTTTACCTATTGTTTTTACCTTATTTCGGTTTCAATGATGAAGTTTGAAAACAAGAATATACTCGTGCTTCATATATGTGCTATGTGATGTGATTTATTACCACCATGATTATTTTGCGAAATAATAATGTTTTGACAAAATATATGCCAATGTTTCGTTATATTCATGCTTTAGATAGTTGCCATTTGTACTTTTTTAACAAGTTACGTATATTCAATTATTGTATTGTGGTATAATTGTTACTGTTCTTTTAACACATTTGCTGATGAAAAATCTTGCCAAATTTCCAATAAATTGATTATTTATAACATAATGCATGAATTGTAAAGCACAATATATGTACTGCCATTTATGGGCTTATCAACAATCCAAACATTGACTGATTTCCTCTTTCTATATGCTGGTTCAGACGTTCGTGTATGCTAAAACAAATTCTTGCTATGATAGGACAGCTTGAGTAAATGGGAGCAACGATAAGTTCTGATTGAATATATATGACAACACTCCCTTATATAATGGTGCACCACTCCTTTCATTATGCATGTACAAATAGACATGACAATTGTCTGAACATAATATCCCATTGTCGCTCATAATATCAGATGTGTATTGGCGACGTGTCTTACATAGAATGAGTGACACGTTTTAGGGTGTATGATTCTGCTCAAGGCAGTCAATAATCATCTTCAAGGCAAATGTTCTGCAGATTATTAGAATCACCAATCAAATGCGCTGTTCATTACCAATAAGTGTGATATGCTTAAATTCGTGAAAAGAGAAGACTATGGAGACCATTCAAATCACCATCCATGAGCACTGATGGCATCCGACCAGGTTAAGAGAGATTAATGACATTAAGAAAGAAATCAAGCGACTAAAGGCTACGTCAAAAACATGCCCCTTCCATAAGCCAGTAATCGCCCGCAGGACCACGTCTTACCGCCTTAACACATGATACGATTTTTTATTATTGATGCTTTACTTAATCTACTCATGATAGGTTCACGTGATTGGATGGGTCGACGACTTGGGTGTAACACACGCTGCTCAATTACTAATCTAGCTCATCCCTCCTGGATTTATTTAATAACTCACATGTTCATTCACACTGATATTCAAGATCACAGGCACGCACGCGAAATTCCATTAGTAAAATCTCATCTAATAATAGAATGGAGATTGTCACTTGACGTCATCGGGTAAAAAGCAGGCGATCAAATTAAGGTTGAATCGACAGCACCTTTTATGAACAAAACGCTACCCATATAAAACATTCAGCAAGTCTCAGTCTCAGACTATACGTCTAATTAGAATTGATGTTTTCGAAAAGATAAGTCACTTCCGAGCGTCAGATAATTATGTAACGATTTATTGGCTGCACTTAAGGCGTCCGTATTGATTCGCCTGTTTCGTTTTGCAAGTTGCTGGCAGAGCTAATTGTCAAGTGACAACAAACATATTCCCAACGGCGAAAGTTCCCGTGATGACCACTTTTTGTTTGCATTCTTGAAGCAAACATCGCCATAATTATTTGATGACTACGTTGCAATGGCAGTATACATGCAATAGATAAAGGAGTTAGACATTAATTGCAATATATCACGCGCGTGTGGTAGATCCAAGCAGCCACTGAGACTACTATGGCTGTTGCACTTATTGGCATGGCGTTCAACAGGTATTAAGCTAATTATGATGTGAGAGAGCCGGTTTTTGGTTGTGGTTCCGTTTATATCAACTCATAGGTCTTGCCAACAACTCTTCATAAAGTAAACCTTATGAAACGTATTTCCTCCTATCGTGTTTTAACAGCTAATTAAGTCTTAATCAACAAGGAACTGCATTATGATGGCTTTGCAATGGGTTGGATTCTGGGTATAGATCATTCCCATTATATAACGTGTGTTGCACTCATGATGTGCTGGAGACGAATACAGAGCTTTATGATGCAATGGTGCTCCGTGAATCACCTCTACTTAATACACCTATGTGTGCCCTTTGTGTGCAGTTAAAGCACATTGCAAAATGGTGGCGAGCGGTAATGTACACATCATAAAGAAAAAACTAACGATACAAAGCTACATTTAAAACAATGTTACATGGTATTGCATCAGTCAACATAAGCCTATGAATTTCAATTTGTAACTTTATACCGCATTGTGAAGTTAATATCGACTATGCTGCGACAGATGCATTGCAATTAATTATCCTGCAATTGCTATATTGTTTGCCAGTTTGTGTAGAGCCAGTTTTCTTATTGTGTACCCATCTGCCTCGTTCTAGAGCAGAGTGGTCCACACTTAGTTCGATTCCCGTTACAAATAGCAACATTTGTCTTCTTACAGTTCAACAGAGATAATCATTGGGCTAGTTCCGTGTTTTTGATATCATCAAAGGTTTGAAGGTGCCCCGACGGCCAGTTGAAAACGCATAACTTATTTCGCTGGCCTCAATGAAAACATACGTTGTAGTGATGATAATCAAATATTCAGTCTCCCCAAGTTATTTAACGTTTATTTCCAGGGCTGCACTGGGAATTTTATTTCAAAACGAGTTTTTAATACCTAGTTCTACTGTGTTAATTAATGGGACATGAGACCTTATAATTCTCCGCTCACAAATAGTCACATTGGTGAAATTCCTGGTCTTTTTTATCTGGACATCTGATAAAATGCGTATTCTATTCGTTCGAGTCGATTCTTTGCAAATACTGCTCTATCGGCACCACCCAGAAATAAGCTGCAGAGTATGTATTGTGGCAATTAATGTTGATTACAGCCACACATGAAATTGTCAAGGATAACGGGTTGTAGGTCTCAAAATTGCCGCGTGGGCTTATTGGAACATATTTAAGGGCTTTCAGCTTCAACAGAAGACTACCAGGCTTATAAGCATATACTATTGCCAGGGCTTTCGACGCTGTGTTTGTCATAATTGGATGGCCTCATAACGCATGCATAACAATGTACTCCCCATTGTTGCTCATTGTTGCATATATGCAAAGACAATTATAGTTACCATCTGCTATCATTTATTATGAAATAAGCGCACTTTGTCAAGATGTCATTATATACAAACAATCTGACACACACATTCCGAAAACCAGAACCTGGATAAGTTTTTTGTATATGATAAATAAAGAGTGGACTACAAAACGCGTCAGTATATGGCTGGAGGGGGGAATGAACGATAAATTGCACATGTGTACTGTAGTGCATATTGCGAGGGCGAGTGAAAAGCCTCGCAATACCCCTAATCAAGCCATTATCATTTCTTGGTGTTGTAGCTGATTTGTTCAGTGCTTACCTTATGCTTAACACCATTCACTCTAAAGCAATATGTATTCTTGATTCAAAGCATGTACTTCGTCATGCTAACGGCCTTGCTGTGCTATGATGTAAGAACGCTTTGATTGTATGTTACATCTGCAAACCTCGCAAATGACGCATGTTCATGATTACTTTCTATTTATTAAGTCCATCATCAACTATGGTATCAAACATGCTCGCTCATAGGTCTTCAGGTATAAATTACGCATTGATGTACCGTTATGGACCAGGCTTAACCGGTTCTCGATGGTGTTAATATGCCATATAAACAACGGTTGTATATATGACTTGGAACAATACGTCGACACGTTTTGAAATCAACAATTGTTCTGGTGTAGCTGTGTCCAGATGCGTGCAATCGATATATGAGCAAGTCAGTAACTGCAATAACGATCAAAGAGGGTGCAGAGGTGACACATATTGACGTACTGCCTATGAAAGTCGTTAAATCATTCACTGACGAGTATTTGGGAAAGTCGGATATTGATTGGAGGCTCCACATGTCGACAATTATAGATCTCGCCCCTGGCTGCTAACAAATAAAACCCCTTGGCATGTTATTTACCTGATCGTATATTTTCAGTTCATTAAATCTAGGCCAACAAGCGAATATGAACATCGATAAATATTAAACCCCGGACTCTTTATGTAGTTTTCCCGCTACGCGTAATAGACGATAGTATATGCATATCTTTGCTAATGGCTGATGCACTTTTATAGCTTCTGGTTTTTGTGCTTGGCATTAGACACCGCACGAATAGTTGCTTACAGCTACAGAATGAGCGCTTCTAACTATATTATGCACTTTAGGAAGTAAGTCTCACAGCCAATGAATATGTCTTTCTATAACAAGTGATTCATAACAAAATACTTCTGTGTTGCTTTTTGGTTCATATTCCACAATCCCACAAAGACGATGCCAGTTGATAGAATGATGTAGTTGCTAGTCACTGAGTTTTGAAAATGCATCACTTGCATTAACACGTACTATAAAATTATTTTTAGCTGTTTTTCGCTAGATCTTTTACGTTTCGTACTGATACGATAACATCGTTACGTTATCATCATTAGGTTGACTAAACTTACCTTTTAAAGGCATTAGAATCGAAATAGGCAACTATAAGGTACAATATCGATTATATAAAGTTTTTACTTCCACTTATATTTGGACATTCTTTAATGCTACTGAACAAGTAACAATGGGAAACGCTATTCGGTAATCCAGTGTTTGACGTCTGTGAGCAAGGGATAATAATATAAGTATCTGATTGGTAACAATTATATTTTATCTTAATAATGAAGTGTAATCCATGCATGCATATATCTACTGCTAAGTCAGATGTTGTCACATATGTAATTCATTCTGGTCACAACACCGCTGAGACTTTGGCAGTGCATATTTTTGAGTGATTAACTAATTCACTTCTGACAAATATTTCTACACTACCACAATAAAACGACAGTGTATCTGTGACTTGAAACATTAATTAACACGGTTGTTTGAGCCTTTAGGGTGCGTGCAATCGATATGTGAACAAGATATTTACAGTCACAACGATAAAAGCGCATAAAGATGTAATACTATCCTTTTTAAATACCGTTAAATCATACACTTACGAGTTTCTGTGAAACCTATATACAGGTTGTAGGTTCGGTATTCTGGCAATTGTCACAACCCATAATAATTTAATGGTAAATTCATGCTTTACCTGATCTGTATGGAAATCAAATGTAACATATGGCCTTATAAATTGGCCCCATGCCAGTTTTATGAATAGTTCGTAAATTATCATATTAATATTAGGTGTTTTCGCCTGTCAGTTAAACAGAAGCATGTTAATTTGATGGACATGCATCATTCATATGATATGGTTTACTTATACATAACTACATAATTTGATATCTTTTCTTAATAGAAATTTCTATGATTTGGCGATAATGCCTTATCATGCTATCTCTACCTCAAGTAATTATTTTTCATTTGCTTGCATTATTTCACGGCAATTAATGGATTCATTTGACACGCGACATTTATCGCAATCCTAGGTAAATATTCTGATATTTCCGTATTTGCAAATACCATTCCTGTGTAACAGGGTGACGTAATCTACTACAGATGCAGCAGCATGTATATGTTGCACGCAACCATTAACCTGATGAAGTGTCAGCGTACAGTACGTAGCGACGAATTCAACCACAAAACACCCCATGCAGCATGACTCATTCCTTTGCACTTAGATATCTGAAGGTTCAAATGGCCAAATTATGATGATGTGGTTCATATTATGGAGCTATACCAAGTTAATATCAGATGACACAAACGTCACCTGACTTAGGTGGAGCACTTTTGTTGTGCAAAACAGTACGATGCAAAATGATCATACATATACACAATTATTTTTCTGTTTGGTACTTCTGCATGCACACTATATACTAGCAAAATGTACACTTGGTCATCCAGTAACATTGATGGTCATGTTAGTCTGATGGCTGACAGTTGTTCGCTGGGCTGAACTTGAGCAATATATATTAGCACTTGCAGCATGTAAATTTGTTGGATTGAAGTAAGTCACCTTTAATTTTCCTGAGTCGCAAAAAAACATTATTCCTTACCAGCGAGATGATGTTCATGCTATTGAGGTGTGAGAACATTAGGTAGTTATACAATCACCCGAATCACCGATGAAACAACAATGAAGACAGCGGCATCATTTGAATAACCAACAGGCAGAGCCATATTCCATAGATGGGCAGAAAATATTCGTATGTTAGGGGATATATTTTACTGGACAATCTTGGCAGTATTATGTGTGATGGAACTGAATTGTATAACCTAAACGACTTACATTATGCTCATCTGAATTAAAATGTTGTATTATGTGTAGATACTATTCATCATATTTACACACAACGCAGACAAAACATCTACTCAATTTAAAATGTAAAAGTGCACATAAAATCAATATTTCACTATTTGCTAAAGTGGAAATTGTTGTCATGGCCATCCAAACCACCGCAGCGATATAAGACAACCAACAAGACCGATGAGTGGCATCGATTATTATAATATCGAACCGATGGCGGCAACACGCACAAGCAGATTGATTATTAATTTGGTCAATAGAATAGAAAACAATTGCTTCATCGGGTGCAAACAGGTGTATCGTGAGTAATCAGTGACCGATGTGTCTTGCCAAAGCTATTGCATTTAAAATCTATTGACAGTAGTCACCCGATCATATTTTCCACAACAATGGGTCGGTAAAAGCCCCCAAAACTTGGATATTCGGTCCATGTGTGTAACACAAAAGATGACTCTATAACTCGGATGCTCGTTGCAGCTTACAACAGACACTAACTTCACAAAGTCGGAAATATAACAAATCCGAACGATTCTCAACGCAATACATCCAAGCAGCGACATTTTCCGATAAAATTGCAAGACATCTAAACAGTGACTTATAGCATGTGCAGATTAAGTTGCAATGTAAGGCTGAGCTATTTATACCGTATTCACATCCCTCAACTGCATGCCCTGCTTTGCTTCCCGGCTAAACGAGTCTTGGTCAGGATCACAGAGTAAATAAATTATTACAGGGAAAACAAACACCGTGCAGATTACCCTCTGCATTACGTTAATGGTTAATGGCAGCAAAAACGAACGCACAAAACATTCAAGAGCTTGTTATACGCATGGTGGGGTATTATTGCACTACCATCAGTAATGATATTCGCGGCTATCTGAATGCACAATCTACTTTAAAGACTTTACATTTTAGCTAATAACATCCTGTTAGTCATATTGGATCACCATGAAGCGATTCCTTGAAATACCTTATATACAGTAAACTATAGGTGCAGGTTACACAGTGGCAGGGCGCATTTAGCGGGTCATTCAAATATGTGATTGAATGGAACTATGCATCGATATATAGCCAACCCTATTGTAACTCGGTGGTATGTATACTGCAATACCCTTGGCATTACTTTAAAGCCAACCAAACAGCCAGTGAAGGTACCTAGACACTACACCTGTACTTATTATTTTTATTGATGTTTTAATTATAAGGACAAATCCATAAAAAGAGGTTCCAATTATTATCTACAAATATGCCTGTTTGTGTGAAAGGAAGAATTATCATTAACAAGCATTATCTCTCTCTACAGATGGAGGCATGCTGTTTAACCATTCCAATCTCCCGCACATTTATTCGGTGAGATGCGCTTCTTCCTGACCATCATTTAATGTTTGGCATACGCATAATGGCTTGCATTATTGGGTCTTTGTTTTGTTTTTGCTGGCCCGATCTCCAGCGCTGATATTGGATTCTACCGAATCCATATTTTATCGATAATGCGCCGACTTAGCAAATTGCATTAATAGCATCCCGGTATGGTTTTGCCCGGCATATTCAATAACTGTTTGTCGGGAATAAAAATGCGTTCATACATTTTATTAATGTGACTGAAAAAAATGCAACCCTTGTAAAATATTTCACCACTTGCTTTGCTGATTGTACCCCTGTTTTTAGGAAGGGTATATAAATACCCCTCCTAAAACATACTAGCAAGCGCTCTGTTCATACGGCTGATGACCTTACGCTTGCATCAGCGGTGGGTTGTATTAATATTTGCGTGATAGGCATTGCAAGATATTGAGTCCGATAATTGCTGACGTACTTCACGATGTGCACTACACACTGACTAACTCACTCATGGGACTAGCTGGACTACGATTCTACATAAAACAATCAGTGCCGGATATATATGACGCCATATGACTTACTCACTCATGGGACTAGCTGGACTACGATTCTACATAAAACAATCACTGCCTGATATATATGACGCCATCAGGTAGGTAATTACACCTCAGTCAGCGCATTGTTCATGATTCACTAATTCAGATAGATCGTTACCTGTACCTCCTTATAACATGACCATACCGATCATCTCACAACCTATGGGCTACATTTACTCCATCTCCACATGCTTGTCTGTCTGTGTTCAGCTGTTTCTCTCGAAGCGCAATGGACGGGTGCCCTTTCACCAAAGCACCGTGTAATGTGATTTCAAGAACATGCAGAAGTTGGCGACAAATGCATTATATGCTATACAGAATATTGGACTATTGATACTATTGATAGCCGACATAATAGTCAATTACTGAGATGAGCTGACGTAACATTTCATTAACTGTTTCCCACGAAACTATGGGATAGAAATTATTTATTCTGAGCACATAATCGGTTTCTACTATCCTCAAACAGGCTGCATGTAGTGGTTACCATCTTCACTGTGGGCTACCCTATGAATTATGAAGCGGCTTAATTAATGAGAACCACCATACATCCACGCATATATATCTAGACTATTGACAGTTCACTACTTTATTTTATGTTCCATTCAAATAAAAAGACGACCAATGAAAGTTTTCGTTTACAAGCTGACATTACCTGATCCAACTGTTTTGCATTAGACGTCTTGACTCGAGTAGAATTATATGGCATCATTATCAATGCCTTATCCAAAATTTATGTATAGATGTGGTCACACCTTAACCAATCGCCATTTGTAGGTTGATTGATGTAAAGTTGTCCATTATGTATTCGTGGCTGATGTAAAATGCACATCGATGGTGTAAGCTTTGTGGCGGAGTATGGAGAATGATAGAATCTTCTTAGACCTAACATCAGCTGCCGGAGAACAGTCGGAAATGAATTTCTTTGCACCACGATGAGAAGTAACAATTACATGCCATATTTCAGTAATGTTATAAATCTATCTGCATGGGAGACCATGATTGTGGGTCTGCATCCGGGTTAAGCGATGCCTGGAGGATACATATGTTTTTGGTTATGAACTCTGTATAATTATTGTTAGATTTGGTATGCAGGGGTGAAGAGGCACTGAGTGCGATAATATGTGAAAGGCATAGTTAATTTTCATATCCGAATTTCTAGGGTAATTCCAAATACATTCCTGTGGCGCCTAATTGGACTCCATAATAAGCTTAGCTTATCAGATACGTAACTAATATGCAGAATCACCTTTACTAAAACGTATGAGGCACGTAAAGGATTGAACACTTAGTCTGATGGTCAATTATTGCAAGGATAGTGATTTTATTATTTGACTACAGTTGTAAACTTGCACACATTCGGTTTTGTAAACGATATGAGATTGTGCAGCACAAAATTCAATGATCAAACAAGAGACATTAACCGCCACCCTAAGAAACGATGAATCCACTAGACTAAATTCCATACTAATCATAATTAATAACGATTTCATACGAATTTTCATCCGAGGGCTTAACGCAAATGTTGATTTTTGTGAATTGAAAGATACAGCTAAGTACAAAAAATGTACTCAAACGTTTACATTTAATATGCTGCATTGCACATTGACACGTGATGATGCAAACTAGAATAAATAGGAGGCATTACCCAATTACATTTTGCTTTTTAACGACCTCATTTGTGTTTGGAGAAGTACTGGACTCACACACTGTAGAAACATGAATTGATAGTTGCATCTCGTAATCATACATGTCATTAAATGTCCATGAAAGTTGTCAATTTGCGAAATCACGACTCGATATCCTCTTGTCCTGGACAAAATAGAAATATCATAGGAACAATTAGGTATATATAAAGGACATGGTGTAAAAACTGGTATCGATGTCGAGGATATCCCCGAGACATGAACTCGTGTGCATTATCAACCGAGAACAAAAATCAAGATGTGTTTTTGTGTGCACCCATTTTCGTAATGCTACATAAAGTTGATTTTGCATCCACTTATCAGCCTATTTCTTCCAAGGAAAGCTAGCAATAATCAATTACTGTTCACAGTAAACATTGGAGCAGCTCTTATTGGTGGACGAATTGCCGTATGATGTCTTTTGGATGAACGTGCACAATGTGTCGATGAAGTGCTTCCATACTATCTGCACGATTATCACTAACAACTGAGATTAAAAAGAGGCATCCTTTTTCCGGAGAAGAAGCCAATGCTGCAATTGAAATCCAAGTTTCCTGTTCTTCCGATGTGACATCTGGGGTGAACATGAATCTCTTATTTCCACAGTTTGCTTCAGCTACCCAAGTTCTCTTTGAATTCACACTAGTACAAATATACTTGCTTGTTTAAGTCTTTTAGTGAAACGTGTAGGACTTGCATTACCGAAGTCTCTGTGAGTATTGCTTTCATTTAAACATCAAATCAGAACAAAAAGAGCTTAGACTGCCGTCCGTGGCCACACTGAAACTTAGAAATCGAAATGTAACATCAAGTGTCCACAAAACTGCATTATGTAATATCCCGTAATCACACTTTCCCTATTGTGTTGCCCATTTCCTTGAAAGCTCTTTCTCTAATCACACGTTGATTAAACGGACTGTACGTTTTCTAACATTAGTAACGCTTCGTAGCATATGCACCACAATGCGCCAATTTATAGCTGATATAATTTGCGTTACTAACGATGTATACCCCTTATATGCTTTTAATACTCAGCAATGTGCAATCTATTGTAAAGATTTGATGAATACAAGCCGAGACCTCATGTCATGCCAAAACAAATTTCCAATAAAAGCAGTTACTTAAAGAAATAACTTCACTAGTCGTAATGTCGCATCAAGTCGCGTGTCAAGTACTGTGGGGCGATATCCTGGCTGTGTACGTTCACCATTTTCTTCTATGACGTAAGGTGGATGGGGCGAGGTGAGTTATTTATAGGAATTTCGATATGAGTCACTATGGATGACTGCATTGTGTTAATAACCATTTACAGCCAGTGCAATATCGATGATGTAGCAGACGCCGCCTTATTGCAGCCATGGGAACAGGAACCATTTACAGCCAGTGCAATATGCTGATGATGTACGCACGCCGCAATTATTGCATTTGTCTTGTGGAAACAAACCATGCTACCATGCGCTTTAGATGACTGAAATCTTGACGTAGAGACGATTATGGTCTGTAGGTCAATGCAGCAGCTACATTAATGAACTGAACATCCTTATTGGCGACATTAAAATGGTGGTTATGTTACTCTTAGCCAAAATAGCTAACAGCTGAAACGGAACATTCCAATTTAAATTGTTATAATTTACAAATCATTTGGGACATTTATCATCAATGTTATTGTCACGCTGGTACTTCCTATTGCAAATATATTCCAGCGTAAGATGCGTCAATAAATTAGCATCCAAATATATTCAATGTTGAACAGTAAAGCAAATTCATGCCTCTACATTTGCATTTGTTTCCATGCTTGCTCGTTTTATATAGCAACTATTAACGACCAGAGATGATTTGAGAGCTCTGTCGAGCACTGAGTAGGCGTGAGTGATTAATTTTTGCAACAATGGCAGCTAACAGAAGAGCTTCTGTAACATGAGCCAACTAGGGCAAACATGCGGCATTGTTGCTGTCATTTAATCCATAGGCACGAATGACTAAGAGATGTAGGAGACCAAAACGTCATAAAAATAGGAAACAGAATTACCAGCATGAGGTCTGTGCGTGCTGACATCTACAAAGCTTTTCCCAGCAAATAAATCACATGCTGTGTCCAATAAGACGTAGTTGATACAGCATTTATATAGGAATTACTCTACTACTTTAAAACAAAATCAATTGTAGGACAGACGCTCAAAGTATTGTATTCGTGAAAGCCATTTCCACGATAACATTGGAGTGCACCTCAACGCTGTAATGACATACAAATGCAAAGAAGGCCCGAATAGCCACATAACCGTAGACAGTAATCTGTATTTGTTATCTGTACCGGCCACCAGAAAAATATGCATAACATTGTTTTGTGGTCATTCCCTGTCTTTGCTTGATTATGGAACCATGAATTACCAACTTGTCTCTTTAATAACGATATACACCACAACGTTTAATATCAATTACTAACAACGCTCTAATGTGAGAGAGTGAATTTGAAATTTGTAGACATTGTGAACATTGTTTGGACTGTACATGGGCCGAATAGCATTATGGCGCTAAACCCGTCGTGCGCAAAGCCATGTGGGTCGAGCGGTGAGCGTTTTATTTCAGTGATTGTAGCTTCTCATCAATGTTGCTTGCTTACGTATCTATATGAGTCGAGAATTCAGAAGAATATCCCTTGATTGATACTATTTTGATTATCCACTGTCTCCTGATTATTTAGCAATTGTCACATGTACGTTTAGAATCACAACTTTCGTTCACGGCAACCCCCGTTTTAGACATATGACGGCAAATTACGCAGTTTCAGTTTCACTCGCCACGTGGCTGCAGGTTTTTTTTTTTTGGGGGGGGGGGGGGGCACTTAAGTATATAGCGGTAGTATACATGTTCCGGAACACCTATTTTCGGCCTCCCGACGGGTTTGGTTAGGCCTTATATTTGTAGGACGGGGTATGCTTCTTCTACTTTCACCTTGTATGACACCCCTACTCAGCACAAGGCCAAGTGCCCCCTCCAGGCTGCGGGAATCTATAAGAGTTATCTACCTTTCAATTGTCAATGCGATATCGTTTAATACATATCCCTCCTCTAAGGTAGATATTGCCAAAAGATAATCATTGACAAAATGACACATATACTTAAATAATGCAATTTGGAAAACAAAAGTTCGCTTGCGAAGAACCATGTCTGCTCGTGCGCGCGGCAACCGATCTTGTCATTCACAATAAACATGAACTTTTCAAAATTTGTCTAGCCGGATTAAATCGTCTTTGACGAAATCTTACACGTAAACTAACTCAACTAGTTAATAAACATTCATATATGTGAAAAATTATTCTTCGTATGTACATTTGTGTAATTATCGTGTAAAATTGGAACTCTTGTATCGTTCACCGCGTGTACGGTTACGACCATCGCACGACGTCAATAAGACGGATGAGAGAAGAGTTAATATACCAAAATTAGCACGACAATCACATTGATCCACAACGGCTGACTGCTTTGTATCAATATCAATTCGCCACGAGTGCATTTTTGCTGATGTAAGAGACGCCAAAGATGAATCATATTGTATCTTTGAGAACAGGAACACATTGATAAGAAGCACATCATTTCAAGGAAATTATATCAGAATTTGCAAACTATGCGTCATTGAGAGTCTGTTTGTGACCAGCGAGACACGTTCATCACCTACGCAATTATCGTCCGTTTGTCTTGGTTGATCTATGCAGCAACGATATTAATGGACACTTACACGGGGTGTATGTTACTATGACGAGAAAGTAAGAGAACCGAACGCGGATATTTTTTTTTAATTTCCGATGCACAATCCTCTTATCATAACATTCTTATGAAATTCGTGACTCACAAAACATCAAATTAATGTTTCCATTAATGTTGGTGCATCATTTGACACAACATCTGAATTCAAATGCAATCAAGGTCCACATAAGGTCCACATATGAGTAAAATATTCAAATGCTATAACCCGATGCAGATTAATCATATCACCTCCGCATGCAATTAGTTAATTTGACTGAAATAAGCTGAATAGCACGCACCACCTGACATTCAACAAGCTTACTTTTCATTAGGCACATTCATAGCAATCGTCCACCAATATAAGCGCATCATACCTCCATTCAAATCAATTATTATGCCGTTTCATATGTTGTCCGCACTGATTCAATATATATACCTATGTTCCTACATCCCCGTCCGAATAAACTGAAAGAGAACTCCCGTTTCAGAACTGCAGACAGAATGAAATAACAATTAACGTAAAGATGCATAAAGGGTAATTATACCAACCTAAAGGTAAATATACCAACCTAAAGGTAAATATGCCATCCTTAAGGTAAATATACCACCCTTAAGGTAAATATACCAACCTAAGGGTTAATATACCAAACTACAGGTAATATACCAACCTAAAGGTAAATATACTAACCTTAAAGTAAATATATCAACCTAGAGGTAAATATAACAACCTATAGATAAATATACAAAACTAAAGGTAAATATACCAACCTAAAGGTTCAAATACCAACCTTAAAGGAAATATACCACCCTAAAGGTAAAGGTAAACATACCAACCTAAAGGTGAATATGCCAAACCAAAGGTAAATATATCCATCTAAGAGGTAAATATACCAACCTTAAGGTGGATATACCAAACTTAAGGTAAACATATCCACCTTAAGGTAAATGTACCAACTTTATGGTAAATATACCAACCTAAAGGTGAATATATCATCCTTAAGGTACATATATCAATATACCAACCTAAGGGTAAATATACCAAACTAAAGGTACATATACCAATCTTAAGGTAAATATACCAACCCAAAGGTAAATATATCAACAATTATACGACAGTCATCTGTTGCTGTTCAATATTTTCCTTGCTTCATCCCCAGTGTGATTTCCAGAAAAACAGTGTTAATCGCTGGGTCTTCTTGACAACATATATGGCTAATGATTATATGTCATTATTGGATGAAATATTATAAATTTACTTCTGCATTGGTTTTGTTCGTCTTATTAATGTTAATGTGATACAATAAATCACCATTAGGGTCGAATAGCGGCCAACTTACCCCAATAAGAGCCGACAGTTCCCTTAGCTACTTTCGTCATTGTAATCTCTTGACGTCAGACACTGCTTCTGTGCTCAGCAGTGCATCGATTTCTCAAATATCATCAATAAATCCTGGCATTCACCAGTCATCAAATGAAATTGGGCCACGTAATACAGTTCTTATGCCCTACGTTATTAATACTTAGTGACTTCTGGGTGATTAGGAAGGCTATCCATAATTGAGTATGCTGGCGAGAAGGTTGTGGATGTCGTCAGACGTCGAGAGATCGAAGTTCAGAGCGATTGATGTTCTTGACGGCATATTCACCGCCAGGAACGCGTCATAGAAATATATTTAGCGTAGACAATGTTATAATTCGTCGGAGGGGAAAATACGTAACATGTCATTGATATCGTCAAATTAATAGGATGGGTTGGCTGTGTGTTACGTGTTAGCGTCAGGGTATATGCGCATGACCAGATTATTTGCAATGTGTATTAATCTCTCTTGCTGTTGCGTTCACACCAGTATGTTCGATAATTCAATTTGTATTATTGGGATTCTATGTCGCAAAACTAAAGCGTCAGAGTCATGAAAAATTACTATGTTTGTTTCTCTCGTGAGAGTGTTTAATGTCACACGTCAAGATGACATTATCCCCGTGGTCAATAATTAAAAAGGCATCGTAAATATTGTCATTATCCATAACGCCTTCTCCATTTCACAAGTCGTATATATTTATCCTTGTGTGATGTACTGATATCAATATCTGTGTCCTTGATGGGTTTTGACCTTTTCGATATAACACCGATGCTTAGTAGTTAATGTCGGAGAGTTGTTCTTGTATAATTCATTTTTATTTCTTTTTAAAGTCATTACATAACTTATTGATCGCTGACATTTCTGCTTTTTCCTCGTGTAATACTATTAGTTCACCTTTGACATAAACGTTGATAACCAGACTACTTCCGTCAGGGAGGCCAACGAATGTTTACCCAGTTAAAAAGGTGGCATCCACGGCTAAAGCTCTTTGTAATTTTGTTCATATTATTTTTACCATCAGGGAAGCATTCTCATTGATCTTGCTGACCAGATTTAGATGAGAGTTGACTTATGTACTGTTGCATTACAATCTATATAGTCAAAGTGTACTGAATGACCTGTCGACGAATGACAGAGACTTATACATAGGTCGATAATGTGGTGGCGCGTTGAGGGATTAAAATGATTCGGTATTCAATGAATGACGAGCAAAGTGGTAATGAAAGGTTAAGGTATAGCATGTGTGCACACATGGCGTAAGCGGAAATGAATTCAAGAACGATGCACCATGCATTTGTGTTGCGTCAACTGAAAGAATATCTTATACGATGAATCAGTCATGCTATCTAAACATGTTATAGATGTGTCTAATTGTCAGTTACCGTGGAAGCATGTGGTGTAAGAGATGCGTCAAGAACAAAACTCTTAATCTTCGTGGCACGAGTCTGCTACTGTGATTACGCAGAAAAAAATATTCATGTGTGACGTATCATACTTTTACGAGTCACACCTGCATCAGGTATAGGAATATACCACTGTCTTTGGACGAACGAACATATTCAATGGTGAATCGTTACTCGAGTAGGATAGGGAATAATTAAGTGAAATGGTTAAAAGACGATCGATATACCCACGTGATGTCGAGGCGCAGGGGAAGAAAGGGTGATAAAGCTGGCATTGTGCGGTACGCTAACGGAAGTATGCTAAAATATTTGGTGAATGACATTTATTCCAGGCTTTTGTATTGTGATAAATAGCGAGTGAGTTGGTGTGTGAGCGGGTGAGTCCGGGCGTCATCGTTAATTGCGTGTACATTGTTCGTCTGAATGCAAGGGAGCAAGTTGTGTACTCCAGTCTCTATGTACAATGTCATACCATACCAGCTGTATAACATTCTTAATTATTATATCGTGGTCAGTTGTGCCCATTTTGTCAGCCGGGATATATGTTGATGTATCACTTAGTTTTGTTTGGCAATTCAATTAAGGCAAGAAATATGTATTTGCAAACGGAATAACATTTGCATTTTCAGCAAAGGCTCTCATGAGGAGACGAAGAACTAGGAAATCGAAGAAGAATATTCAGTTGGTTTAACGGCATAGTGTGGACCGTACTAAGCTGGTTGGTTGCTGATCTTATTGTTTCAGCCGCTGTCTTGGGCTGACATAACAACGGACGATAATATGCAGAACACTATGCTTGTAGGTCCCGTTAGTCACATACAGGTTATCGACGTGACAATTAGATGGATGAAGTTGCGGTTCTGCTTACTATGGTCTCCAGATAATCACAAAATGTTGCAAAATGTGTTGCTGCTATTTCTCTTAAGCGCAATATAGCTCACGTTACTGTGGTAAAGTAGTGGCAGTAACACCATCAACAAATGACTTTATGCGAATTGTTAATATCGACAATGTAATGGTAATGTAATAGTAATAGTTTTGACAAATAAATCACATTACCGAATTCATATTACATCATGTTTTATAATTTGACTCTTACACAGGACAAGATGTCATGTCATTTAGTAAAACAAGGGACATGATGTGACATTGCCTATTAAGTAAGTCGCAGAGTGGGGCGGCTGGCTATCTGCATGTGCTGTACTCAAAATGTAGCTTGTACCGAAACCTTAATGGCTTACCGGGATTTTAATTGCTCTTATGACATGTTTGTTTTTGTTCGGGATGCTATGACTAACGTGCCTGCTACAGCTTGTTCCCATATCGTGCTAACAGCTACATGTCTAAGAATTTTTCTACAATAAGTGCAGATAGTCGAATAATTGAGGAGGCGCATTGTGTTTGATGCTTGCATTATGTGAAACTTGTCTTAATATAAGCTGCTTGGTAGCATTCCATTTGTTAGTGATTGGAAAGTGTACTTAACAATTTACAATATTGCATAGCTCAAGAATCAGCCGCAATGAACTGCGCAATCTGAAGTGCCCATCAATGATCTAGTAAGGGAAGGACGAGTGAGAGCGGGAATGGGTGAGACCTGAAGGCATATCATGGCAAAATTGTTGTAATGCACAACTGTACTTAAATCGCTAGAAAAATCTAATTCAGAGAACATTATCATGCATACGGTCACACTTATGTTAATCATAAAAATGTCAAATATTAAATCGTTTGTACCAGTTGCTCAAAGCATTAATATGGCGATGGATACAGGGTGTGCAGTAGGTATAGATGGTTGAATGATTCAATTTCAAGTTATGCTATTCACTGGAGAATGCCTATCCTGCTTACGCTGTCCGTTGACTGGGTAATGTAATCCCTTGGGTTGGGTTAACTTATATGGATTGCATGCGTCGTATCTACAATCTAAGGAGCATTTTCGATTTGCACTAAGGAAAGAAAGTACGTTTATTTATTTTTTCTGCTACATGCAGCGATTCCTCGTGTGGGAATATCCAAAGTGCCAGAAATCAACGACCTTGTATTTGTGTCTCCGAATCAATGCATTATTGATTAACATGAAATGCACGAGAAAACGCGAAAAAATACCCCAGTTGATTAACTTAACACCCGAAATCATAAAACTAGTCTGACAGACTACTGATGTAGAGTATTCGCTCAATCTTTTCAACTGGAACGATTACCAACCTTTAACGGCATGTGATAAAACTACGCCACAATACGACCCACCAAAAACATTCACGTATATCGTGTAGTACATGCCAATCACAAGGAAATTTGTCATCTCAAACGATAAAATTGTCACACATCCGATGTTGAGAATTGCGTGCCAAATAATATAAACGTTCATACTATTCCGTTGGTTGCATCATAAATTTCATGCCACTGGCTTACACGTGTACATGGTTCCCCATTAGAGAAATCAAGGATTTCTCTTATCATTCTAAGATTGGCTACTTTTTTGGGTACGTAGCACTTGGAGCATTACTCAACACATGTATGTTTATGCCTCTTTGAACATCATATATATGTGACATGGGTTACTTTTATTTCTTTGTATCAATGATGACTTACAAGAAAAGGTTTGGTTTTTCAATACTGCAGTTACATCTATCCCTGAAATTTTCCGACTTCGGTTGACTACCTGATGGGCATGATATATTGTGCACCATCATCGGATAATATACTCGTTCACTGCAAATAGAGCCATCGCTTTCAGGTAACCCTGGAAACGCTACATCATGAGGCAAAACAACAAGCAAGGGAAAGAAGCCGCGCCAATTAATCTTAAACAGGATTAAGCTTATTTATCTACACTTTAGTGCGATACTTTCACGGGGGCTTCATACAATAAAAGAACATGATGAGAAGCCTATCACTTTGAGAAGTAGCTATTCATTGATGAATAAAGGCTACCATCAGGTAGTCTGCGCTATGATACATAATGTAATCCCCTCGGTGGCGATACCAGCAATAATATGAAGCGGGCCCCTGTGTAGTAGATACCGATTATGTGATCAGAATTTCCCTCTCTTGGGTCAAGTGGAATTCTAGCAATCGTTAATGATTCAGTCAGCAGCCACCGGTCTAAAGTTTCAACGCACAGCGGTCGTGAATTGTTTAGCTATTTTTTTTCTATTACATATAATTATTTTCATCAGCTTCTTTTCGCTGCCTGAATCCCAATGCATGGTGATTTGATAGGATTTCCGATAAAAGGTGAAGAAAATTACCGGTTGCATATGCCGACCGAGTTAGCATTGTCATGATCTTCTCATTCTAATGGTCGCCAAGTCAAACTGCATAATGCCAACAACCTTACTTAACATTCTACTCGTATCCTCACCACGTTACACCCACCATCTTGCTTTACTTATCATGACTTGTCATCCATTAGCGGTGACAGTTGCGTATAGTATTTTCTAAGTTGGGTAAAATGCACTGCGGCTAATGGCTTGAATCATTAGGGTTAACTTTAAACTTGGATTTTTCTGGAAACAGAGGTGATGTTTTTCAATGTGTTATTTTAATAGGTCGCTACACGTCAAGAACATGGCATCGGTGATGCTATGACTTTTGCTTGCGTCAGTCGGGCGATTGGCTCATGCTAGTTTAACTAACGCGTGTGCAACCAATAAGGTGATGCTGGATAATTCATTTGACAAGCGCTTACTTAACAATTCAGAAAGCTAGATTGAAAAAAACAAAGGCAATCCAATGTGAATCAAGTAGACCGCCTGTCACCTGGCTTGTCATTTACGGTACATGAATGTACCCAGCTTGTTTGGCGTATCCATTGAGATTAATTATGAGAGTAATTAATTAACAGCCCTACATACGTTCACGTCAACAGACACACACCGGCTTGAACCTAGTTGTACTTTAATAATGATGCTCCTTCATTTTAAAACAAATGCACAAACAAACGTCACAAAGTGTAAATACATGATTAGTTATAAAGGTGTATTGGATTTAGCTGTATTCAATATGGTTATAGGCTTAAACGCTTGAGGGAGAACGCTTTGGACTACAAGACAAATACATGTATAAGCATCAGTAAACCAAGTAATTCCCGTGATAAATAAGGAACTGTCATATTCAAGCTATTAGCTTAATGGTCACCAGCGTGACATTCTACTCGATGTCATTAGCAGCCACTGCAGAGTATTATGTTTGGCAGAATATGTTATTTAATCAATCACTAATCATGTAAAGAATATGTGTTTTTTAACAAAACACCTCATGCGTAGACGCCGACCATCATTTTTGTGGATTAAAGCAATTTTAATATAAAATAACTCACAATTATACTGTGGAAGCATGATAGGTTTTAATGTATATAAAAACATAATCAGTGCTAATTCGTCTGACTTGATATCCAATCCCTCTGAACTACTGAATCCACCCGCTATACATGACCCGCTATACAAGACAAGATGACAATATACAAGACCCATACGCCTGAAAACAAACGCACCGAGCGCCAAGACACATCTTTAAATCACTAGCAACCGTTATTGCCAGTGGCATATGGCGACCTGGTTAGCGTTGTCAAAATCCTCACCATCTAATAGTCACAATGTCAAACTGAATCATGCCTACGACCTAACTTGATATCCTACTCGCATCCTCACCACGTCACATCGAGCATTTTGTTTTACTTAGCGCCCTGCGTCGCCCATTAGAGACGACAGGGGCTGTAACAGTGGATCAGCATGTATTCGAGTCTCATCCCTAGTTGATGGTTTGAATCATTAGGAATCATTAGGATATACTTTTATCGCGGATTGCATTGTAGGATGAGGTAATGCTTTGCACTGCTGGAATATGTTATTGTAATCACTCATGCGTATTATCAACACGTATTGCTCCTGTTGCCGATCTTACCCTCGAATACATTACAAGACGCCGCGACTAAAATTATCCAGATTAAGGCCAGGTGTGCACGCCTTGTGACGCCTCATTAATAGGCGTCTTTACATGGAGGGACATGGAACGCATCGGTCATCAGCTTAACTTGTCTCCTGTGTAAATTTCTGCCCCTCATGGCCTTCTCACCACCAGGGCCCTAACACTCCGTACGAATAACACAAAACACCCGGGTGATGCAGCAGATACATCGTACGTGGCAGCTGAAGCTACAAATGGACTGATTATCTTTTTCCATTGGGCTTCTCGGTGACACACACTTATCTTACCATTGCAATTAACCACTGCGGTCATGGAAAACAATGAAGCTTATTCCCACATCGCAAAGGTACTACGTTTTAACACGTCACATCCATAGAGTGAATGATTCATCAGCATGTATTTCAGACTACGCCAATTCTAATAAGCTTTGTCAACCTCTCGCTGTCATACATCCATATAGAACAAAGCAGCATTCATACGACAGGTTGCCAGTAATACAATGTGAGACAGGACGTGTTTTATTGTTACCGTTCGCGGCGTATTTTCGACTGACGCCATTCACAATAGATAACACTATAACGCTTCGGTTATTCAGGTTCCAGGTTTGCAATTCCTCCACTATAAATATATTGTCTCTCATGGCAATTGTTCAATGTATGCATTATTAATGCTGTTTCTATTCACAGTTTTTACACCATGTAATACCTTATAAAGTATCATGCCCTCCATGGTTATAGATTAAAATACAACTTGATGCTTCATATGTGGGAGTCTATGGAGGTACAGATATAACTTGCAGTCAGTAATCTGTGTATTGTAATCTATCGTGTAACATGTAGACTGGCACAGAGGAAGCTTCAGCTAGTAACGATATAATTCTTCGTTGAAGCACAAAACATCGGACTTGAGGATTTGAGGAACATCGAACACCAGCCAGCCAAGAAACATGGTGTTATGTTTATGGAGATGAAAGTAGTGATATACGTACCCCTTCACACCTTGTTTTGGAAATTGACTACTGTACGAATACTGTACGACGTGTATTGCGTAATATATGTTTTGCTGACGATTGCATGCGGATTCGGTGCGGTATTTTGCTGACCTAATTCTATTTTTGGAAAGTGATTTCACCATCTGTTCCGTTATTTTCGGCCCTTGAAATCTTTGCGCCCTTGGTGACCTCATGGAGGGGCGCTATTTTGGATGAGGTCATTTTTGGGAGTTTTATTGAGAAGGAGTTTGTAAATGGGTATTAAAAGTCAATTAGCGGTAAGGGTGTTGAAAGAGAAGTGAAGGATAGTGTTAATGTTAGTGGAGTATTCACCATCTGTTCCGTTATTTTCGGCCCTTGAAAAATCTTTGCGCCCTTGGTGACCTCATGTCAATACATTGAGCTGGGCGCTATTTTGGATGAGGTCATTCTATTTTTGGAAAGTGATTTCACAATTTTTTGTCGGATATGTCGTCATAGTTTGCTGAGCTAAGCTAAATGATGGGATAGAGGGTGTATATAAAACGGGAGAGTGTCTCAGTCCTGCGTTCAGTTATAATCATGGCTGGGAAACGGATGAGCGACGTGGAGTTGTTAAGAGCCGTGGAACAAATCGAAATGGAGGAAGTGAAACCGCTATACACACGATACTTTGCACAGTATTCGATAGTGGTTTGGAATAAAGATGCAGTGTTTTTGAAAAACAATTTCAAGAAATGTCACATAGAGTTTGGGATGCACTGTGTATTGGACTGTGGTTACGAAATAGCTGCTGTCACAGAAACAATGAAACAGTTGGAAGCGGGAGAGGAGAGTCGTGTCGAGGTCTCTATTGGTGCAGACGTGACGATGAGTGTTCGATACCCGATCCCTATGGTGGTGATAAAGAAGGGTCAGGTGACAATGGAAATGGACAGTTACTCGTGGTATATGTTTGTAGAAGCGTGGGAGGAGTTGAAAACAGCTCTACGGAGCCCACGTGATGAGAGCGAAATTAATGGAGGAATATCTGATGGTGGTATACACAGACACGCTTGTCGAATTAATCGAAGCTCTAATACCAGAAAAATGCCATGGCTGTCAGATCGACCACCCGAGTCAGCGACAGCATAATCTTTGTTTGATGGCCGAACCTGAAGAACAAGTTCGGATGTGTATGACGGATGCTCTCGAGCGTGTTGACGAACACTATGTATCAAGTTTATGGGAATTAAGTATAGGTTTAATTGACCCCTGCCCCTCGTGGATGGAACGTAGCAAATGGTTGTGTGTGGACTATAGGAAATATTGGTTGGAGTCGGTGAAATCAGATATTGAAATACGTGTAATTAACAGATTGTGTAATAAATGAGTGAAAATACAGGTCTGTGTTTGTTTCTTTTAATTATGATTTGGAATGTATGTTATAAAGAGTTCAAATTTGGTGGGTGGTCATTTATGGCTAAGATAGTCAGAGAGTAACATCAACATGACGGATGCGTATAGCAGGTGGTCTGTTTTAAAAGACAAGTTACAGATGCATGCACAACTAACTCGAGAACTGAGAGACAATAAGATCTATAGACAAATTAGTATAAATCAACAGCGCTTGATGGAGTATGGTTACGATTTTGATACGGCTCTTAGTAAAGCGATCGAAGCTAGAGAGTGTTTTTAATGGATCGTCAGTTAACTGCGTTCGTGTCTGAAGATGAGGTGGATTAAAGAAATTATAAATATCGTTTAACAACAAGTTCACTGTCAGTAAAGGTTAAATCTTTAAAGCGACGACATGGAAACTTGTGTAGAATGTGACGAATGTCAGAGAGTTGCTGAGACCCAACAACCATATAGACCCAAGACACCTGCTCAGGGTAAACACAGACCCCTGAGGTTAAGGCGATGTCCTCTGTGTCAATGTGGGTTTGTTACCAAGGCGCTTTTGACCCAACACTTGAAATATCACTGTAATTATAAGCTCTACATTCACAATCGAAAATTAAGAAAAACAACAGGCACAACAAAGCAGAGGAAGGTTGTGACGTAATCGGAAAGCTTAACTTCCACGCTCGAAGAACCCCACAACCTGGTGTGCGTGTGCGTGTGTGCGTGATTTACCGGATCTGAAATTAATTCGTCACGTGATCACGAAAAACCGCTGACATCAGCTAAATTAATTCGTCACGTGATCACGAACAACTGCTGACATCAGCTAAATTAATTCGTCACGTGATCCCTTACATCACCTCGATCAGGGGATAAATAAGTGAACACGAACAGATTTTTGTTTCATTCAGGATGGCTGAGGAGAACAGCGAGGAGTGTGATTACATTGACGGACCGTTGTATACCAGTCGTCGTAGTGGTCGTTTTCAAATCACCCAGTGGTGTAGTAACCCAGACCCCAATGATTTACACATTCGCGATCGATGGAGCGGACATCAAATAAAATTACCCTCAAATGCCTTTCTCAGAAGCGGGACGGCTCTTACATCACTCACTCACCTTATCGTTGATTGACGCGGAAGCTGGTCAATCGGACGTTGATACGGAAGAAACCATTTGTGACGATGTAATTGGTCGAGTGAAAGCCCCAGTCCCCTATATTGAAATTACCCGTGAAAGCGTGACCATGTGCTTTGATAGTTTCAATTGGTGGCTGCTCATAAAAGCTTACCAAGACCTATCAGCACGCCCACAAAAGATGGATGACCAAGGAACGTCGCCTGATGGGTGGGATATGATAATTAGCCTTTACAGTGGTTTGATGAAGCCATTGTTATCTGACATAGCTCAAGAACCATGCGTCGTGTGTGGAACGGGCGTATGTCAAGCCGAGAACCAACAAAAGATGTATTCACATTGCGTTGGAAGAGCCTTGGATAAGGTGGACGAACATCACGTCACTTTATTATGGCGCTTGTTGTGTGAGCAACACAATTCGACTGAACTGTGTCTTTGGCTCTCTAGAGAGTATCGACGTACCATGTTAGGTTTTTGTGTGACCACCGAACACTGGTCTAAAGTCTTAATGGGGGAACCTTATGACTGTAAATATAATAAAATTATTAGACGCATGAATATATATGATTGGTGATTGAATAAAAAGTGATGATATACTTTAATCGAATTTCTTTTTGAGTTCTACTTATCACGACACTATTTACCTATCCTATCTATAAAAAGAGTGGGGAACTGTGAATGATAACTCAGTATAAGAATGGATCGAGCCTTAAAACACCCCTTTAGTTGCGTGATAGCTGGTCCGAGCGGCTGTGGAAAAACTTACTTTGTGAGTGAGTTAATCAAAGGTAGTCACATTGAGCCACCACCCGACCGAATCGTGTGGTGTTTCGGAGAGTGGCAAACCATGTACACTCAACTACCGCACGTGGAATTTGTAGAGGGATTGAATTTTGAGACAGATCCTCAACAAAGAACCTTGTTGATCATCGATGATTTAATGGAAGAAACTGACGAACGCGTCACTCGCCTATTCACCAAAGGGAGTCACCATGGCAATCTTAGCGTGTTGTATTTAGTACAAAATTTATTCGGAAAGAATAAAGAACATCGAACAATCAGTTTGAACGCTCATTATTTAGTGGTATTTAAGAACCCTCGGGACGCTTCACAAATCATGCATTTAGCCAAACAAATGTACCCGCGAAACATCAAGTATGTACAAGAAGCCTTTTCGGATGCTACTTCGCAACCTCACGGTTATTTGTTTATCGATTTGAAACAGGCAACACCAGATCACTTACGGCTACGAACTGACATACTACGACCCAATCAAGTTGTATACCTACAGAAATAAATACCGTCGATCATCGGACGACCGCCATTCTTATCGTTAGACATAGATCATGGCAGAGCATCTCAGAAAACACGCTGATACATTACGAGTGATGGCTAAAGCCAAACCCCCTGTCAATAGGGCTTTGATTCACACGGCTGACAAAGAATTGATAAATTGTCTATGTGAATGTGCACTCAATGTTTTAAAAGGAAACGTATCCTTGACTTCAGTTCAGAAGCGTAAATTAGCCCGATACAGACAAGGTCTGCGCGCTTTGATCTCACCTAAAACTAACGTCAAGAAAAAGAAAAGAGTATTACAAACCGGTGGTTTTCTCCCGGCGTTATTAGGACCTATTTTAGGTATCGCTGGTCCGTTGTTAGGCAAACTATTGGGCTAAAATTATGGCTAAGAAAATGATGTTGGTTGATCCCCGGGTACTGTCAAGTGGGCGTTACGATCAAGCTCCCACTGTCGACGTGTTATCCAACTTGGATGCGGAGATGAGGGATGTCCTGAATCGTAGTGATTTATCGGAGGAGGCTAAAGTAGAATCTTATAACCAAATTTTAACAAAACACCGCGAGTATTACCGCCAGCACAGAACCCCGACACCTCACACAGCCTTAGCTAATACCCCGCCCCACACACCCAAACAAGAAGATGTGTCTATTGCGGAAGTTGTAGAAACCATCCCTGATAAAATTTCAGAAAAAAGGGCGTTTGCTATTAGAACGCCTTCGAAAAAACCCAGACGTGGGCTGGAATGAACGAGGGGAATTAATGATTAAAGGACAAGCCGTTAGTGGGACTAACGTGGCGGATTTGGTTAACGATGTGTTGAGACGGCGTAAACACTTTGAACCAGAGGGTTGGAAAAGATTTGCTGAAGCGTTGCGAGACTCCAACATTCCTCAAGATTTAGTAGGTCACCCCGATCGATGGAACTATATCCGACAGGGGGCGATGCAAATAGATAAAAGACCTGGTGAGGAGGAGCCTGTAACACAAAATTGGATGTCATGGAGAAGTTAAGTGTGTATTTCGACCCTGAGGCACCGGTCGCGTATGGAGGGGTGCAGCCATTGGTTAGAGCTACGAAACTCAAAACAAAGGCAGTCAGACAATGGTTGGGCGAGCAAGATGCCTATACATTACATAAACCGATCCGTCGTCGATTTCGAAGACGACGCGTCATAGTCGGGGGAATTGACCATCAATGGCAAGCCGATTTAGTGGACATAGCTCGCTTAGCCAAACAGAACCAAGACATGAAATTTCTCTTGACCTGTATTGATGTATTCTCGAAATATGCGTGGGTGATACCACTAAAAAATAAAACGGGTGACAGTTTGATTCGAGCCTTTGAGAGTATATTAAAACAAGGGCGGAAGCCCCTGTGTTTACAGACTGATAAGGGTGGAGAATTTATCAACCGTAAATTTCAGACATTTCTTAAGCAGCAGGGGATTCGCTTTTTTACCACCCACAACGAAGAAACCAAAGCTAGCATAGTCGAGCGGTTTAATCGTACGTTAAAAACTAAAATGTGGCGTTATTTTACCAAACACAACACCAGTGTTTATCTACCGGTTCTGGCTTCGCTGGTGAAAGGATACAACGTCAGTTATCACCGCAGCATTAAGCGCCCTCCGATATCAGTCTCGGTGCGTAATCAAGAAGACACGTGGATGACATTATACGGGGAACGCTCTGATGAGGTTAAACGACCACGGTATGATATCGGGGATCGTGTCCGCATCAGTCAAGCACGGGGTAAATTTAAAAAGGGTTACACTTCCAATTGGAGCGAGGAGTTGTTTCGGGTGGAGAACGTTCACTTAGGCTCCCCCAATGTGTATACGATAAAGGATGATAATGACGAAGTGTTAGAGGGAACATTTTACGCGGAAGAATTACAGAAAGTGAATGACAAAGCATGGTATAGGGTTGAAAAAATCATCAAAGAACGTAAACGGAAAGGACAAAAACAATACTTTGTCAAGTGGTTTGGCTACCCTGCCAGTTTTAATAGTTGGGTCAGTGGTGTGGAGCTGTATAAAAACTGAGATTTGGAACAGAAGCGTCATTAGGATGGAAGATCAGAGAAGTGATCGGGTGTGGACCATATTTGGTCGGGAAATTCCGAAAGCCGAAATCGTGTTTTTCACACACAAATCCTCATTTTATATACCGTAATCATCGTCAGCATCTACAATCTAACGGCGGGTAAAGGAGATAGTAATTTGTGGACTGCTCTGTTAAGCAGTAGCTTAGGGTACATTCTTCCCAACCCCACTTTGAAACATAAAGCGACGTCATGAGTTTCTTTCTGACCCTGCCTTCCAACAGTTCAATGAATTATCACCCCAACAACACGCTGACACGTTACTTTACTCAATTGCCTAAACCCATACAATTAAAAGGTAATTGGGAGGTGGGATTAGCAGAAATTCAGTACCCTGTTTCCTGGTACAACATCGGGGACGATGTCGGTTTTGTCATAGTGGATGAGCGAGCTGGATACCATACGATAGACAGACACTTGGAAGGGGATCCTTTGGTCGAGTCCTTGGTCGTTCGCCTGACCCCCGGTTCCTACAGTGCTGAACAATTGATAGACAGGATCAATATGCACATCCGCAAATCGCATCTCAGAGGCGTGGTTCGATTTCAATTCAATTCCCACTCACAGACCGTGAATGTAAAAATAACTGATCCCAAACTTCAAGTTGTCATGACCGAAGGTCTTCGTCAAATATTGAGGTGTGAGGAATGTCTTTCGCTCTACGATTCTCAAACTGATTACAAGCCTAATGTATTTCGAGGGTTGTACGCACTGTACGTTTATTGTAGTATAATTGAATCACAAGTGGTCGGTGACACGATGGCTCCCTTGCTACGCACAGTTCCTGTGGACTACGACCGGGTGCACAAAATGGTGACCCAGACATACGAACAGATATTTTATTACCCTGTGGGCACCAAAACCTTTTGTACCATAGAAATTGATATAAGAGACGACACGGGTCAGTCCGTGGCATTCGAAGACGGACATGTGATGGTGACTTTACATTTCCGTGAAACCAAGAAGAACTTAATTTGAGTCTCATGGCATCACCATCATGAGTTTCTTTCTGACCCTACCTTCCAACAGTTCAATGAATTATCACCCCAACAACACGTTGACACGTTACTTAACTCGACTCCCCAAAGCTGTACAGTTGGAAGGGGCTTGGGAAGTGGGATTAGCGGAAATTCAGTACCCTTACACGTGGTACAATGTTACTGAGGACGAGGGGTTGGTCGTCATGGATCGAGTGGCTGGTGCGCTCAATCTCCCCCCGGATATCTGTTGCAGTGAGCGATATGACATTGTGAGTGAATTTGCAGAGGCCCGTCCCAAATATTTTCACATTACCCCTGGTTTTTATACGACCGGATCGTTGATAGAAGCCTTTGCAGCCAAGTTAAAGGAGCAAAATGAGGAGCGAGTGCGTCTCACCTACAATCGAACACGACAGACAGCAACTATGACCCTAGACAATGAGTCAGTTGTAGTTTACATGGACGAGGGGTTGCGTCAAAGACTCGGTTTTGAAATGGGGATTTTTGAGAACAGTCAAGTCGGTCAGCACATTGTTGACCCTGATCGAGGCTTGTACGGACTCTATGTCTATTGTAATCTCATCGAAGCTCAGGTGGTAGGAGACACTGTGGTCCCCCTTCTGCGTATTATTCCAATCGATCACAATCGTCGCGGGCAGTTGATCAACTCCACGTATAAAAAGATATTTTATTACCCGATAGCCACCAAGACTTTTTCTACTATAGAAATCGATATAAGAGATGACACGGGTCGACCCATTCCATTCGAATCTGGTAAAGTGACAGTGACGTTACATTTCCGTAAAATCAAGAAAGCTATATTTTGAAAACCATGGCTGATATTTACACGCCGTATTACCTGAACCAAGCGGGTGGAGGGCTCCCCGTGTTTTCCGGTGCCAGGAGTCAACGCGGACACGGCCTTGGTAATGTGGTTGGTGGTCTGGCTAAAATGGTGTTACCGCTGGTTCGAAAAGTTTTACCTGTCGTTAAAAAACACGCCTTGAAAACAGGAGTGAGGGTGGTTGGAGATTTGTTGGGAGGGAAGTCTCTGAAACAGTCGGCTAAGAAACGATTGTTACAAACCGGAGAGGAAGTGTTCGATTCAAATAGTTCCACCCAAACAACCGCGTCGCCGACCACCATTCTCTATAAAACGACTCGCACGAGGTAGGAACAGTAGTTCACGTGGTCGTCGTGGAACAACTCGGAGGTTGCCAAAAGATATTTTCGGTTAGATCATGGCACTGGTACACCCCCAATCTTGTCCCTGTGTCAAAAGTGAATTAGACCTATTTTCGATTCCCCCAACTCAAAGCAGTGTCGATCATGGATCGTGGATCGAATTCCATCCGGTAGCTGCTTTAGGTTCGGGTCCAGTCGAATTCTACATCAGTGGGTCGGGTGATGATTATATCGATCTGAACGACACGTATTTACAAGTGAATGCCAAAGTGGTGAAAAAGGATGGGGCGGTTTTGGAGGCTGACAGTGCTGTAGCACCCGTTAACCTCTGGTTACACTCACTCTTTTCCCAAGTCGATGTCTCTCTCAACGAAAAACTTGTGTCCTCCTCGACAAACACATACCCGTATCGCGCTTATATGGAAACGCTATTGAGCTATGGTTCGGAAGCCAAAAACTCTCAGTTAACAGCTAGTTTATGGTACAAAGACACCCCAAAACACATGGACGCCGTGGGTGGTACTAACAACAAGGGGATGATAGCTAGAAAGGAACGAGCTCAAGAGAGTCGCATTGTGGATATGATGGGCAAATTACATTTAGATTTATTTAGTCAAGAACGCTATTTATTAAACGGCGTAGATTTGAAGTTGCGATTAGTACGCAGCGGTGACAGCTTTGCCCTTATGGCCAATCCTGCAGAAGGATTTGCCCCTAAAATAGTTCTGCAATCCGTGACCTTATTCGTACGCAAAATAAAGTTGAACCCCACCGTGCAACTAGCTCACATTAAGGCTTTAGAACGAAGCCCAGCTAAATACCCCATAAGACGCATAGAAACCAAAGTGTTTTCTGCATCTCAAGGAGCTATGACAATCAATCAAGAAAATTTATTTTTGGGTCAGTTACCCAAACGAATGTAGTTGGAAGTGTTGATAATAGGGCGTTCAACGGTGATTACACTCAGAACCCCTTCAACTTTAAGCATAACGACCTCACATTTTTAGCTATGTACGTTGACGGACAACAAGTGCCCGCAAAACCATTACAGCCCGATTTTAATCACCATATATACACCCGCAGTTATGCTAATTTATTCATTAGCACTGGACAACTCTATCAAGACGAAGGCAATGCCATAAGTTGGAGTGATTATCCCAATGGCTATACACTATTCGCTTTTGATCTGACCCCCGACCTGGGTGATAGCGGCACTCATTTTAATTTGTTGAAACAAGGAAACGTGCGCTTGGAAATGCGTTTTGGTACGGCCCTAGAACGTACCATTAATGTCATTGTGTATGCCGAATTTGAAAATATGATTCAAATTGACCGAAACCGTAACGTTCTGTTTGATTACGCTGCCTAACAATGGATACCAGGCAATTACACGAGCTCTTACAAAAAGACGCTTTCACTTTCCGAGCTACTGTGCGCGGAGTGTTTGCGCGGAATAAATTACCCCGCCATGTCAACTACCCCCGCGGTTTCGTTTGTAATACGGATCCAGCTTCCAAAAAAGGCAAACACTGGATTGCTATTTTCATTGATCATAATGAACGAGGCGAATATTTTGATTCTTACGGACTACCTCCTATTCATAACGTATTTGTGAAGTTCTTGACCAAGCATTGTGTGAACTGGACTTATAATACAAAGCCATTACAAGACTTTAATTCCAATACTTGTGGACTTTATTGTTTGTATTATTTAAAGAGACGATGTCGTGGAATAAGTTTGAACCAATTGCTGGCTGTATTTACCGACGATTATTCAACCAACGATAAGCTGGTGACATGTTTAATTCAAGGCAAATAAACAACGCGTGTTGAAAATGTACGACGTTTTTATTCTTAGTTTCTCTCACAGCCTTTAAACATCAATTTCTTACAGAGCACACATCCATCGATTACATAACACCTTCACTTCAATTTATTACATAATAACACATATCAATTTCTTAAATAGCATATTAACGTATCACACATCTAAAGGTTTAGTGCTTACACCGTCTGCATTCACAATTCTCTTGGGGTAAAAATAACTTAATCCATCTCTAATTTGCGTATACGAATACATTGTGTTTTTGTTAATGCGAAAGCCACGGTTCACACCACGACCTGATTTTTGTTCTCTCAGCACATTCATATATTTCTCCTTGTTCAGGTCGTTTTGACGTTTATTGAGTCCTTTACACGAGGCTTTATCCGTATTTCCATAACAGTAATAGGTTTTACTGCACAGTCCGATAAAACCATCTCCACTCCACTCCTCTTTAAATAACCCCGGGGTACGTTTATCATATTTTTGGCGGGTCACACAGCACGGTTGAGGTACCCACGGGGTTCCGTTCGTTTTACACTGTATAAAGTCTTTGTTGTGATCGTCACACGCTACAGCTGGCAACCACTGAGGGTATTCTCTGTAAAATTGTTCTTTCATGTTGGGTTTGATGACATCTGTTAGATGACTACTACTAAGAGCGATATAACTACTATCAGTGTCCATCTGTACATAGGCAAAATCACATCTCGCGACATACTTATCAATAAAATCATAGTAAAATTCCAGCATCCTTAATTTGGCGTATTGATAAACAAAATAGCCTATTTGTTGGGGTAAGTCGAGATCAATGGTGGTTTTGGCCATGTCGAATTCAAACAGGTTGGGGGTTAATTCGTTCAAGGCTCTGAATCTTTTGTCGTTGATCAATTTCTTACCCTCTCGGTAGTCGGCGTATTTGACATCACGGTGTTTAGTTTTATCCGTGACGCATTTACCTACAAACATAGACAAATTAGTATAAATCAACAGCACTTGACGGGTATTTTTTTTAAAATTTTTTTTAAATCATAAATTTGAAATAAATTTGAAAGTAACAATTAAATCAATATATTTTACAATAATACATTTTAGTATATATTTACCATAGGCCGAATTTCCAAGTAGCTTAAAAGTTTCGGCTATAACGGTCTGACTCGGGTCGACATCACCCCCACGTCTACACACAAAACAAGAACATTATCAAAAATAAAATTCAACGCTTGAAAGAGTATATCACATAACTATAAGAGTATATCATATATATATTCGTACATACCTGGCGTCTGATACGGTCTCGGCAAATCGTTTGAAACAGGCTGTGGGTTCATACTCCAGTGTTTGGTATATCTTTGTGATCACCAGGCCATGTTCCAAGTACCATTTCAGTAGTGGGCTAGCAAGCAATATTTTCACACCTTTGTAGCTCCCTATCAACGTCCGCCATTCCGTCTATTTGAAAATAAATAATGAAAATCGTTATGACATCATAGTGATCGCAACAAAATACATTATGATCCCACGCCCCTTGTCACCTTGTGTACTTACTTTCATAATGTCCCGTTGTTCAGCATAGTCTCGCATAAAGGGTCCGATTTCATCTCGGGTCAGTTCAGTGTTTTTGAATATAGGGGTCATTTCACTGAAATAGTCTTTAAGGGTTTCTGGTACGTGTATATCTACTTCAGCCATTCCAAAAAAGGTTCCGTCACGTATATTGTCTATGAGCTGTTTTTTCCGTCAAACCGGTTCGTAGTGGTTGCGGTCGACTGTACGTGAACGCTTTGATCTGAGGGTCTGTTTTTCGTTTTTTCGTCCATTCACATTCCCACACAGCTACGACATCATAACCTAATCCTCTCAAATACTGGGTATTTCTTTCTGTTTCGGCACATAAATCACTCATTAGTTTTCCACTGATGGGGCTATGGGTCAATTTCAGACACGGACAGCCATGCCATACACATCCGTGAAACTGATATACTGTTTGCGTTTCTTTACACCACCCGTCTACGGGTAATCGCCGGGCGCCAATTCTTTTTTCCCCTCTGTTTAGACGATGTTGTATTTGATTTTGTGAGCTGTGTGCTATCCAAGCCAACCATTCATGACTTTATCCGCTATTCCGCCTTTTCGGGTCTGAATTGGTTTAAACTCAGGCGCGTGACGTCGGGTCGGAAAGTTGGCTGGCATGGGTTGCGCCAATGCCCATAGATAAAGCGCATTCGCATCATAACCTACGATTCCTTCACACAACTTCGATTCATTTCCGTTCTGTTCACGCCTGATGTAAGTTTTTTCCTTTTTCGTGGTAACGATGAAAGATGATTGAGGGTCCGCCCACTATTCCATTTTAATCAACCAATAGATGTCGTTGTTCTTTTCGTCGGGTAAGGTAAAATAATCTTCCAAGTCTTGAAATAAATATCGCATGGTTAATCCGGGCACTGATATTCCATCCTTCAACATATCTATACCTCTCTCACTGTAAAAAACGACTCTGTTTCTCTATGGCTTCCAGAAACGGTTCGACATCTAAATTGTTGTAATATATCAAAAAGTCTTTAAAAGTCTGCATATGACCTGCTTCCCACGCTTCTTGACATTCAGCGTATTGGTCTGCTGTAATGTTTTCTTGTTTTAACGCACTGTAAAAAGCTGCATGGGGTGGTAATTCTGTATTTTTCAAACGATCGAGTGTCACCCATTCATACGGGAAATATCCCTTTTTCTGTTCACATTGAAAGGCTCGTAGGTATTTGTCGTATGTATATCCAGGTGCAATAAAGTTGGTGATATCCAAAAACCGTACATGGTCCGTTTCAATGCACATGAATGAGTTATTTCGTTTGATGGTATACTTGATCGATGAATGTTCTTGCAGGTAAGTTGTCAACGGTATTTTCACAAGGTTGAGGTCATAATTCGATGAGTTGAATCCGACTAACGGTAATACATGTAAATAGTTGTCGAATTTTTTCTGTAATTTCTGCAATGGATGTTCTCCCTTGACGACCGGGTCCAGTTGATACGCTTCATCGATTTTCTCTTGTAACTGGGTTAGGGTAGCTTCGTATTGAGCAAGCATCAGTAAATAGGCGGCGTTTGATATCTCCTGTATATACATCATCATCCTGTCAATCAATGTTTGTGCGTTTCCTTCCGTTACAAAGCATTTTGGTTCTGTATAATCAGGTACATTGCTGCATACACTCACTGATAACGGTAAGTGTTTTGGTCCCAGGTGACTTTGGGTGAATTGACGGGTAGGGAAATCTTCTCCAAAACACGTTTCAAAATCATAGGTGGCTCTGTAAGGGGGGTACCGTCTTCTATTTCGATTCCTTCGTCCCGTAACGCTTCAAAGATAGTGGGTGGTAGATGAAAAACACCGCCTGGGTACTTGTATTTCGTTTCCACAGTACATATGTTTTCGTGGCGATGTATTTTTTCTCACTTTTCCACAGGTTCTGATAGGACCCACAATCGTATGATTTGAAGCCTTTGCAGCCAAGTTTTTGATGGAGCTAAAGTGATTTTCGTACAGGTCTCAATTACAATCGCCACTAAAAAATAAAACGGGTGACAGTTTGATTCGAGCCTTTGAGAGTATATTTTACAAGGGCGGAAGCCCCTGTGTTTACAGACTGATAAGGGTGGAGAATTTATCAACCGTAAATTTCAGACATTTCTTAAGCACCAGGGGATTCGCTTTTTGTACCACCCACAATGAAGAAACCAAAGCTAGCGATAGTCGAGCGGTTTAAGACACTGTTAAAAACTAAAATGTGGCGTTATTTTACCAAACACAACACCAGTGTTTATCTACCGGTTCTGGCTTCGCTGGTGAAAGGATACAACGTCAGTTTATCACCCAGCATTAAGCGCCCTAGACTTATCAGTCTCGGTGCGTAATCAAGAAGACACGTGGATGACATTATACGGGGAACGCTCTGATGAGGTTAAACGACCACGGTATGATATCGGGGATCGTGTCCGCATCAGTCAAGCACGGGGTAAATTTAAAAAGGGTTTACACTTCCAATTGGAGCGAGGAGTTGTTGTTTCGGGTGGAGAACGTTCACTTAGGCTCCCCCAATGTGTATACGATAAAGGATGATAATGACGAAGTGTTCGAGGGAACATTTTACGCGGAAGAATTACAGAAAGTGAATGACAAAGCATGGTATAGGGTTGAAAAAATCATCAAAGAACGTAAACGGAAAGGACAAAAACAATACTTTGTCAAGTGGTTTGGCTACCCTGCCAGTTTTAATAGTTGGGTCAGTGGTGTGGACTGTATAAAAACTGAGATTTGGAACAGAAGCGTCATTAGGATGGAAGATCAGAGAAGTGATCGGGTGTGGACCATATTTGGTCGGGAAATTCCGAAAGCCGAAATCGTGTTTTTCACACAAATCCTCATTTTATATACCGTAATCATCGTCAGCATCTACAATCTAACGGCGGGTAAAGGAGATAGTAATTTGTGGACTGCTCTGTTAAGCAGTAGCTTAGGGTACATTCTTCCCAACCCCACTTTGAAACATAAAGCGACGTCATGAGTTTCTTTCTGACCCTGCCTTCCAACAGTTCAATGAATTATCACCCCAACAACACGCTGACACGTTACTTTACTCAATTGCCTAAACCCATACAATTAAAAGGTAATTGGGAGGTGGGATTAGCAGAAATTCAGTACCCTGTTTCCTGGTACAACATCGGGGACGATGTCGGTTTTGTCATAGTGGATGAGCGAGCTGGATACCATACGATAGACAGACACTTGGAAGGGGATCCTTTGGTCGAGTCCTTGGTCGTTCGCCTGACCCCCGGTTCCTACAGTGCTGAACAATTGATAGACAGGATCAATATGCACATCCGCAAATCGCATCTCAGAGGCGTGGTTCGATTTCAATTCAATTCCCACTCACAGACCGTGAATGTAAAAATAACTGATCCCAAACTTCAAGTTGTCATGACCGAAGGTCTTCGTCAAATATTGAGGTGTGAGGAATGTCTTTCGCTCTACGATTCTCAAACTGATTACAAGCCTAATGTATTTCGAGGGTTGTACGCACTGTACGTTTATTGTAGTATAATTGAATCACAAGTGGTCGGTGACACGATGGCTCCCTTGCTACGCACAGTTCCTGTGGACTACGACCGGGTGCACAAAATGGTGACCCAGACATACGAACAGATATTTTATTACCCTGTGGGCACCAAAACCTTTTGTACCATAGAAATTGATATAAGAGACGACACGGGTCAGTCCGTGGCATTCGAAGACGGACATGTGATGGTGACTTTACATTTCCGTGAAACCAAGAAGAACTTAATTTGAGTCTCATGGCATCACCATCATGAGTTTCTTTCTGACCCTACCTTCCAACAGTTCAATGAATTATCACCCCAACAACACGTTGACACGTTACTTAACTCGACTCCCCAAAGCTGTACAGTTGGAAGGGGCTTGGGAAGTGGGATTAGCGGAAATTCAGTACCCTTACACGTGGTACAATGTTACTGAGGACGAGGGGTTGGTCGTCATGGATCGTGTGGCTGGTGCGCTCAATCTCCCCCCGGATATCTGTTGCAGTGAGCGATATGACATTGTGAGTGAATTTGCAGAGGCCCGTCCCAAATATTTTCACATTACCCCTGGTTTTTATACGACCGGATCGTTGATAGAAGCCTTTGCAGCCAAGTTAAAGGAGCAAAATGAGGAGCGAGTGCGTCTCACCTACAATCGAACACGACAGACAGCAACTATGACCCTAGACAATGAGTCAGTTGTAGTTTACATGGACGAGGGGTTGCGTCAAAGACTCGGTTTTGAAATGGGGATTTTTGAGAACAGTCAAGTCGGTCAGCACATTGTTGACCCTGATCGAGGCTTGTACGGACTCTATGTCTATTGTAATCTCATCGAAGCTCAGGTGGTAGGAGACACTGTGGTCCCCCTTCTGCGTATTATTCCAATCGATCACAATCGTCGCGGGCAGTTGATCAACTCCACGTATAAAAAGATATTTTATTACCCGATAGCCACCAAGACTTTTTCTACTATAGAAATCGATATAAGAGATGACACGGGTCGACCCATTCCATTCGAATCTGGTAAAGTGACAGTGACGTTACATTTCCGTAAAATCAAGAAAGCTATATTTTGAAAACCATGGCTGATATTTACACGCCGTATTACCTGAACCAAGCGGGTGGAGGGCTCCCCGTGTTTTCCGGTGCCAGGAGTCAACGCGGACACGGCCTTGGTAATGTGGTTGGTGGTCTGGCTAAAATGGTGTTACCGCTGGTTCGAAAAGTTTTACCTGTCGTTAAAAAAACACGCCTTGAAAACAGGAGTGAGGGTGGTTGGAGATTTGTTGGGAGGGAAGTCTCTGAAACAGTCGGCTAAGAAACGATTGTTACAAACCGGAGAGGAAGTGTTCGATCAAATAGTTCCACCCAAACAACCGCGTCGCCGACCACCATTCTCTATAAAACGACTCGCACGAGGTAGGAACAGTAGTTCACGTGGTCGTCGTGGAACAACTCGGAGGTTGCCAAAAGATATTTTCGGTTAGATCATGGCACTGGTACACCCCCAATCTTGTCCCTGTGTCAAAAGTGAATTAGACCTATTTTCGATTCCCCCAACTCAAAGCAGTGTCGATCATGGATCGTGGATCGAATTCCATCCGGTAGCTGCTTTAGGTTCGGGTCCAGTCGAATTCTACATCAGTGGGTCGGGTGATGATTATATCGATCTGAACGACACGTATTTACAAGTGAATGCCAAAGTGGTGAAAAAGGATGGGGCGGTTTTGGAGGCTGACAGTGCTGTAGCACCCGTTAACCTCTGGTTACACTCACTCTTTTCCCAAGTCGATGTCTCTCTCAACGAAAAAAACTTGTGTCCTCCTCGACAAACACATACCCGTATCGCGCTTATATGGAAACGCTATTGAGCTATGGTTCGGAAGCCAAAAACTCTCAGTTAACAGCTAGTTTATGGTACAAAGACACCCCAAAACACATGGACGCCGTGGGTGGTACTAACAACAAGGGGATGATAGCTAGAAAGGAACGAGCTCAAGAGAGTCGCATTGTGGATATGATGGGCAAATTACATTTAGATTTATTTAGTCAAGAACGCTATTTATTAAACGGCGTAGATTTGAAGTTGCGATTAGTACGCAGCGGTGACAGCTTTGCCCTTATGGCCAATCCTGCAGAAGGATTTGCCCCTAAAATAGTTCTGCAATCCGTGACCTTATTCGTACGCAAAATAAAGTTGAACCCCACCGTGCAACTAGCTCACATTAAGGCTTTAGAACGAAGCCCAGCTAAATACCCCATAAGACGCATAGAAACCAAAGTGTTTTCTGCATCTCAAGGAGCTATGACAATCAATCAAGAAAATTTATTTTTGGGTCAGTTACCCAAACGAATTGTAGTTGGAAGTGTTGATAATAGGGCGTTCAACGGTGATTACACTCAGAACCCCTTCAACTTTAAGCATAACGACCTCACATTTTTAGCTATGTACGTTGACGGACAACAAGTACCCGCAAAACCATTACAGCCCGATTTTAATCACCATATATACACCCGCAGTTATGCTAATTTATTCATTAGCACTGGACAACTCTATCAAGACGAAGGCAATGCCATAAGTTGGAGTGATTATCCCAATGGCTATACACTATTCGCTTTTGATCTGACCCCCGACCTGGGTGATAGCGGCACTCATTTTAATTTGTTGAAACAAGGAAACGTGCGCTTGGAAATGCGTTTTGGTACGGCCCTAGAACGTACCATTAATGTCATTGTGTATGCCGAATTTGAAAATATGATTCAAATTGACCGAAACCGTAACGTTCTGTTTGATTACGCTGCCTAACAATGGATACCAGGCAATTACACGAGCTCTTACAAAAAGACGCTTTCACTCGAGCTACTGTGCGCGGAGTGTTTGCGCGGAATAAATTACCCCGCCATGTCAACTACCCCAGCGGTTTCGTTTGTAATACGGATCCAGCTTCCAAAAAAGGCAAACACTGGATTGCTATTTTCATTGATCATAATGAACGAGGCGAATATTTTGATTCTTACGGACTACCTCCTATTCATAACGTATTTGTGAAGTTCTTGACCAAGCATTGTGTGAACTGGACTTATAATACAAAGCCATTACAAGACTTTAATTCCAATACTTGTGGACTTTATTGTTTGTATTATTTAAAGAGACGATGTCGTGGAATAAGTTTGAACCAATTGCTGGCTGTATTTACCGACGATTATTCAACCAACGATAAGCTGGTGACATGTTTAATTCAAGGCAAATAAACAACGCGTGTTGAAAATGTACGACGTTTTTATTCTTAGTTTCTCTCACAGCCTTTAAACATCAATTTCTTACAGAGCACACATCCATCGATTACATAACACCTTCACTTCAATTTATTACATAATAACACATATCAATTTCTTAAATAGCATATTAACGTATCACACATCTAAAGGTTTAGTGCTTACACCGTCTGCATTCACAATTCTCTTGGGGTAAAAATAACTTAATCCATCTCTAATTTGCGTATACGAATACATTGTGTTATTGTTAATGCGAAAGCCACGGTTCACACCACGACCTGATTTTTGTTCTCTCAGCACATTCATATATTTCTCCTTGTTCAGGTCGTTTTGACGTTTATTGAGTCCTTTACACGAGGCTTTATCCGTATTTCCATAACAGTAATAGGTTTTACTGCACAGTCCGATAAAACCATCTCCACTCCACTCCTCTTTAAATAACCCCGGGGTACGTTTATCATATTTTTGGCGGGTCACACAGCACGGTTGAGGTACCCACGGGGTTCCGTTCGTTTTACACTGTATAAAGTCTTTGTTGTGATCGTCACACGCTACAGCTGGCAACCACTGAGGGTATTCTCTGTAAAATTGTTCTTTCATGTTGGGTTTGATGACATCTGTTAGATGACTACTACTAAGAGCGATATAACTACTATCAGTGTCCATCTGTACATAGGCAAAATCACATCTCGCGACATACTTATCAATAAAATCATAGTAAAATTCCAGCATCCTTAATTTGGCGTATTGATAAACAAAATAGCCTATTTGTTGGGGTAAGTCGAGATCAATGGTGGTTTTGGCCATGTCGAATTCAAACAGGTTGGGGGGGTTAATTCGTTCAAGGCTCTGAATCTTTTGTCGTTGATCAATTTCTTACCCTCTCGGTAGTCGGCGTATTTGACATCACGGTGTTTAGTTTTATCCGTGACGCATTTACCTACAAACATAGACAAATTAGTATAAATCAACAGCACTTGACGGGTATTTTTTTTAAAATTTTTTTTAAATCATAAATTTGAAATAAATTTGAAAGTAACAATTAAATCAATATATTTTACAATAATACATTTTAGTATATTTACCATAGGCCGAATTTCCAAGTAGCTTAAAAGTTTCGGCTATAACGGTCTGACTCGGGTCGACATCACCCCCACGTCTACACACAAACAAGAACATTATCAAAAATAAAATTCAACGCTTGAAAGAGTATATCACATAACTATAAGAGTATATCATATATATATTCGTACATACCTGGCGTCTGATACGGTCTCGGCAAATCGTTTGAAACAGGCTGTGGGTTCATACTCCAGTGTTTGGTATATCTTTGTGATCACCAGGCCATGTTCCAAGTACCATTTCAGTAGTGGGCTAGCAAGCAATATTTTCACACCTTTGTAGCTCCCTATCAACGTCCGCCATTCCGTCTATTTGAAAATAAATAATGAAAATCGTTATGACATCATAGTGATCGCAACAAAATACATTATGATCCCACGCCCCTTGTCACCTTGTGTACTTACTTTCATAATGTCCCGTTGTTCAGCATAGTCTCGCATAAAGGGTCCGATTTCATCTCGGGTCAGTTCAGTGTTTTTGAATATAGGGGTCATTTCACTGAAATAGTCTTTAAGGGTTTCTGGTACGTGTATATCTACTTCAGCCATTCCAAAAAAGGTTCCGTCACGTATATTGTCTATGAGCTGTTTTTCCGTCAAACCGGTTCGTAGTGGTTGCGGTCGACTGTACGTGAACGCTTTGATCTGAGGGTCTGTTTTTTCGTTTTTTCGTCCATTCACATTCCCACACAGCTACGACATCATAACCTAATCCTCTCAAATACTGGGTATTTCTTTCTGTTTCGGCACATAAATCACTCATTAGTTTTCCACTGATGGGGCTATGGGTCAATTTCAGACACGGACAGCCATGCCATACACATCCGTGAAACTGATATACTGTTTGCGTTTCTTTACACCACCCGTCTACGGGTAATCGCCGGGCGCCAATTCTTTTTTCCCCTCTGTTTAGACGATGTTGTATTTGATTTTGTGAGCTGTGTGCTATCCAAGCCAACCATTCATCCGCTATTCCGCCTTTTCGGGTCTGAATTGGTTTAAACTCAGGCGCGTGACGTCGGGTCGGAAAGTTGGCTGGCATGGGTTGCGCCAATGCCCATAGATAAAGCGCATTCGCATCATTAACCTACGATTCCTTCACACAACTTCGATTCATTTCCGTTCTGTTCACGCCTGATGTAAGTTTTTCCTTTTTCGTGGTAACGATGAAAGATGATTGAGGGTCCGCCCACTATTCCATTTTTAATCAACCAATAGATGTCGTTGTTCTTTTCGTCGGGTAAGGTAAAATAATCTTCCAAGTCTTGAAATAAATATCGCATGGTTAATCCGGGCACTGATATTCCATCCTTCAACATATCTATACCTCTCTCACTTAAAAAACGACTCTGTTTCTCTATGGCTTCCAGAAACGGTTCGACATCTAAATTGTTGTAATATATCAAAAAGTCTTTAAAAGTCTGCATATGACCTGCTTCCCACGCTTCTTGACATTCAGCGTATTGGTCTGCTGTAATGTTTTCTTGTTTTAACGCACTGTAAAAAGCTGCATGGGGTGGTAATTCTGTATTTTTCAAACGATCGAGTGTCACCCATTCATACGGGAAATATCCCTTTTTCTGTTCACATTGAAAGGCTCGTAGGTATTTGTCGTATGTATATCCAGGTGCAATAAAGTTGGTGATATCCAAAAACCGTACATGGTCCGTTTCAATGCACATGAATGAGTTATTTCGTTTGATGGTATACTTGATCGATGAATGTTCTTGCAGGTAAGTTGTCAACGGTATTTTCACAAGGTTGAGGTCATAATTCGATGAGTTGAATCCGACTAACGGTAATACATGTAAATAGTTGTCGAATTTTTTCTGTAATTTCTGCAATGGATGTTCTCCCTTGACGACCGGGTCCAGTTGATACGCTTCATCGATTTTCTCTTGTAACTGGGTTAGGGTAGCTTCGTATTGAGCAAGCATCAGTAAATAGGCGGCGTTTGATATCTCCTGTATATACATCATCATCCTGTCAATCAATGTTTGTGCGTTTCCTTCCGTTACAAAGCATTTTGGTTCTGTATAATCAGGTACATTGCTGCATACACTCACTGATAACGGTACGTGTTTTTGGTCCCAGGTGACTTTGGGTGAATTGACGGGTAGGTTGTCTTCTCCAAAATAACTTTCAAAATCATAGGTGGCTCTGTAAGGGTAAATACCGTCTTCTATTTCGATTCCTTCGTCCCGTAACGCTTCAAAGATAGTGGGTGGTAGATGAAAAACACCGCCTGGGTACTTGTATTTCGTTTCCACAGTACATATGTTTTCGTGGCGATGTAGTTTTTTCTCACTTTTCCACAGCTTCTGACAGGTACCACAAATATATGATTTGCTATAAAGGTCAAAGTTTTTGATGTAACTAAAGTGATTTTCGTACAGGTTCAATTTCAAGGTCGCGGCGAATTTTGTGCGCGTTCGCTTGACCAAAGTAGCTATCTGAAACACATATAACAAATCGATCACATCTCATATTTCCATTTCAATATCAAATGATTACATCGTTTATGTTGTTACTTCTGTTTAATCACTACAAGACACACTTACTTGATTCTCGTCTAGCGTATACACGGTGATATTCACTTTGAATTGTTTTGCTAGTCTTTCGACGTCTTCAAGGGGTACACCTGCAAATGTTTTTTTCTTTTGTTTTGGGTAAGCAGTCTTTAACAATGTTTTTGCTGCATTCTCTAGACTCGTGATCTTCACTCCTCTATGTAAAGCCAGGGCCCTGAAAAAGCACAATCGGTCTTGATACGGTTTACCCGTTTGTTGACTTCGCTCTAACAAGTTGATGGCTCTGTTTGTTTTCAGGTGTTCCGGCATAACGGGTGGTGGGTAGCCGATCACGTGATCTTCAATTGGGTTCACAAAGATGGTCAAATTAGTCACTTCCTCTACACTCCATTTCGAATCCGGTCGTTGGTTCTGGGCGTAGGTTAAAATGTCTCTTTGTGTTATTTCACGCATAGCCCTCTCAAAATCATCGGCATTCCGTACGACTAGAGGGGTTGGTAGCATTCGATGGTTGTTGACGGACGAGTGAAAGTACCGCAATTCATCTGTTTCTTTCTTTGTGACGTAATAAGAATCCATAACTCCCGTTGATTTTAAAGGCTGAATCGCATTCCTCAAATATATTCTGGTCGAGGTTGGGCACTTCTTCAGATAAATTATAGTTGTAAACAGTTTGTAGCCTTCCAAAGCGCGTATGAGTTCGTATAGCTCTTTCATTCGCAGCCAACACAGCTTCTGTCAACATAATCATCGATAATCTGTCAATATAAATATTTCCTCAATTCTCAATTCTACCGGTAATAGACCTATCCTTTAATAGACCTACCCTTAGCGTTGTCGACTGTAGCGCCATTTCCAGTTTGTGTCGGGGGGCTGTGTTGAGCGTTGTTTAACAAATCCAATGCTGTATTCGCCTGTTCTATTTCATACTCGTCCATAGCGACATGTAAAATATCTTCGTCTCCCGTCAACACTAAAACACACGCGTAACAAAAATAAATAAATAAATGACGTATACCTGGTAATTCTATAATTCAGATATAGAAAATAAAATCATACTTACTGCTTTCCATCTCGATTTGTTCCACGGCTCTTAACAAATCTGCGTCGCTCATCGGTCTACTGCGTTTGCACGCATCGTTGAAAGCTTCTAGCTGTCTCTTCTCAGCCATGGTTATAACTGAACGCAGGACTGAGACACTCTCCCGTTTTATATACACCCTCTATCCCATCATTTAGCTTAGCTCAGCAAACTATGACGACATATCCGACAAAAAATTGTGAAATCACTTTCCAAAAATAGAATGACCTCATCCAAAATAGCGCCCCTCCATGAGGTCACCAAGGTCGCAAAGCTCAGCAGTCGGAAACACTTTCCAAAAATAGAATGATGTCACCACCAAATATCTGAGGTGAATGCGAAATCGACTGACAGGAGGGGCAACTCACAATGACTAATTTATCAAATCGTTTGACATGAGTCGTTATTAAATTAAGATAGATGCGCATCGTGAATTCAACGATCGGTAAATCACATTACCAGCTTGTATAATTATACCCACAGATTCATCGAGTCCGATTAATAACACAAACACCAGTATAACATTTATATATTTATATATTTATTTAATTTTAAAAATATTTAAATTTTAAAAAATAAATTTTCTTCTATCTTCATCCTACAAACAAAACAAATTATTTTTGTTTTAATCTCTAAGAATAAAATAAAATTCCAGAGAATCTTAAACATTTGCGGTACTCACGGTTCTCTTGTAATAAATGTTTGGGTTCCCTGCATACAAAGAAATATAGACTTATAACAGATACAAAAGTCAACGAATCTATACTATGATATAGCGTGTTTTAAGCGAATACTCACAGTACGGGGTAAGCTGTTACGAGGGACCCACCCTTCTTGATGACTTTCACCCAACGGGTGGGTGCCGATATGTATCCTCCGGGGTACTCCCCTGTCACCCCAACTATATTTTTCAAATCGCTTGTAATGAACTGTTTTAAATCCAAAATATTCCTCAATATCTGGAATTGTCATTGTAATGTTTACTAATTCCGGATAGTTGGAATTATTGAATCTTGACTTTGTCGGATCTGTTGAAACAAAATGGTTGGCGTGAATGTGCTCCATTATGACAAAATATAGAGGAAAACTATTTGGAAGTAAAGTTACCATCCGCTATTTGTAACCCATAACTCCACCCCCATTTTGAGAAATATCCAATGGTCAACTTTTAATCCATCTGTCGTTATATTCTCAATGAGAGTTACAACACACTTAAAGACATCTGTCATTTTTTCCCTCCTATGTAAGACTCATATGCTAGTAAGATTCATTCACGTGAAAACTTCAATCGACCAACATATCTAACGAAAATTGACTTTTAATACCCATTTACAATCTCCTCAATAAAACTATCGAAAATGACCTCACCCAAATACCGCCCATTCATCACACCAGGTCGAAAGTCAACAACCTTCCTAAGGACATAGCCCCAAATGAACTCACTCGAATACCGTACATCGCGTTACCCTCCTAAGGTCACCAATTCAATATATCACCACATGTCATGGGATAAAAGGAAGTTAATACCAACAAATCACCTCGTAAACACCGTCTTCATATCTGAACAGATGGTGAATACTCCACTAACATTAACACTATCCTTCACTTCTCTTTCAACACCCCTTACCGCTAATTGACTTTTAATACCCATTTACAAACTCCTTCTCAATAAAACTCCCAAAAATGACCTCATCCAAAATAGCGCCCCTCCATGAGGTCACCAAGGGCGCAAAGATTTCAAGGGCCGAAAATAACGGAACAGATGGTGAAATCACTTTCCAAAAATAGAATTAGGTCAGCAAAATACCGCACCGAATCCGCATGCAATCGTCAGCAAAACATATATTACGCAATACACGTCGTACAGTATTCGTACAGTAGTCAATTTCCAAAACAAGGTGTGAAGGGGTACGTATATCACGCTATGTGACGTAATATGTGTTGCTGGGACACTTGAGTACAAACATCGGATCGCGTAGTGTCACTATACCTTCTTGCTCAGTAATTATATGATGTATGCTCTGTTTGTACCACGCTGAAATCCTATCGATTCACTCGCCTCGTATAACAACACAAATGGCCAGATCAAATGCCACGCCCAGGTATTTAAGTATACGTTGTTAAGCATCCTATTCACTGTATTTCTCGGCCATTCAATAACCCTCGACATTTAGAAACGCCTCGTGCAAAAACGGTTCAGTCCATTGATAACGCATCTAATTATCGTTGGTTGGTAATGGCGGTGATACATTATAACAATTAACGGGAAATAATTTATCTAAACAATATGCCGACAATAATCCTGTCACATCATATGATGCTGTGAATACGCGGTCGTTAATCACTCTTTGTTATCATACCTGTACATGGAATTAAATTGAAAGAATGTCAAATGGCGCCTTCAAATCTCGATGTGGGGCTTTGTTTCTCGATATAACTGTAACTTTGGAATGCTTTGAAATATGAGGTATAACCATTGATTTTCTATACCCAACGTGCAGTCCATGCAACCGGCACTATATGAATATTAAACAATATGTCTATTAACCCCAGTTCTCTGGTATACTGATGTCGGAGATAGTAATCTACTGAAATCAGCACTATCCGATTCAACAATGAATGAATTGAACGTTGAGCGACCTTTCTCACGTTTTTTTGTAGAAGCAACATAGCCAAAAACGGAATTTGCCACAAATGTCGACTGCTGGAATCAACACCCGCTTTCAACGATGCCTCGAAGAAAACTTTATCCTTTATAATGCACCTGGGTGTAATTGTTGCGTTAGTAATGAAGGAGTAACATCAGGTGACGCTATGCATGCAAATGCAATAACTTCCATTCTCTGATGGTGCACATAAATCATTACTGAAGTTCGTTGGTACCTTGTTCGAATTTTAACCCTCTGCTGCCAATTTATATCCCAGTGATGCATTACATGATGACATAACTCCAAAGTATGCTTACGACGAACGTCACGCTATATTCGGTATGTCGCCAACCCGGGGTTGCAGATCTAATCGTAGTTATCGGTGCGGCATTCATATGCTTAGATGTAATTCCTTCTTTGCAACATAATCAAGCTACGGCGCTTGGAATTTACAAATTCTTATCTATCATCTACCCAAAGCAGTTTCCCTGAGATCACGTGACAGTCTTCCCAGAGTTCAATGCGTTGACCGCTTCCACGGAGTTCAGACACACTCTCAGACTCTTCCAGTTTCTTTGGATTATTCTCGTGTTTTTTCTGTTTCATGGATTTATCTTGCGTAACGTTTTGAGATCATAGTGAACTGGTTAGTAACTGTGGTTGAGTTGGATTTTTTACTTTTCCGTATTGTTGTGGATAATTCGTTGGTGTTCATCATGGATAATTCCCAGAACCCTGCGGACTTAGTTTCGGCAATTGTTGCTGAAATGGACAATACGCTGGTACCTGTTGAGACAGGAATCATGGCCAGCAATAACCCTTTTCTTTCTTCCCCGTCGAGTGTTGCGACCTCAACTTCAAGGGGAAAAGGCCAAAAACGATCGAGATCGATTCAGGGCCAAGATGGCGGAAAATACACAACCGCTAAGGTGACAAAAGCACCTCAAAAGTCCTCCGTACCTTCTGCGGAAGTATCTGATACTGGACCATCACAAACCCTACCGCCTCCTTGGCCTACCGCAAGTGTAGCGCGTGTGCCTTTCGTTGGGGACGCCCCGCTGCTAAGCACCTCATATGACAGAGGAGGGGCTTACTCTACAGCGCTGCTTGGGGACTCTTTCTGCTCGCAAGCACGTCACGGTTTTCCGCCTAATCAGTGGATGGGTCCGCAACCTCAACCGCATCCCACCATGAGCTACCCACCCCCGGAGGTTTTACAGGCATGGAACAGCTTCCTTGTAAACCAAGGAAATAAGGCGTGCGCGCCATCTGCAGCTCTAGGTGCTCCTCCCATGTGGCCTACAGCCTCCGTGACGTCAGAACCGTATGCATCCTCAGAGCGCTCGCAAGGTCCAACGACAATGTCGGTCTGCATGGACAATATTATGCACTCACTGAGCGATATCAGTGATGACGACAACGATGATAGGGTGGACCCTAAAGCCAGAGACACATGCGAGGAACACGACCAATTTACTGAGATTTTAGATGACATTGGGGGATCCTTCGAGCACACAGCTACTGTTGGCCCACATATTCATGAGAAATTAGCTAATCTGGCTAATATGGGATTCCGCACATTCATGGCTGCGGAAAAAACTCAAGACTTGTGTGCCAAATACCTAAATCCAGGCAACTGTCCTAAAATGACCGTGCCCCGAACAAATCAGGAGATTTACCCAAGCCTTCGAGGACACGGGGAGGTTCAAGCATTGGACAGGTGCCTACAAAAATCCCAACAACTGATCCTCAAAGCCGGAACGCCACTACTCCAAATAATGGACATGTTCCTGAAACATGGCCCATCACAACAGTTTCCCTTGCATGATGCCATGAGAACTGCCGGAGATGACTTCAAATTACTTACGGCATCCTTTGGTTCACTGACGATGCGTCGACGAGAACTCATTAAACCTCACCTGCAGGGCAGATACAAGAAAATCTGTCACCAAAATAACCCGGTAACAGATTACCTTTTCGGCAGTGACCTGTCACAGCAGGTGAAAGAGACTTCCGACTCCGGCAAACTAGACCTTGTGCGGAAACATCAACAGCAGGAACCATCTCGCAACTTCAGAGGCCGATGCCCATACACATATTCAAATCCACGTCGAGGACACCATCAACCTCAAACCAAGAGGATTTTTTTAGAGGCCAAGCCTCTCCCTCGTCCTCAGTGGAAGGGGCGCCCAAGGAACAAATAAGGCTGATCCCTCATACGTCAACCGAGGTGAGTCCTTCGATCACTGTAATGAACACGAAATTGAGTAACAACCCAGACAATTTGGTTGCGGGAAAAATTTCAAATTATTTCCACGAGTGGAATAAGATAACTCATGACCCGGATATTCTGCAAGTGGTTAGAGGACTTCAACTTGACTTCTTAAATGAGGTTTCTCAAAATGACACTCTTCGCCCTTTATCGTTTGCCCAATGTGAACAAGACCTAGTGCAAGGGGAAATATCAAGACTTCTGTTAAAAGGCACAATGTGTTAACTGTGAAGGTCAATATCTGTCCAATATTTTTCTTCGCCCCAAAAAAGATGGCTCACATCGGGTCATACTTAATAAAGAACTGAACTTGGACATCCTTCTTACGTCGCAAGTTGATCTCCTAACTGCGATTCATGTGGCGCAAGGTAACTTATTCGAATTCTGCATTCATGCCTTAACTTATTTCGAATTCAATGCCTTCCCCAAGGCCTCTCAGAAGCCCCTCGCCAATTCACAAAACTCTTGAAGGTACTGTTATCGGAATTGCGAAAACAGGGAGTAACAATTGTTGGCTTTATTGATGACACACTCATAATTGAAGGCTCCTTCGAGAATTGCTTAGTGTCTACGACTGCCGCGATTTCTCTGTTTGACTCCCGGGGCCTTACTATTCATCCGTCAAAATCAATCCTTGTGCATGTTCAGACTATCACTTACTTGGGATTTATTATATGCTCAACTTCCATGACTGTCAAACTTACACCTGAAAAATGTGATCGGATTCAAACCGCAGGCTCCTTTCTTCTTAACTCGCATTCGGTGACTATCAGGGAGTTTGCTAAATTTATTGGTCAACTGGTTGCGAGTGCACCAGGCGTTGAAAACGCCATGCTACACATCAAACAATTGGAAATAGACAAAAACAGGGCTCTCAAGTGTAACAGGTTTCAGTTTGATGCGAGAATGTCATTGTCAACCAAAACTAGATGTCACATTACTTGGTGACAACAAAATATTCACGCTTGCTTTAAGCGGATAATTATACCACCACCTGACCTGACATTACAAAGTGACAGCTCAAATTACGGGTGGGGAGCCGCTTGCCAAGGAGTAACCACAGGGGGGCTTTGGACGGAAGCGGAGGCTAGTTTACATATCAATGAAAATGAACTTATGGCCGCAAAACTGGCATTATTTGTTTTCTGTAAAGATAAGGCGTGCATATCTGTCAAGTTACAGGTGGACAATACTGTAACGCAAACATACATTGCCAATCAAGGGGGTCGAGTTGAACGGCTCAACGATATAGTGCAGGAAATCTACGATTATCTCATTAACAAGAAGATTCTCCTTTCTTGTTACTACCTTCCGGGGAAAACTAATGTCGATGCGGATAAGGCATCTCGAGCAAAATATAAATATGATAAAGAATAGCAGCTTCAGCCATCAATCTTCTCTAAGCTGATCAACTTTGTTGGTCCCATAGATATAGACCTATTTGCCAGTAGAGTCAACAGGCAAATCAGAAAATACATATCCTGGCAACCCGACCCTCATGCCTTTGCCGTTGATGCTTTTAGTGTTTCTTGGAGTGGGTTTATTAATGCCTATGCTTTCCCTCCGTTTAGCATCATTGGACGCACGTTGCAGAAAACACGGACCGACAAAGCGGTGCTAACGTTAATTGCGCCCGTGTGGCCCACTCAGCTATGGTTTACTACCCTTCTACGAATGTGCATCATGGCGCCCGTGATTCTACCAGCCCAACATTGCGTCTTACTTCCTCACGACCCACTCCGCAAACATCCGCGGGCCTCCAAGTTACGACTGGCGGCCTTCAAATTATCAGGACAGCTCTCAGCAGGCAGGGAATTCCGCCAGAGTCTCAACCGCTATTACTCAACTCCTGGAGGGGGTCCACAAGATCAGCCTACTCCACATCTTTATCATCCTGGGACGACTTTTGTCGTCGACGGGGTACCGATACATTTAATCCAGATGTAGGCGAAGTTGTATCGTTTCTCACCGAACTCTTTAATAGCGGAAAATCATACAGTACAATCAATACAGCTCGTTCTGCCCTGTCAACTTTTTCGACAGCAGATGATGGTACACCCATGCGTCAACACCCCATTATAAAACGACTGATGAGGGGTGTGTACAACAGCAGACCTACATTACATCGCTACAGTCAGTTTTGGGACGTCAGAATCGTCTTGAAATACCTCTCCACATCACCCGACATCCAAACGAAAGACTTGCCACGTCTCTCGCGACACCTCGTCACCCTTCTGGCCGTATTATCGGCAAAACGATGCCAAACTCTACATCAACTAGATATCAGGAATTTGACTATTCAAGACAATAAAATTCAATTTAGATCATCATCATTAGTGAAACAAAGTCGGCCAGGATACAAGGAATCTGATATTACTTTAGCGCGTTATCCGCTAGATAACCAACTGTGCGTGATCCATGTTATGAGAGAATATTTACTTAGGACACAATCGCTGCGGGGCGACCACACCCAACTTCTGTTATCGACCGTAAAGCCGCACGGACCAATTAACAGAGAATCTGTTTCTCGGTGGATCAAAACTGAACTTGGAGCGGCAGGCATCGACACGAAAGTTTTCGGGGCCCACAGCACAAGGGGTGCAGCTGTGTCAGCCTCGCAAGCGCCTTTATCCAGCATTATGGATGCGGCGGGCTGGTCGTCTTCATGCATGTACAGGAAGTTCTATAAAAAACATGTTTCGCGCGTTACTCAATTTAGTGACTCTATATTAGATAACTTTCCAAAAAACAGTGGTGATGACGTCATCGAGACGTCCGAACACGACACGACTTACTTGTCATGACTTAAAGGCACCTGTCTCCTGCACATTGTTGTGTAAATTGCTGATGTATTTTTTAGTATGCTGAAAGTTGTGAAAAATATAGTCTTTGTAGACGTTTTGGAATATGCACGTGTTGATGTTTTTTAAGTTATTATCACCACACGGTGCATCTCTCTCCTGGGGCATTCATTTTTGCTCCTAGTGTTTAAATCTCAGGGAAACCGCTTTGGGTAGATTATAGATAAGAATTTAAAAATTAAACGAGACTTACCTGTAAGTTGAAGTTTGATTGTAATTCTTATCTATCATCTACCTAAAGCGGGTTTACCTGAGATCACGTGACAGTCTTCCCAGAGTTCAAACTTAAACACTCATTTTTGATCCTAAAAAGATGAATCTTGGGCGGGTAACGATGTGTGGTGGGCAGGTAAACCCGCTTTAGGTAGATGATAGATAAGAATTACAATCAAACTTCAACTTACAGGTAAGTCTCGTTTAATTTTTAAATTAATGGTGTCGTAATTCGACTCTATATGACGTACGGAATTAAAGATACGTGCGCCCGTCAAGGAGGACTCGCAAATCACATATTGTAGAATAGCTATTGAACCCGCGACGCATTACCTAACGCTAATTGCATTCCTTCATTATATATACCATACTAGTGCAATACTTGGCTGTTATATCACTGCTAGGAAAGTCCATCAGTAAGTCCACCACTAAGTCCATGGGTAAGTTTACGGGTACGTCCACGGTAAGGTTAAATTTATCAATTTTGCATCGGGCTGTGTACACTATCATACTGGTTCGGCAAACACTTTCTGTCATTAGGCAATACATTGAGTTTACGACATATCATACATTTACAGTAATTCACGTGTTCCTGCTATGCTACTTACTGTCATTCATAACAATCAAATCATGTCACCCCTAACTGCTATCTGTATTCTATAAGAAGGATATTCAGTATGCTAGTGTTATAATTATGCAACATAGAGAATATAAGCTAAGTGAAATAATTCACAGCCATGTAGTTCCTGATGACTGTTGTCACGTATTATTGGTAATAACAACGCTTGTTACAAACAGCAGCCTGTGCATTGCATCGCCTTGAGCAGCATTTTTAGGTAAAATAGTTAACCATATATGAGGCTACTGAGGCTCTATGCAATAAATTTTCAAATACAACAATTTTTTTCCCATTTTTCCAAAGTTCTATGTTTTAGAAGGGTATCGTAACCAAAATAAGGTGACTGCGTGCTTTTTGTTCTTTTAGACAAATGATTTTTAAATGTGCATTTTCCACATCGAATCTGTCAAGATATCGCTCGGTAAAATTCGTGAATTTCCGCACAGTGACATCACTCGGGTTGTTCGCGAACATTCCTCGCCATCTTCAGCCTTCACGGTTGGTTGACAGCGTGTTACTTGCTCCTCTTTCTTCACGGTCTGGTGACTTCTTGGTGTGCATTATGCCTTATTGATGTGCGTTCGGTTGTCGGAACAATGAGAAGTCAGGCGTGAGTTTTTTTTCTGTTTCCAAAAGACAGCAAAATGCGCCGCATATGGGTGGCGAAAGTCAAGCGTAAACACTGGAGACCTACTCTTACGACAGTTCTATGTTCTGATAATTTCGAGAATTGGGCTTATGAGACTGACCCAGAGCTGCTAAAAAGTCAAGGATTTCGTAAGAAACCTATGCTCCAAAAAGAAGCTATACCGACTCTCTTTAGCCACGTTGGAGTCGATGACAGTCAAACTAAACGACGGAGTGCCTCGGAGAAAAGGCAACGACAACAGGTGCGATCCGTTGACTGAACCTTCAGGGTAGTCTCGACCAGCTGTTTCTTGCCATGCAGGTAGTAAATGAAATGGTATTGGCGGCTGAGCGGATTGATAAATCAAGTCACAGTGGTGAATCACAGACTGAGGTGTCACACCCAAGCACTGCCGACCTAAACTTCGCCTCTGACATCGTCCGCGCTGTTTGCTACACTAGGGGCGTGTACCTTGCCGTCTGCCGACAATCAGAGCAGACATCAAGCCTAGAATCGTATCACAAAGTGGTCATATTCTTCGCACCAAAGAGTGTCCACATTCCCTATGCCACCATGGAAGCCAGGTAATACCAATCAAATAACATATTTTGAAATTCGTTTGTGTATATTTGAATTGGGGTTGTATGGAAGTTTAGCAGATTTGAGCTGTAATGTTTTTTGTAGAATTATGTGCTCAAGTTTTAATTCTTACTTAGCAATATGTTATCAACCTGCTATATATATATATATATATATATATATATATATATATATATATATATATATATATATATATATATATATATATATATATATATATATATATATATATATATATATATATATATATATATATATATATATATATATATATATATATATATATATGTGTGTGTGTGTGTATCCAGATTACTCCTAGCAGTTATTTACTTCAATGAAAACTCGAACAGAGCTCAAGTCATCACTCAAGGAGGTCAGTCCGAATGAAGAGTGTCTTACCCCAAAGCCAGACAGGGAGACTCAGTCGTCAAGCCTGTCACAGTAACAATTTGTTTTGGTGTGTAGATGCATTAATCTAAAATGAAACACATGTTATAAATAAGTTTAATACGCAAAAACATTGTTACCCAATTCAATATGGGCATATAATATAACTAACTTAATATATGACTATCATAAAATATGAATAACGTTGATTTGCTTCAGACTATGTATATCAGTTCATTGCTGAGATGCTTGATCACAGGCAAAAATACCCAAGCTACAGACTTGCAGAGGTCCTTGCCGAGGACAGGACTGTCCCACCACCTATTGCCTCCCAGTACGAGAAACCTGAAAAGGATCTTCTCGTTGGTGCTCACAGGTGTCGATTCAACCTGACCAAGAAATCTTCTTCAGCTCCATTGTAGATAACCTGTCTGTTTGCCGCCCGGGTCAGGGAAGGATTCTCTAACAGCTGTTACCACACAGGCTGCCAGAACTTTCCTGTTTCCTTTGCCCAGTCTGTGCCATATCGAGAATGTAAACTGGCGGTAGGCTAGATACCTGAATAATCTGAAGCAATATGTCAATTAGTTGTCTATGGTTTTGAAATAAGTCGTATAGTTAAAAAAAAACAATTGTCATTTGTCAACCATTCCCTCACCTTGTAATTTTATTGTAAGCTCTGCTTCTGGATTTCATGTTACTGGTATTATTTATTCTTGGCTATGTGAAATATATTGTAATTTATCAATATGAACACTTAATATTTTACACAGCGGGATGATGTTTTCTTAGCAAGAAATATGTTTGTTTAACCTCAAAACAACCTTTTTGGTAGCAATAATGGCTAACTTACTCATTGTAGAGACCACATCTTCAACAGGTCCGTCCATTCGAATAGATTTAAAGTTGGATGCTTCCAGCACATTTTTGTTCCGGCAGTTTGCCAGGAATCTTGGATGCTTGGTGATGCATGTCCATTCCTCCGTTATAGCTGTCACTCTCTCCAAACTTCTCCAGCACACACTGGGTGTGTCCATTAGGATGCAGTGATTACAGCTACACCTAAGTTAGAGAAATAATTAAAGAGTCATTGTGATTTTATATTTGTGGTACAATGAATGAATATAAAAGGATAATACTTTATATACTGCATGCAAACATCTGTCCACAATTTCTAATGTGCTGAGGGTACAATGACAAAGCTACATTCAATAGCCAAGTACTATTTGTTGTAGTAGTTAGGTCTGTCAACATGCCATCCTCAACTTACAGAATGTGTAAATTTATTGGGTAACTGATACTGACGATTATTTTTGACCAGTTAACATAGTACAATAAAGCTTAGGAAGGGTATTCGAAACCTCACCATTCGTCGAAATCTTTTGTGGATTCTTCATCCGAAGCGGACCATAGAGTTAGAGCTTCCGGTGTCATTTCGAAGTGTGACTTGGATGATTCAACTCCCGCCCGTATTGGCTACGTATTTTCTTCCGAGTGGAACCTTATCGGTAGATTTTTAATACTTATGCAAGCCGTTGCCATTAATTATGGGTCCCCGTTGGTTAAAGAGTTATTAATCTCCATTTTGAAGCACATATTAAAAAAATGATGACAATCGTTGTATTTGACCTTTAAGTGACAACTCACTTATTTCATTAGCCGACAAAGAGTGGAGAAAAGGGAGAAAGTGGGGCGGCCTGTTTAACAGATGAACGTTCCCATTAGGAGTTAATGCGTTAATCGATATCAAAGTCACCACTAAAGTCTTTTGAATATTGATGGCGTATCAATAGGGTTGTTGAACTATTGTCTGTATATACACATGCAAGCTACTCACGTGCAATATATATGGGTTGGCTTATCCATCATCATTCGTGGAACTGGCTTATGATTTAGGAATGCTTCGTGGTGCAATATCGAAAAACAGGTTTGGTTGGGACAATGTGCTTACTCATCGTAAATCTCCTACTCGATAACGCATGAATCTTTGCTTGAGATTGTCTAGCACTTGCGACACAATCGAATTCTGGCAGCGCTATTACGAGATGTATGTGTATCCGGTTCAGTTGCTATGGAGAGAAATGTGGTTATGCTATGCGGCTGATCTAACGATCAAGGGTAAATATATAATGGTTTTCTATCTCTGTAGTGTGGGAGCCATCACGGACGCTCCAGCATTTAGTGTGCTATCGGTCTTACAAAAACAGAATATATTAACCGAGTAGCATGACGTAGTGACTTCTTGGTTGCTGAATGCGGCCGTGTGTTTGTCGCTATTGTTTTTGTCGTACTATGGGGTTCATATGAGCAGAAACCTGTCATTTATTGTCTTTTTCAACCCCAGAGTAAACCTACCAAGTGTTATCAGCGACAACAAAAAACACCCGGATGTAACCAGGATCAGATGATAGGAGTGGTTTTCTGAAGCCTACTTAACCCAGCTGCAATAACACATTGACTATCAAATCAGCCCTTTGTAGCATTATGATAGGTGGTCGTTGTATGCGCTTTGATTTCACCTGCCACTTAGTTACATTCATTAACCATGTCTTGTTTTAAACCTAAACAACGGATGATAATACATAGAGTTCTTAAACATATAAATAGTAGTTGAATATTGAGTGCATTTGTGGGTCATACCTTGTGAAGTGAATATAACCACCAACGCATTGTTCGATGTTGGATTGCATTTATCAAACAGAAGAGCATCGGATAGTTGGTCTGATTTGGATAGGACTTAATAGGAGTTAATATGCATACGTTCGGCATAGTTTTGCGCGTATGCAATAAAACCAATGTAAAAAAAAAATTCTGATAACTACACCGCATGAATGATTGTTTAATTGTTCATTGGTCTTAACAGAAATTTCTAGTAACTAATGATCCTATACATAACAATCCATTAACAATATATGATTGTCAAAACTCAAATAAACTAGCAACATCTTTTAATGACCTTGACTGGCGACAGGTGATACATAAGAGGTTGCTGTTGTTCTCAGTTATTTTGCTTGTTGGCTGCCTTACTCATTAAAGTAGTTCAGCGTTTAATTGATGATACCATAAATGCGTTCGGGGAAATTAATTAACTGTAGCTCTACATGTGAATGGGAGTGATTGAAGGTCAATTCGCAGGCGTAACAAGCCACCGAGAGTAGATCTGAGTTAATGGTCTCTAGCCAGTCACTGATGGCTATTTGTGTACACAGGTGATATGGAATAAACAGACGTGACCAGGACCAGTTAACAGTCTTCCTCTGTTTGTGATCTATACTAGTTATCCCCTCAGTCTCCGACACATGCGGCACAAACATTAAGACTAATGGTCAAATAGCCCATGATGTGCTATCGCTATGTCTGCTGCTGCATTTTGTCCTTATAGATACCGCTACTACACACCAAAAGGGTTAAATCTGCAATTTGCTCTTTCGTAATTTTCATTGTCGAAATGCTGCCATTGTCTTGGCCACTCAAAGTGGTTGATTATTTGCTTTTTACTTGCGATGCCAGATGGGACTAAAAATTCCACATCCGGCTTTGATAAACCGACGTACCTGTTGCCATGGCAAGAGACAAACGATATCACCTCGTTGTTGAAAGTGATGTTAGACGTCAATATTACCGTTACCATTAGATCAGCAATTTGCGTTTTTACGTGAGTTAGGATTGACTATGTGGTGATGCATGGCAACGTCACTAGTGGATATAAAGGGAAATGCAAAACATGGAAGCACTTACCTAGCACTCAACAGCTGCATGCATAGATTAATGATGGCCGCAAAAAATGCAATGGTTTAAACAGTTCCATTACATCGTAAAGCACTACCTGTGTTACCGCACTTATCGTATTTTATGCAATTTAATCCCCATATTATCTACATTACAAGCCATACTTAACTTATGTGTGACTGTTTCATAATGCATAGGTTTTTGAATGAGTTTTGATGCCTGCCACGCTAACTGTTACCATTAAGGTAACCACAGGATTGGTTGTTCGGCCAGTTGTGCATTGTTCATGTTAGGCACACCTATTTGCCACATTAGGGTTGGTGACTGCGCTTGCGACGAAACAGAAGCAGTAGCAATATTACACTTTTTCTTACATTGGTCCATTGTTTGATCTAACGTTATGTTATGTTTTTAGCCTGGGATATGTAATCATAACGCAACCAGAGTATGCTTTATCAGTGACTGCAGAGTTTAGAAACAAGGTCAATTCTGGTCACACCATTTAAACGATTCTGCCATGAATCAAAGCACCATGATCATATCAAACGATATAATTTTAAACACATGAAGACAACATTGAATTCAAACCGCAAAGGAATATTTAGGTTTTTGCATTCGGTGGTAGTGATCATATCAAACTGAAGTTAGTAATTTTAATGTACCACATGAAGACAACAACGATGAGGTAGTTTCTACTTGTTTCTACCAAATGTCAAGACCGATTCATCTAAGGAATTCATATACGAGAGAAGATATATTAGGACTTATATATGATATAGAGGGATAAATATATATATATATATATATATATATATATTATATAGGTATAGAGAAATAAGCAAGTGATATATCATGTTATATATATACTATGTTCTAGAATCTAACAATCTAGGAATGTATATTATGGAAGATTGTATTATTCCCATTGTATGCCGTTAAGGAAATTATTGATTAGTGTGTCAGTTACCATTTGAGGTAAGAGAAATAAGCAAGTGACATCATGTTATATGTACTATGTTCTAGAATCTAACAATCTAGGAATGTATATTATGCCCTAGTTCATTTATGCGCTCAGCTGTCTCAACCCTCCGATAAGTACTGAGAAAGGTTCACTCATGTTGTGCACCTTTAAATGCGGAGCCGTTTATGTTTGAGAGCAGGTTATGCAACTCAATGACGAATCATAGGAGACAGTAGAGAAAATTCACCTAACAAGAATATTTTGACCTGGGACCGATTACAAACTAGAAAAGGGGATTTTTAGCAGAACACCCGAAAAGCTGACTTTTATGGCCTTTCAGTTCAATTCGCCATTACACACAGGTGATAAGCACCATACTTCCTTTAAGAATCACAGCACTAACTTGGTGATTAGTCGTAGAGGAAGAAATTGACAGGCTGCGGCATATGCATTCCATTTCATGCGACTATAAATATTTTGACAGAGAGACTGGCGCATGTGAAAAACTTTGTGCATTCGTAATATTATTTGCCTCGTGTGTACTCAAAACAAGCAGTAAGAGTTTGCGTTTGTAAAAAGTGGTTAAAATGCAACACCAGATCAAGGATGAGCATTTTCTGGGTAATAAAATCCCTTATGTTGATGGAATAATTCCGCGACAAATTGCAAAAATTTGTTTATTGAAGAAGAAACAATTTGACTCGTTGTTCATCTATTTCTTATTGTTAGCAGAACAACCAAAAAGTGTTGATTTTATCTGCCCATATGAGTTGTTGGATGAGTTTATGCCTACTACAAACGTATTAATCTGACAGGATTCATTTCGTGTATGGTGCAGCTAAGCCCAAGTTTCAGCATTTGTACATACCGCTGCCCTGATACATTCCTAGCCATAAGGGGTGACTGGCGACAGGTGATCGATTAGAGGTTGTAGTTGTGTTCAATTATGTTGCTTGATAGCTGCCTTAATCATTTAAGTGGTGTGACATTCAATTGATGATACCATACATGCGTCCGGGAAGTTAATTAACTGCAGTTGTACCTGAGAATGGGAGTGATTAAAGGTCAACTCATAGGCCTAACAAGCACCCGAGAAGTGTTCTGTGTGGAGTTAATGACCTCTGGACATACACTAGGGGCGTTTTGTGTACACAGAGAACATAGGAATGAACAAACACGACCAACACCAAGAAACCGTCTGCATTTGTTTGCGATCTATGTACCTACCCATCAGCTACACGCAATCGCGTTCTCGTGACACTTGGAATATCTAATGTATTATTCTAAAAACCCGTAAAGTACATCGGCAACAGAGACCCAATGCACTACTCTATGCAGCCAGGTACACCCGTAGGGTTTTAATAGAATATTCAAGTTTCGTCTTAACTACCAATGACAAAAGTACACATGTCCGTCACCTCAGTATCGTTCATAACTAAGAAAACCGGCGCTCTAGAGCAGCACCCGTCATTCTCACACATGCATCATTTAGCTTCTACATGACACTTGCCATATTGATTTTTACTTTGCGGTAGTCCATTAATAGTGATTCGTGCGTGAATGAGCATGTAGTGTAAGCTCCCTATCGAACGTACCAACAACAGTCGACTAAGTTCCGTTCGCCAGCATCATTGTATAATGCAATATCAGCCCTTAATTCGAATATCCTTACTGTGCTGTGCATTGCATTGTTGCGTTTCGACGACCGTCCATGCGGGACATTAGCTTAAGCCACTCTCTCGATCCTCTCATTCCTGCTAATGTTTGTATTGTTTACTCGATAAATTGCTTAGCGTATGCACACAAAATCAATTAGCATATCGTAATTATCAAAACGTTTACTATTTCCTATGATTGCATTCCCTTTACATTTACTCAGCTGTAATACACGAATATCATAGCACGAGTGTATAAATTAGTTAATTCGATTTACAGCGTGAGCTAAACAGCACTGTAAACAGAGCCAATAATATATAATCGGCTTCCAATATCCTCATAAGTGATTGATTCGATAATTGCGTATTAGCGCTACCAACCATGTAGTCTTGGCATCTGCTAACGACTTAATCCCTCTCTTTTAGTTCATTAACTAACGAATTATGAAGTGGCGCGGATTCGTTCTAATATATAGACAGTCTATTGTGCTACAAAAAGCGATTAACGTGGCTGAGTGTAGTGTTCGCTGGCCATAGAGAGCTCTTGTGTGGTGTGGAAAATGATTATGCGGCTAACTACAAGGTTCCATGTCAAGGTAGGTGTGTGAGGGTGTTGGATTATCTTGCAATGACCCAAAACTGACTATTGTAGATATATTGCAGGCCATTTAAAATATAAAAGTGTTTTGATTTACACCTGAATTTGTTCAATGTATATTTGCCGCTGTTCATTACCACAATGTGTCATTTAGAGGGTAGAGAGATGCGATGCTGACTTGGTGGTGGGACTAGCATTGCATTTGAACAAGAGCGAATCTTTAGTGTGTGTGTGTGTTATTATGACATGTATGTATGAATGTGTTGGTATGTTGAAGCGAGGTTAAATACTCTTTAATGCCAATAATTATTCATATCGCAGTGGGAGCCGCTATTATAATTTCCACCTGCCAAATCCCAGCATTTAGTTTGCATTCTCAAATCTGCTATTTAGCAAAATAATCACATTCGTTCCAGGCAGAACTTCTAATCGCAGCAATCGACTCACAAGAGTCATTATTCATTCACTTTACAATCTCTCACACACACGCAGGCACACAAGGACTGACAGACAGTCAGACACGCACGAACACACACACTTACATATACACTCACGTATATATATATATATATATATATATATATATATATATATATATATATATATATATATATATATATATATATATATATATATATATATATATATATATATATATATATGCATATATGTGCATAGTATATATATATATATATATATATATATATATATATATATATATGCATACACATATATATATATATATATATATATATATATATATATATTATATATATATATATATATATATATATATATATTTATATATATATATATATATATATATATATATATATATATATATATATATATATATATTATATATGCATATATATATATCAATATCAAAGGGAGCTGCTTTCACAACTATGTAAAGTCACATTATTTTTCCCAAGTCTAGTTAAGCATGCATTAGTATGTTAACCGTTCCTTAAACGCACTATTATAAATGAGTTTTGTATGACGCAGATCGCAATATCTTTTCTCATCCATCATCTGTTCGTGATTAACTGTTGGATGTTTTTAAATATCTATACAAGCATATCCCAATAAAGCATATCCCAAGCAGCTAATTCATTGGGCGTGCACAGAGCGTTTGTTCACGCGCGCTCCAAAGCGGGACCTATTGCTGATGGGAAATTCGGGCTTGTTCATAAATCTCTCGTTGATGGCTACTCACTGCATCATTCAGTTCAACCTGACGTTTTAAAAACGCTGAGACACGGTGCTGTGACACTCTGTCTTGTCTTGTTGGCTGAATCCACAAATACATACAGAGACTCTTTCGGCTGTTTGCATAAGAAATGCTGCAAATGACATTGTCCCTATAAATGATGTTCTGCAATACAATAATGCACCTAACATAAACAATTCGACTTGGCGATGCCTTTAGGCTATTGGGTCATACAATTGCATTGGTTTATACAGCGTTGGCTATAATAGCATAGATTATCCAGATAGAACGACTTAGTTATGCATTTTGTTGGTAGATGCTACAAATGTTTTTGGACACGCTGGCATTGTTTAATACACAATATGTCTGTCCATAATTAATTGTTTCAATCGCCTGTGCGGATATACTGCCGTATATGTCTGGTATTAATCCGGAAAGCACAAGAGTTGGCGTTGTGGTTACTTCACTCCCTTTATGCAAGTCCATTATCTATGATGTTACTGACGCCAATTGAACGCCGATACAGTTTCCATGTCACGCATGCCACATATAGCAGGAACATATCAACGTCAAGCGATTTGGGCAATTGTGCATTCTGAAATGTGTTTTCATTGAACTCCCCAAATAATGCTCCATATGCACATCACAGTGCTTTAAGCTACAAAGCGCACGAACCACCGGAATCAATTCCGACAGCTGATATTCTGTTTCATGTACTCGTGCAAAATTTTTAAAGATTGGACGTCTTTGATCTTCACATATTGCCAGCCAAGATGATAACTATTATAATTGCTTTCTGCAGGCCGCTCTCAACACCATCAATATATGCCAGCTGTTATATAAACATACATGGTGTTGCATTGATATAAGTGTTGCTTTAATAAATCAGCGTGTGCTTTACTTGAACGTATCACACATTAAGCGTTCACATTGCGTGCATCTATTGTGCACCCCATATTCGAATAACAAAAATATTTCTCCTGCCTCCCATTGATTGAGCGCCAGTGAGACTTACCTCACGTAGTTCATTTGGGTCGATTTCTGCTTAAAGGTCTATATAACAGGATGTCTTTGAAAATTTAAAAGATAATTTAGCGATCAAAGAGCATCAATGATATCTGCAATGTGGTCTGTAGAAAAAAACGCAATATGTCTTACATCGCATATGTTTTGAACCAATTTTGAGAAATACAACATCTTGGTCGTCTGACAGAATTTAGTGATGTCGATAGTCAGTACAATTCAATAATGTACGAGATAAGTCGAAGCCTTGTGTTATATGTTGAAAATTGTTGATGGTTCTAGAAAGTCGAGGGAAAAATATATAAGCTTTGAAATGCCATTTTGCTATACAACAGTTAGATGCTCGCTAGTACTATACGGATCAAACCTACTGATCACAATCCGTACAAGTTTAAACGATTAGAATTCGCCCTGCAGTGAACTGCTCTCCACCGATATCAGGTTACATGAATGCATTTATTCCCATGTGATATCGCTCATTTCATCGGATTATGGATGTATGAAATAGTTAGCTGCGTCTTTAGTGTCAGTGGAATTGCTAAACAATCTCAGCATTGGATACTTTTATCTTCGTACGGTGTTGAGCTTAAAAATTCAAACTTCACAGAGTTTGACGCCGAAGCAAGGGAGTGAATTGTAACTGCACGTTGTGTGCCTCTCATTGCAATGACGACCCCTTCTATGGGGCATTATGTTGGCGTATTATCCAGCGCATGTTTCCTTAAAAGGTCACGGCAAACGCATGTGCAGCACGCATCATTTTCACACAAACTTTACATTGCTAATAGATGATTCTTGCTTTATCAGTTTTTATTTCTTTATACATAAATGCAAATCCCGACTCCCCGAAGCATGTTCATCATTCGATATCGTAACTCATCTAATAACAAAAAAATATTAAGAAAGGCTGGTGTGTAAATGAGTATGTAGTCCACGCGCCCCACGAAAAACTAGTCATCAATATCGAATAGCAAATCATTGCACCACTTTCACTTGGCCATTTACAAACACCCATGGTGATAAGTCATCCAATCGATCAGACGAATATCGACCTAGTTCCGTTATTCAGCATCAATAGAATATGTAATATGAACACTGAATTAGAATTGGCGTTTAGTGCAGTGTATAACATTGTTCAGCATTACTCTTTTTTTCTGGATCTAGATGAATCACTGTTAGACAGAATAAGCATAGGTTTTATCAATTTCATTGGAATGAATCAGCTACACTGCTGTGAGTTTGCGGAAAGTTAAGCTGTTAATCATTTCGCTGTATAACCCAAACACATCGATTCCTTTCCGAGTTGCTTCTATTTGTACAGGTATTTAGACAGACATCAGCATTTTGGATTGATGTAAAGATTTGATTTCCAAAGATGCAAACTGGACTAGTGGATGACAAATGACCGCTCGTTTGGAGTTTTAACCTGGAAATCTAGCCGTTTACTGGATCCTTTCGTTTCTGCTGGTTCTCTTACAGTAGAATGCTAAATATGAGGTTTACGACTATTCATAGATTACCTTACATTTTGCAGTAATGTCGTTGTCGGGCTCTATATATGCAGTCGCTTGATTTTTCTTCCTTCATTTTCTTGAAGTGCGGTTTACAAATCTTCGCATAATTGCCTGACGCCTTGATGCGACATCTCATTTTCAAACAAAGTACAAAATGGAACATACTGTCATTTCCATAAGCTAAGACTTAATGAATATACATACAGACATCTTTCTTGGATGTACTCGCCAATCGATTATAATCATGCGCCCTGCAAATTTATTACACAGTCTATGTATCCAATAAACGACAACAGATAACCTCATTAAAGAATGTGACGTTGATAATGCAAGATGGCCATCTCTTTGATGTTCATAGCTGCTTATTTTATTCTCTGTCGATGATTTGTAATAAGGTTGTTGTTGTGCTTATATGGCAATATCGGTGGCGTCTGAAAGCCCGGTCCGGGCAAGTAACAATACGAAATGAGCGCTCAACTTACATTGTGATGTAATGTATTTGTATGCCTGCCCTAGTTCTTCATGGCCATCATTGATGATATCAGACTTTCGTTAACGAATCTGGTTATTCTCGCCAACAATGCCCCTGTTTATCGTATATGTACGCCGCGCCATGCCAGTATCATTAGTATTTGTCATGGCTTGTTATTAGCCGGACTATATATTGGATACAGTGAATTATCGGCATAGATAAGCATTCCACTTATGCATACTTTATGACTATGCTGCTTTCGTGTAATATACCTGTCAGTACTTAATAGAGAGGGATGTACCTATTCTTCTAATATATGCTGGTTATTCAACAACCTAGCGCAGTATGCGAAATAGACAGCTGATACATAACAGCCCGTCGTCGATCTGGAACTGGTATAAACGGCTTTAGAAGAGTAGGAACCCATTTCGAGACTTACTAATTAAGGTTTGGCCACAGGGCAACACACAACCAGGTGCAAAAGAAGCTGTATTTCAAAATAATTTGAAAACCAGGACTGGTTGTACCAATCCCAGCGCTGAAATTTGATTGTGCTGAATCCAAATCTTTATCAAAATATTACATGAGTAAATGTGCTCTGCTGAATGCTTTTACCTGGACTGCTCAATAAATATTGATGCGGGAAGAATTGCAATTATGTATGTTTCCCATTAAAATATTTCCCCCCTTGGAATTTTTATTTTACCACTCCTTAGTTTAGAAAGAGGGCAAAATATCTACAAAATTCTAGCCATAGCTCAGTATACCATACATGCTTTGGGACTATTCTGCTTCCTATATATACAGCATTGAATTATTATTCATTTCATTTCAGGCAAAATCACTATCAGTACTTGTCCGCCAAATAACCGGTAAAATGCCCATCCTACAGATGTATGCTGATTGTCCATTCACAGGTAAAATACAATATATTTCTGGTTTAATCATTTTGCGTTGTGTTTGTCAGCCTCCACGTACCGCGGAGCGTATAACGAGTTACCACAGGGAATCAAGTGGGTTATTGCATCGAATAAAGGCTTAGTTCTCCATTGTTGTGAAACAATGCATGCTTACATCTTATATAGCACCATATGCTATGAGCAGACATGAGTTTAATCTGTAACAGTCTACCATAAAGCGTGATATTTCGAAATGAGAGAACTATGCTTATCAGGCTATGATCAATACAAGACGTTAACGCACGCTGGGTAATGACAAGCTGACACATTATTGCCCGTCGGCTGCACGCCTCTCGGTGAATATGAGTGAGTTAGTGCATCACTGATTGCATTTATCAAAAACGCTAAACCGGACGCAACCTATATGAGGTATTTTCAAAGCATCCAAAGCCTCTTTATCGCATTTCTTTTGGACTTCCCAGAATAATTGGCAAGACATTTGGTTTATGTTCAGTTTGTACACAACAGAGGCAACCATATTGACGAGTTGGATAAATCACTATATATATCCAAACAATATACATCTTGTTGTGTTGAACAGTCGCACCACTATTTGCAAGGTTGGCTTCTTATTTGTTCTAGGTACGCCAGTGCAAAGTGCATTGAGCAAGAAGTGTTGGGTACATCCGAGGAAGGGAAAATTTACCGTTTATGTGCCATGGTGGCATATCATTTGTCTGAACGCTATATTGATGGGCAAAACGAAACGAAAACCACTACATGTAATGTGCATTTTTTAAAGTGTTTGTGTTACAAATTATGCACTAGAAGGCTTAAAGGGTTAAACATTGTGTTGCAATTAAAAGAGAGCCCACGTACTAATGCGAGCGTTGCATAGAAAATCGTGAATTGATAGCAGTGTGGATTGATTTAAGTGAAGTGAAGAATACTCGAGTTCACAAGACAATGGTCAAGACACGAAATTGTTCTGAAAATAAATCTATAAAACAAGTGCTATATAAGGTGTGAATGTGTTAAACAGTCTTAAGTGGAATACGTATTTCAAAATTAATTAATTAAATGGCAAAAAGCGTATTAATATGTCGGGGCAAAAATGATCCCATCGCCTCGAAGCAGAGGTACTTGTGTATTTTCTGCTCCAGGGAATGGTTCCTTATTATACCATACCAGTAAATAAATCGACCTCTTTGATTAATTCTTAATGCGTCAATTGTTATTGTGTAAGGAGCAACGTAAATATAAAAAATCGTCTGACCATAGATATAAGTACGGTATTTGCGTACTTCACTCAATTTGTGTGGGAATAGATATTTTAGATAACTAATTGTTGGAGTTAAAACCCGCCCTGCCCCCTCTTCGTGCAAGTTGCTACATATGGCAACAATACTCAATGACATATAGACCAGGAGGAGAAAGAAGACATTGATGGAATCATCTTATATCTGTTTATTGCCAGCGCAAGTAACTGCCGATGTAATATGTTGTTAGTGCTAACAAAGTCTATTACAAACTACCTGGCCTTCTTAGTATAAATGTCCTATGTTGCATCCAGTATGGCCAAACTGGCCTGTACTAAACTGAATATTTATTTTCTGTCAGCTGCTATATCGATGATGCTAACTGAGATATTGAACCTTGCATTTCCGTCAGGTAGACCAATGTTGTTTACCCCTTCATTTATGGGAAATAAGGTATTATTGTGCATCCGGCTTCCCTCTTTCTTAATTTTCCACCCTCATACGGTTGCAGGCGAAACTTTATCAACAATATAAATATTGTTAGAATTAATAAGAGCTTATCAAAGCAAGATACCTGTAGCCATGCCGATTGCTGTTCAAAGGAATCTGAAATTATATGATGATATCCTTCATTCACCGCATTATAGGTTTGGATGCTCTCATATTGTAGCTTTGTCAATTTCTGAGCACGAATGTCAGTAGCTGTAAAGGTGCATCAGCGATTAACCAAAATTATCATAAACAAAGTCGTCGGCCTTTGGGTTAACATACCAATATTGCCCCCTGTGAAGATTAATTGTTAGTGTCATAGTGCTGAGTCTCAATTCCAGTTTATTGAACCTTTCCCGTACACTTCAGTGGGCGTTGCCTTTGGGTTAACATACCAATATTGCCCCCTGTGAAGATTAATTGCGGGTTGGTATCTCTTGCAGGTAGTTCAGTGGTAGATTTCAGTCATGTTTATGCTCCAATGAAAAACCCGTGCAATTGTTTTTTGTGTAAACACATTAAAGTATGGAGACCCCTTACCACTTTGATGCCATCCATTGGCAGAGCTGACATTTTCTTATCGTTAATAATCTGCTAGTGTCACGTCACAGTCAGTTTATATATACTATATATACCAATACGCTTTGCAGCCCTCTGGTTCTTGCAATCGATTCCATCTGGAAGTTGGAAATCAACAGCCCGGTGCTCTATTTGCGGATTGATGAGAGCTTAAAATATAGTAGTCACGAACCCATTCTTTACTTCCACAACGTTACACAAATTACTTCGATGATCATGTGACAACATAACGGATCAATGATTTGCATAATGGCATAGTTCGACAAACTGATGGTGCAGATCGTATTCATTATGCAGTATTTGACCAAAAAAAGTCCTACATTCGCTGACAACTGATCAAACAGAGTAGGGCCTAAAATTGCATCATGAATTTAAAGGCAATGTGCATGTGTACTTTGGCCAAAGAAAAACATATTGTGTTAGACGTAAACTAGCGGTTCTATCAATAATGATGAGGATTTAAAGTAGGCATAATGTGTGGGAGTATTTTCATTAAATCCACTATTTATTCTTTAGTGCTACACAACTACAATATGGTAAATTGGAACCGCTGATGCAAGGAATTTACATGTGGCGTCAATCAATAAATGTTTGTTCGTCAACAAAAGCACAAATAACAAGACGAAACTGAATGGGTAAGTTAGTGCTTTGTGAAGGAATTTCGATAAATAGTTAAGTGGCGAAAAACGTCGAGAATGAAAGATGTGCGCATTAGAATCGGCATGTGGAATGCAAATGGTCACATTGCCATGGACATATACTTCTGTTTCATGTTGTATTACAATCGCCTCTCCAAGATATATAATAGACAGATCCATGCGAAAAGAACAATCCAGTAGGTAAATTGCAAGCTTCCTAATGCTTCTAGCTTTAAACTGACATCGTATCGGAAGACGGGTAGCTGTCACTATGTCGCATCAAGTTACCAGGCTGAATGATCCACTGACAGCCATCCAAGTAACGACATTGTCAAGAGCGAACAATGATCATACTTTGCAATGCATAAATACATACACACGTTTAATTCCGCCATTTGAAGAAGCTACATTAACCCTAGCACGGACTCTTGCCTTTTCTACCTTGCGATGTTAGTGACGTAAAAAGAATACGATTTGATGAAGACCACGATAGGCTTGCATTTGCACAATAATGGCCTTAAGGTAACAGGAAGGAGTGTATTAAAGGTAATATCCAAATTGTAAAAACAACGTGTGCAAAGAACAATACCGAGCATTAATTATTGATGGAATATTATACATTTTACTACAACACTGTATTAAAGAGGGGTTTAATTCGCATATTTTGAACGAGGTTGCCTTGCAAGCTTCTTAGCAATAGTTCCCCGGAAACCAAAGTTTTTCAGACTTTTAATCACTGCGCGGCACTGCAGTCACTGAAAATATATCCAACGCCTCTGGTTGTTGTCGAAAACTACCCTTCCGTACTCGTTGGTGTCATTTCTGTGCATGTGGATACAAAGATTCAAGCTCGATTATAATGCTGTTATCTTTGACCAACCCTTACTTATCTGGCCAACGGTGACTGGTCAATCCTTTATCGTGAATTTTCCTGATTATAGCTGTCGAGTTCTGGCTGCGGAGCAGAGACAGCGTGGTTTCTGTTTGAATCTCCCTGCGAGGGCAAATACAGTGCTCCAACGTGGCGAGACGCAACTTACTAATGAGCGTGCGAGTGTTTCCCAAAACATATTGCAACCTTAGCGAAAGTATACGCAGCAGTAGTTAGTTATTTGGTTCGCGGATTTACTTAGAGAAACCACCATAAGATTCATGGTTTAAGGAAGTAGCCATTTATCGACGAGCCAATACCACTCAATGAAATAGAATTGTGCCGCAATGACTGAGCTTTAATTTCCGCCTTGCAACCGTCAGATTTCGACTCAGTACTGGATAACTTGTCGATTGATCTGACAGTGAGTCGAGGAAATCTCTGATGGGCATGGGTTGCAGTGCCACGATGTGATTTCACAGGTTAGTGTGCTGAAATAACTGTGGCTTTTGATAATGTCGCTGCTGTCGCCGCATAGCTATGTGGATAACTAACATGATTATTCTCTATTTGATCCATCCTTTGTTTTAAATCCTTCTTAGTGTTGAGTCTCAATTCCAATTTATTGAACCTTTCCCTAACACTTCCATCGGTTTTACCTAGGATGCGGCCAAGTGATAGCTCGTCGACCGCAAGGGAAGGTTTTTAAGTCGTATATGGTTTCATTGATCTTCTACGAATTCTTCAGACACTATATCTCGGATTACATCGATTTGATTTATGTTAGCAGTGTTCCTGCGTCGAACAAAAGCGGGCAGAACCTGTTTATTGCCGGCTCACTACAGTAGTTCCTTTTGCATTCACAACCTAGTCCAAGGAGTAAAACTCACGGCATGCATAACAATGCTTTCAACAGGGGAGTTAATGACCGAATTGGCAACGTAGAGCTGGTTCATTGACAACCTTTGAGAACAACTCCGGTCTTGCATGGCTGGTTCTTCGCGGTTTAATTACAAATTGAATGTACTTAAATGTCCTCAAAGTCCTTCTTGGTACATATTCTGGTCAAATGTCTATTTATAAAGATTTTGGGGTCGCCCAAATCACAATATGCCAGACCATTATGAAGTCTTTTTTGACGTGATATGCAATATGTAGGAAATAGCTGATGGGAGACATCAAACAAATGATAAATACGCAGCGGTGTTTTTGGATACGCGCGTCCGATTAGAGCCTGCAACCAGTCCTTTTATACTCCTTTTACAAACAAGTTCGCTTCAAGATGCTTTTGGGACATGCGTTGCAAATTATGGTAGTTCATGCACGTATACGATAGTGATTTCAAGCATTATGAAGGAACATATTGCTATTGTATGACATGTGCGACCCAATAAAACAGTACTATAAATTTGGTTCTAATTTTGATCTTTAATTAGGATGTCGACCCGTATTTGGGTTATCAATGAACTCAAAATGCTCTCTATGTGTATGTCATGGTGTCTCACATCTATCATATTTACATGTTTCGAAGGCAGGTGGCATTGGCTCTTTGTTCATTTTGGCGGTACCAATGCATCATTTACTACAGCGCTGGCTATAACATAGATTGTTCAAATCTATTGACCAAATTATTACTTATACAGGCAGATGCTACAATAATTGGCATTGACGCTGGCATGGTCTCATGCACAATGCCTCATGGGTTAGGAGACATTAAACCGCGGACGGATTTGCAGATTTACTGCTAGAAATATCTTGCATATCTCTGGAAAGTACAAGAGAGGTGTTTATCTTTAAAAAAACCAAACAATTATACTGGATTTCACATGGACCAAAAGACCCGAGCAGCATAAATATATCAACATTCTTAATTGATGTCTCAGTATTTCTCATGGTTTGTTTCCTGAGGCGAAATTGTTTGGCCTTATCTGTAATTTGAATTTGACCGGGGCATTTTTGTATACGCGCGACAGCCCCCTTACTAATAGATGATGAAAATCGACGTTTTGATGAGTTTTCATATCGTTGATTTTTGTAATAGGTAGACGTTAAAACCGGAAGTCTCAGATCACCATGATGCGGTTCGAAAAATGGATAACAAACATGGATAATAGTTGCATTTAATGATTGAATGAAAATCTAATTCATGCGTACAAGTTGATGAGGTTGTTTGAGAGAGTGAGTGGGTCAGTTAGTCAGTAGGCGAGTGAGTGAGTGAGTGAATAAGTGAATGAATAAGTGAGTGAGTGAGTGAATGAGTGAGTGAGTGAGTGAGTGAGTGAGTGAGTGAGTGAGTGAGTGAGTGAGTGAGTGAGTGAGTGAGTGAGGGAGTGAGGGAGTGAGTCAGCGAGAGAGTTGATGAGTAAATGGATTGGTGTATCATCACAGTTTTCTTCATACTTAAATGTCTGACAAGGTTGTGCATGCAGTGACCCATTCATCGCAAGCTAAATATCATTGCAACTTAATGCATCGGATGATCGGACAACGCACTAAAGTATCTAAGGCATTTTCTCCTACTATTTGTAATGCCAATACCAACGCATATTTTCACATCAGTTTACACGAAACATCTCCAAAATTCAAAGGATTGCACAAACTAACAGCTTAGGTAAGCTAATTTGAATAATATCTGTTATGAAATATGGGGTAGATGATATATGATCTTTATCGTCACCAGTGAAGCGATACCATGTCATGTTTATAAAGCAAACATTGTTCGCAAGTCTGAAAACAAGAATATACTCGTACTTCATATATGTGCCATTTGATGTGATTTATTACTACAACGATTATTTTGCGAAATAATAATGTTTTGACAAAATATATGCCAATGTTTCGTAATATTCATGCTTTAGATAGTTGCCATTTGTACATTTTGAACAAGTTACGTATATTCAATTATTGTATTGTGGTATAATTGTTACTGTTCTTTCATTTGCTGATGAGAAATCTTGCCGGTTTTCGTATAAATTTATTATTTATAAAGGTTCCACATAACATAATACATGAATTGTAAAGCACAATATATGTACTGCCATTTATGGGCTTATCAACAATCCAAACCTTGACTGATTTCCTCTATCTATATGGTGGTTCAGACGTTCGTGTATGCTAAAACAAATTCTTGCTATGATAGGACAGCTTGAGTAAATGGGAGGAACGATATGATTCTGATTGAATATATATATCACAACACGAAGGTAGGCACACCACTCCCTTTTATAATGGTGCACAACTCCTTTCATTATGCATATACAAATAGACATGGCAATTGTCTGAACATAATATTGCATTGTCGCTCGTAATATCAGATGTGTACTGGCGACGTGTCGTATATAGAATGAGTGACACGTTCGAGCGTGTATGATTCTGCTCAAGGCAGTCAATAATCATCTTCAAGGCAAATGTTCGGCAGATTATTAGAATCACCAGACAAATGCGCTGTTCAATGCCAATAAGTGTGATATGCTTAAATTCGTGAAAAGAAATAGCCTTGAAGACTATGGAGACCATTCAAATCACCATCCATGAGCACTGATGGCATCTGACCAGGTTAAGAGTGATTAATGACATTAAGAAAGAAATCAAGCGACTAAAGGCTATGGCAAAAACATACCTCTTCCACAAGCCAGTAATCGCCCGCAGGAGCACGTCCTACCGCCTTAACACATGATACACTTTTTTATAATGGATGCTTTACGTAATCCACCCATGAGAGGTTCACGTAATTGGATGGGTCGACGACTTGGATGTAACACACGCTGCTCAATTACTAATCAAGCTCATCCTTCCTTGATTTATTTAATAACTCTCATGTTCATTCACACTGGTATTCACGATCACAGGCACGCACGCGAAATTCCAGTAGTAAAATCTCATCTAATCCAAGACGTCGGCTACAGATGGGCAGATATGTTTAACCTATATTGTCCCCAGATTATGTTAACTGTCTTAAACGGTTTATAGACTTATCAACCATTGTTTTCGTTGCAAACGATTACTGCATTTAAAGTTGCATATTTCAGAATTAATGCACGCCTACCTCTGACATTTGATTCAATATGATATTTGATTATTCGCTTCACACTAACTTTGAACCAAGCCATCATTCGTTGCAAATACCCACTCGATTGCCATCATATATACGAGAGTTGATAGTACGTTAACATGACGATGGAACAAAAAGAAATTCTGGCCAAGTCCACTGAGAATGATGAAGCAGCATGCATACGAATGAATTGACTTTCTTCCTCTATTTTGTTTCCAACCACTGCCAGCTATAAAGCCTGGCTTTGAACCTATAATAAGTTATATCTCGGATTCTTTTAGCGATGTTTTGTCCTCCATTCTATAGCAGAATAGTCATACAGCTTTCACGGTATTCAAGGGGTTGGGGGTTGTTTTTGGCATGGCTTTTATCGATTGGCGCCAATTGAGATTCAAGGTAGGAAGTCATGGCGTAGCACGAAACCACGACAACCAGGCAGAGTGCAATGTTTGCACACACGCACACATTCAGACGCACACACACACACACACACACACACACACACACACACACACACACACACACACACACACACACACACACACACACACACACACACACACACACACACACACACACACACACACAGAAACAGTATTGTAAATATAGTATCGGTAGTAACCATTGCTCTGTCACTTGTCTTAAATATGCTTACAAACGCCACGATAAATGCGCACTATCATTGTGTCATTGTATTTTACCAAATACTAGCAAATGGTGTGAAATGTCTCATTGCTTGCTTTGCAACATCAAAGAGTTACACTGTGCATCAAAGGCTAAAACACAAGGGATGCATTAGATATTCATTGCATCTGGGCTACACAGCCTTAATGTCATGTTTACAAGCCATGAGCTTTTTGCATTTATTCGTGGGGAAACGCGGTTAAGGTAGCAACAAACTTTTAATTAATAATAGAATGGAGATTGTCACTTGACGGTATCGGGTAAATAGCAGGCGATCAAATTAAGGTTGAATCGACGGCACCTTTTATGAACAGAACGCTACCCATATAAGACATTCAGCAAGTCTCAGTCTCAGACTATTAGTCTGACCGAACGTCTAATTAGAATTGATTTTTTCGAAAAGATAAGTCCCTTCCGAGCGTCAGATAATTATGTAACGATTTATTGGCTGCACTTAAGGCGTACGTATTGATTCGCCTGTTTCGTTTTGCAAGTTGTTGGCAGAGCTCATTGTCAAGTGACAACAAACACATACTTCAGCGAGGGTGCAATCCAAACATATTCCCAACTGCGAAAGTTCCCGTGATGACCACTTTTTGTTTGCATTCAGAATTTCTATGTTTTGGCGATGATGCCTTATCATGCTATCTCTACCTGAAGTAATTATTTTTCATTTGCTTGCATTATTTCACGGCAATTAATGGTTCCATTTGCCACGCGACATTTATCGCAATCCTAGATAAATATTCTGATATTTCCGTATTTGCAAATGCCATTCCTGTGTAAAAGGGTGACGTAATCTACTACAGATGCAGCAGCATGGATTTGTTGCACGCAACCATTAACCTGATGAAGTGTCAGCGTACAGTACGTAGCGACGAATTCAACCACAAAACAACCCACGCAGCATGACTTCGCACTTAGATATCTAAAGATTCAAATGGCCAAATTATGATGATGTGGTTCATATTATGGAGCTATACCTAGTTAATATCAGATGACACAAACGTCACCTGACTTAGGTGGAGCACTTTTGTTGTGCAAAACAGTACGATGCAAAATGATCATACATATACACATTTATTTTTCTGTTTGGTGCTTCTGCATGCACACTATATACTAGCAAAATGTACACTTGGTCACCCAGTAACATGGATGGTCATGTTAGTCTGACAGTTGTTCGCTGGGCTGAACTTTAGCAATATATATTAGAACTTGCAGCATGTAAATTCGTTGGATTGAAGCAAGTCATCTTTAATTTTCCTGAGTCGCAAAAAACATTATTCCTTACGAGAGGATGTTCATGCTATAAAGGTGTGAGAACATTAGGTAGTAATACAATCACCCGAATCACCGATGCAACAACAATGAAGACAACGGCATCATTTGAATAACCAACAGGCAGAGCCATATTCCATAGATGGGCAGAAAATATTCGTATGTTAGGGGCTATATTTTACTGGACAATCTTGGCAGTATTATGTGTGATGGAACAGAATTGTATAACCTAAACGACTTACATTATACTCATCTGAATTAAAATGTTGTATTATGTGTAGATACTATTCATCATAGTTACACACAACGCAGACAAAACATCTAATCAATGTAAAATGTAATAGTGCACATAAGATCAATATTTCGCTATTTGCTAAAGTGGAAACTGTTGCCATGGCCAACCAGGCCACAGCCGCTTTGTTTGTAATGGTTCATACTGCTGCAGCGATATGAAGACAACCAATAAGACCGATGAGTGGCATCGATTATTATTATATCGAATCGATGGCGGCAACACGCACAAGCAGATAGATTATTACCTTGGTCAATAGAATAGAAAAGTATTGCTTCATCGGGTGCAAACAGGTGTATCGTGAGTAATCAGTGACCGATGTGTCTTGCCAAAGCTATTGCATTTAAAATCTATTGACAATAGTCACCCGATCATATTTTTTACAACAATGAGTCGGTAAAAGCCCCCAAAACTTCGGACAATGTGTGTAACACAAAAGATGACTCTATAACTCAGGTGCTCGTTGCAGCTTACAACAGACACTAACTTGACAAAGTCGGAAATATATAGCCCAACAAATCCGAACGATTCTGAACGCAATACATCCAAGCAGCGATATTTTCCGATAAAATTACAAGCCATCTAAACAGTGACTTATAGCATGTGCAGATTAAGTTGCAATGTAAGGCTAGGCTATTTATACCGTATTCACATCCCTCAACTGCATGCCCTGCTATGCTTCCCGGCTAACCGAGTCTTGGTCGGGATCACAGAGTAAATCAATTATTACAGGGAATACAAACACCGTGCAGATTACCCTCTGCATTATGTTAATGGTTAATGGCAGCAAAAACGAATGCACAAAACATTCAAGAGCTTGTAATACGCATGGTGGGGTATTATTGCACTACCAAGAGTAATGATATTCGCGGCTATCTGAATGCACAATCTACTTTAAAAGCTTTACACTTAAGCTAATTACATCCTGTTCGTCATATTGGATCACCATGAAGCGATTCCTTGAAATACGTTATATACAATAAACAATAGGTGCAGGTTACACAATGGCAGGGCACATCTAGCGGGTCATTCAAATATGTGATTGAATGGAACTATGCAGCGATTTATAGCCAACACTATTGTAACTCGGTGGTATGTATACTGCAATACCCTTGGCCTTACTTTAAAGCCAACCAAACAGCGAGTGAAGGTACCTAGACACTAGACCTGTACTTATTATTTTTATTGATGTTTTAATTATAAGGACACATCCATACAAAAGAGGTTCCAAATATTATCTACAAATATGCGTGTTTTTGTGAAAGGAAGAATTATTATCAACTAGCATTATCTGTCTCTACAGATGGAGGCATGCTGTTTAACCATTCCAATCTCCCGCACATTTATTCCATGAGATGCGCTTCTTCCTGACCATCATTTAATGTTTGGCATACGCATAATGGCTTGCATTATTGGGTCTTTGTTTTATTTTTGCTGACCCGATCTCAAGCGCTGATATTGGATTCTACCGAATCCATATTTTATCGATAATGCGCCGACTTAGCAAACTGCATTAATAGCACCCCGGTATGGTTTTGCCCAGCATATAACTAACTGTTTGTCGGGAATAAAAATGCGTTCATACATGTTATTAATGTGACTGAAAAAAATGCAACCCTTGTAAAATATTTCACAACTTGCTTTGCTGATTTTACCCCTGTTTTTAGGAAGGGTATATAAATACCCCTCCTAAAACATACTAGCAAGCGCTCTGTTCATACGGCTGATGACATTACGCTTGCATCAGCAGTGGGTTGTGTTAATATTTGCGTGATAGGCATTGCAAGATATTTGTCCGATAATTGCTGACGTACTTCACGATGTGCACTACACACTGACTAACTCACTCATGGGACTAGCTGGACTACGATTCTACATACAACAATCACTGCCTGATACATATATGACGCCATCAGGTAGGTAATTATACCTCAGTCAGCGCACTGTTCATGATTCACTAATTCAGATAGATCGTTACCTGTACCTTATAACATGACCATACCGATCATCTCACAACCTATGGGCTACATTTACTCCATCTTCACATGCTTGTCTGTCTGTGTTCAGCTTTATCTCTCGAAGCGCAATGGACGGGTGCCCTTTCACCAAAGCACCGTGTAATGTGATTTCAAGAACATGCAGAAGTTGGCGACAAATGCATTATATGCTATGCAGAATATTGGACTATTGATACTATTGATAGCCGACATAATAGTCAATTACTGAGATGAGCGGACGTAACGATTCATTAATTGTTTCCCTCGAAACTATAGGATAGAAATTATTTATTCCGAGCGCATAATCGGTTTCTACTACCCTCATATGAATTATGAAGCGGCTTAATTAATGAGAACCACCATACATCCACGCATATATATCTAGACTATTGACAGTTCACTACTTTATTTTATGTTCCATTCAGATACAAAGACGATCAATGAAAGTTTTCGTTTACAAGATGACATTACCTGCTCCAACTGGTTTGCATTAGACGTCTTGACTCGAGTAGAATTATATGGCATCATTATCAATGCCTTATCCAAAGTTTATGTATAGATGTGGTCACATCTTAACCAATCGTCATTTGTAGGTTGATTGATGTAAAGTTGTCCATTATTTATTCGTGACTGATGTAAAATGCACAGCGATGGCGTAAGCTTTGTGGCGGAGTATGGAGAATGATAGAATCTCTTAGACCTAACATCAGCTGCCGGAGAACCGTCAGAAATGAATTTCTTTGCACCACGATGAGAAGTAACAATTACATGCCATATTTCAGTACTGTTATAAATCTATCTGCATGGGAGACCATGATTGTGGGTCTGCATCCGGGTTAAGCGATGCCTGGAGGATACATATGTTTTCGGTTATGTACTCTGTATAATTATTGTTAGATTTGGTATGCAGGGGTGAAGAGGCACTGAGTGCGATAACATGTGAAAGGCATAGTTAATTTTCATATCCGAATTTCTAGGGTAATTCCAAATACATTCCTGTGGCGCCTAGTTGGACTCCATAATACCTCACTGCAGTTAACACATATTCCAATGCAACCAGCCTTGCTTAATGTAATTGCTTCCAACCTGTTACGAATGTCATGCTATAGTATGCATGCTGCCTACTCTGTGGTTGCTGTAAACTGACATGATCATGTTGATCAGCAACTCAAGCCTATGATCAATGTAGATTATTACAGGGATGCATTACCACTGGCTTGGAATATACATAGATGTTCCAACTTCACGATTGTGCATCCACGACTATTTGTTGAGGTCTTTATTGGATATCAATCAACCGACAGGTGGATAAGCTTAGCTTATCAGATACGTAACTAATATGCAGGATCACTTTTACTAAAACGTATGAGGCACGTAAAGGATGGAACACTTAGTCTGATGGTCAATTATTGCAAGGATAGTGATGTGATTATTTGACTACAGTTGTAAACATGCACACATTCGGTTTTGCGAACGATATGAGATTGTGCAGCACAAAATTCAATGATCAAACGAGAGACATTAACCGCCACCCTAAGAAACGATGAATCCACTAGACTAAATCCAATACTAATCATAATTAATAACGATTTCATACGAATTTTCATCAGAGGGCTTAACGCAAATGTTGATTTTTGTGAATTGAAAGATACAGCTAAGTACAAAAAATGTACCCAAACGTCTACATTTAATATGCTGCATTGCACATTGACACGTGATGATGCAAACTAGAATAAATAGGAGGCATTACCCAATTACATTTTGCTTTTTAACGACCTCATTTGTGTTTGGAGAAGTACTGGACTCACACGCTGTAGAAACATGAATTGATAGTTGCATCTCGTAATCATACATGTCAGAAAATGTCCATGAAAGTTGTCAATTTGCGAAATCACGACTCAATATCCTCTTGTCCTGGACAAAATATGAATATCATAGGAACAATTAGGTATATATAAAGGACATGGTGTAAAAACTGGGAACGATGTCGAGGATATCCCCGAGACATGGACTCGTGTGCATTATCAACCGAGAACAAAAATCAAGAGGTGTTTTTGTGTGTGCACCCATTTTCGTAATGCTACATAAAGTTGATTTTGCCTCCACTTATCAGCCAAAATAGCTAAGAGAGCTGAAACGGAACATTCCAATTTAAATTGTTATAATTTACAAATCATTTGGGACATTTAACATCAATGTTATTTTTACGCTGGTACTTCCTATTGCAAATATATTCCAGCGTAAGATACGTCAATAAATTAGCATCCAAATATATTCAATGTTGAACAGCAAAGCAAATTCATGCCTCTACATTTGCATTTGTTTCCATGCTTGCTCGTTTTATATAGCAAATATTTACGACCAGAGATGATTTGAGAGCTCTGTCGAGCACTGAGTAGGCGTGAGTGATTAATTTTTGCAACAATGGCAGCTAACAGAAGAGCTTTTGTAACATGAGCCAACTTGGGCAAACATGCGGCATTGTTGCTGTCATTTAATCCATAGGCACGAATGACTAAGAGATGCAGGAGACCAACTCTTCATAAAAATAGGAAACAGTATTACCAGCATGAGGTCTGTGCGTGCTGACATCTACATAGCTTTCCCCAGCAAATAAATCACATGCTGTGTCCAATAAGACGTAGATGATACAGCATTTATTTAGGAATTACTCTACTACTCTAAAACAAAATCATTTGTAGGACAGACGCTCAGAGTATTGTATCCGTGAAAGGCATTTCTACGATAACATTGGAGTACACCTCAACGCTGTAATGACATACAAATGCAATGAAGACCCGAATAGCCACATACCCGTAGACAGTAATCAGTATTTATTATCTGTACCGGCCACCAGAAAAATATGCATAACATTGTTTTTTGGTCATTCCCTGTCTTGGCATGATTATGGAACCATGAGTTACCAACTTGTCTTTTTAATAACGGTATACACCACAACGTTTATTATCAATTACAAATAACGCTCTTATATGAGAGAGTGAATTTGAAATTTGTAGACTCTAGTGAACATTGTTTGGACTGTACATGGGCTGAATAGCATTATGACGCTAAACCCGCACTGGCAATTAATTGACAACATTCTCGGCAATCTCAAACAAAATATGTGCACCAGTCTCTTCTTTCAGCACACTGATCAGGTAATTATTCACTTCAAGTGCTATATAGCTCCCCCATCTCCACTGCAATGATCCAATACATCAAGATTAAAGCGGCATTTGCAGAATCTGAAACGTGCTATTGGAGATCTGCCGTACATGAACCGCCTTCAGAACGAAATGAAAAGGCAACATTAGGATAATCCGCGCACGACGGTAATATAAATATATATCGTCGTGCGCAAAGCCATGTGGGTCGAGCGGTGAGCGTTTTATTTCGAGTGCTTGTAGCTTCTCATCAATGTTGCTTGCTTACGTATCTATATGAGTCGAGAATTCAGAAGAATATCCCTTGATCGATACTATTTTGATTAACCACTGTCTCCTGATTATTTAGCAATTGTCACATGTACGTTTAAAATCACAACTTTCGTTCACGGCAACCCCCGTTTTAGACATATGACGGCAAATTACGCAGTTTCAGTTTTTTTTTGGGAGGGGGGGCACTTAAGTATATAGCGGTAGTATACATGTTCCGGGACATCTATTTTCGGCCTCCCGACGGGTTTGGTTAGGCCTTATATTTGTAGGACGGGGTATGCTTCTTCCACTTTCACCTTGTATGACGGGTACGGGTTTTCGAGATACCGGGGCACACCCCTACTCAGCACAAGGCCAAGTGCCCCCTCAAGGCTGCGGGAATCTATAAGAGTTATCTATCTTTCAATTGTCAATGCGATATCGTTTAATACATATCCCTCCTCTAAGGTAGGTATTGCCAAAAGATAATCATTGACAAAATGACACATATACTTAAATAATGAAATTTGGAAAACAAAAGTTCGCTTGCGAAGAACCATGTCTGCTCATGCGCGCGGCAACCGATCTTGTCATTCACAATAAACATGAACTTTTCAAAATTTGTCTAGCCGGATTAAATCGTCTTTGACGAAATTTTACACGTAAACTAACTCAACTTGTTAATAAACATTCATATATGTGAAAAATTATTCTTCTTATGTACATTTGTGTAATTATCGTGTAAAATTGGAACTCTTGTATCGTTCACCGTGTGTACGGTTACGACCATCGCACGACGTCAATAAGACGGATGAGAGAAGAGGTAATATACCAAAATTAACACGACAATCACATTGATCCACAACTGCTGACTGCTTTGTATCAATATCAATTCGCCACGAGTGCATTTTTGTTGATGTAAGAGACGCCAAAGATTAATCATATTGTATCTTTGAGAACAGGAACACATTGGTAAGAAGCACATCATTTCAAGCAAATTATATCAGCATTTTCAAACTATGCGTCATTGAGAGTCTGTTTGTGACCAGCGAGACACGTTCATCACCTACGCAATTATCGTCCGTTTGTCTTGGTTGATCTATGCAGCAACGATATTAATGGACACTTACACGGGGTGTATGTTACTATGACGAGAAAGTAAGAGAACCGAACGCGGATAAGACCATTTTTTAATTTCCGATGCACAATCCTCTTATCATAACATTCTTATGAAATTCGTGACTCACAAAACATCAAAAGTTTCCATTAATGTAAATGCATCATTTGACACAACATCTGAATTCAATGCAATCAAGGTCCACATAAGGTCCACATATGAGTAAAATATTCAAATGCTATAACCCGATGCAGATTAATCATATCAAAGGTGCAATTAGTTAATTTGACTGAAATAAGCTGAATAGCACGCACCACCTGACATTCAAAGCTTACTTTTCATTAGGCAAATTCATAGCAATCGTCCACCAATATAAGCGCATCATACCTCCATTCAAATCAATTATTATGCCGTTTCATATGTTGTCCGCACTGATTCTATATATATACATATGTTCCTACATCCCCGTCCGAATAAACTGAAAGAGAACTCCCGTTTCAGAACTGCAGACAGAATGAAATAACAATTAACGAAAAGATGCAATAAAGGGTAATTATAGCAACCTAAAGTTAAATATACCAACCTAAAGGTAAATATACCATCCTAAAGGTAAATATTCCACCCTTAAGGTAAATATACCATCCAAAGGGTAAATATACCAACCTAAAGGTAAATATACCTACCTATGGGTAAATATACCAACCTAAGGGTAAATATACCAAACTAAAGGTAATATACCAACCTAGAGGTAAATATACCAACCTAAAGGTAAATATACTAACCTAAGAGTAAATATATCAACCTAGAGGTAAATATAACAACCTATAGGTAAATATACAAAACTAAAGGTAAATATATCAACCTAAAGGTTCAAATACCAACCTTAAAGGAAATATACCACCCTAAAGGTAAACATACCAACCTAATGGTGAATATGCCAAACCAAAGGTAAATATATCCATCTAAGAGGTAAATATACCAACCTAGAGGTAAATATACCAACCTCAAAGTACAAATCTTAAGGTAAATATACCAACCCAAAGGTAAATATATCAACAATTATACGACAGTCATCTGTTGCTGTTCAATATTTTCCTTGCTTCATCCCAAGTGTGATTTCGAGAAAAACAGTGTTAATCGCAGGGTCTTCTTGACAACATATATGGCTAATGATTATATGTCATTATTGGATGAAACATTATGAATTTTCTTCTGCATTGGTTTTGTTCGTCTTATTAATGTTAATGTGATACAATGAACCACCATTAGGGTCGAATAGCGGCCAACTTACCCTAATAAGAGCCGACAGTTCCCTTAGCTACTTTCGTCATTGTAATCTCCTGACGTCAGACACTGCTTCTGTGCTCAGCAGTGCATCGATTTCTCAAGTATCATCAATAAATCCTGGCATTCACCAGTCATCAAACGAAATTGGGCCACGTAATACAGTTCTTATGCCCTGCGTAATTAATACTTAGTGACTTCTGGGTGACTAGGAAGGCTATCCATAATTGAGTATGCTGGCGAGCAGGTTGTGGATGTCGTCAGACGTCGAGAGATCGAAGTTCAGAGCGATTGATGTTCTTGACGGCATATTAACCAGCAGGAACGCGTCATAGAAATATATTTAGCGTAGACAATGTTATAATTCGTCGGAGGGGAAAATACGTAACATGTCAGTGATATCGTCAAATTAATAGGATGGGTTGGCTGTGTGTTACGTGTTAGCGTCAGGGTATATGCGCATGACCAGATTATTTGCAATGTGTATTAATCTCTCTCGCTGTTGCATTCACACCAGTATGCTCGATAATTCAATTTGTATCATTGGGATTCTATGTCTCAAAACAAAAGCGTCAGAGTCATGAATAATTACTATGTTTGTTTCTGCATAGTAAATATTGTCATTACCCATAACGCCTTCTCCATTTCACAAGTCGTATATATTTATCCTTGTGTGATGCACTGATATCAATATCTGTGTCCTTGATGTGTTTTGACCTTTTCGATATAACACCGATGTTTATGTTAATGTTGGACAGTTGTTCTTGTATAATTCATTTTTATTTCTTTATAAAGTCATTACATAACTTATTGATCGCTGACATTTCTGCTTTTTCCTCGTGTAATACTATTAGTTCACCCTTGACATAAACGTTGATAACCAGACTACTTGCGTCAGGGAGACCAACGAATGTTTACTTAGTTAAAAAGTGGCATCGGCTGATTCGCCGGAGTTATACCACGGCTAAAGCTCTTTGTAATTTTGTTCATATTATTTTTACCATCAGGGAAGCATTCTCATTGATCTTGCTGACCAGATTTAGATGAGAGTTGACTTATGTACTGTTGCATTACCATCTATATAGTCAAAGTGTACTGAATGACCTGTCGACAAATGACAGAGACTTACACATAGGTCGATAATGTGGTGGCGCGTTAAGGGATTAAAATGATTCGGTATTCAATGAATGACGAGCAAAGTGGTAATGAAAGGTTAAGGTATAGCATGTGTGCACACATGGCGTAAGCGGAAATAAATTCCAGAACGTTGTACCATGCATTTGTGTTGCGTCAACTGAAAGAATATCTTATACGATGAATCAGTCATGCTATCTAATCATGTTATACATGTGTCTAATTGTCAGTTATCGTGGAAGCATGTGGTGTTAGAGATGCGTCAAGAAAAAAACTCATAATCTTCGTGGCACGAGTCTGCTACTGTGATTACGCAGAAACAAATATTCATGTGTGACGTATCATACTTTTACGAGTCACACCTGCATCAGGTATAGGAATATACCACTGTCTTTGGACGAACGAACACATTCAATGGTGAATCGTTACTCGAGTAGGATAGGGAATAATTAAGTGAAGCGGTTAAAAGACGATCGATATACCCACGTGATGTAGAGGCGCAGGGGAAGAAAGGGTGGTAGAGCTGGCATTGTGCGGTACGCTAACGGAAGTATGCTAAAATATTTGGTGAATGACATTTATTCCAGGCTTTTGTATTGTGATAAATAGCGAGTGAGTTGGTTTGTGAGCGGGTGAGTCCGGGCGTCATCGTTAATTGCGTGTACATTGTTCGTCTGAATACAAGGGAGCAAGTTGTGTACTCCAGTCTCTATGTACAATGTCATACCATGCCAGCTGTATCACATTCTTAATTATTATATCGTGGTCAGTTGTGCCCATATTGTCAGCCGGGATATATGTTGATGCATCACTTAGTTTTGTTTGGCAATTCAATTAAGGCAAGAAATATGTATTTGCAAACGGAATAACATTTGCATTTTCAGCAAAGGCTCTCGTGAGGATACGAAGATCTGGGAAATCGAAGAAGAATATTCAGTTGGTTTAACGGCATAGTGTGGACCGTACTAAGCTGGTTGGTTGCTGATCTTATTGTTTCAGCCGCTGTTTTGGCCAGACAGAACAGCGGACGATAATATGTAGAACACTATGCTTGTAGGTCCCGTTGGTCACATACAGGTTATCGACGTGACATTAAGATGGATGAAGTTGCGGTTCTGCTTACTATGGTCTCCAGATGATCACAATGTTGCAAAATATGTTGCTGCTATTTCTCTTAAGCACAATATAGCTCACGTTACTGTGGTAAAGTAGTGGCAGTAACACCATCAACAATTGACTTGATGCGAATTGTTAATATCGACAATGTAATGGTAATTTAATAGTAATAGTTTTGACAAATAAATCACATTACCGAATTCATATTACATCATGTTTTATAATTTGACTCTAACACAGGGCAAGATGTCACGTCATATAGTAAAACAAGGGACATGATGTGACATTGCCTATTAAGTTAGTCGCAGAGTGGGGCTGCTGGCTATCTGCAAGTGCTGTACTCAAAATGCAGTAGCTTGTACTGAAACCTTAATGGATTACCGGGTTTTTAATTGCTCTTATGACATGTTTGTTTTTGTTCGGGATGCTATGACTAACGTGCCTGCTGCAGCTTGTTCCCATATCGTGCTAACAGCAACATGTCTAAGAATTTTTCTACAATAAGTGCAGATAGTCGAATAATTGAGGAGGCGCATTGTGTTTGATGCTTGAATTATGTGAAACTTACAATATTGCATAGCTCATGAATCAGCCGCAATGAACTGCGCAATCTGATGTGCCCATCAATGATCCAGTAAGGGAAGGACGAGTGAGAGAAGGAATGAGTGAGACCTGAAGGCATATCATGGCGAAATTGTTGTAATGCACAACTGTACTTAAATCGCTAGAAACATCTAATTCAAAGAACATTATCATGCATACGTCACGCTTATGTTAATCATAAAAATGTCAAATATTTAATCGTTTGTACCAGTTGCTCAAAGCATTAATATGGCGATGGATACAGGGTGTGCAGTAGGTATAGATGGTTGAATGATTCCATTTCAAGTTATGCTATTCACTGGAGAATGCCTATCCTGCTTACGCTGTCCGTTGACTGGGTAATGTAATCCCTTGGGTTTGGTTAACTTACATGGATAGCATGCGTCGTATCTACAATCCAAAGAGCATTTTCGATTTGCACTTAGGAAAGAAAGTACGTTTATTTATTTTTTCTGCTACAAGCAGCGATTCCTCGTGTGGGAAAATGCAAAGTGCCAGAAATCAACGACCTTGTATTTGTGTCTCCGAATCAATGCATTATTGATTAACATGAAATGCACGAGAAAACGCGAAAAAATACCCCTATTGATTAACTTAACACCCGAAATCATAAAACTAGTCTGACAGACTAATGATGTAGAGTATTCGCACGTACATATTGTTAAGTCATTCAATCTTTTCAACTGGAACGATTACCAACCTTTAACGGCATGTGATAAAACTACGCCACAATAGGACCCACCAAAAACATTCACGTATATCGTGTATTACATGCCAATCACAAGGAAATTTGTCATCTCAAACGATAAAATTGTCACACATCCGATGTTGAGAATTGTGTGCCAAATAATATAAACGTTCATACTATTCCGTTGATTACATCATAAGTTTCATGCCACTGGCTTACAAGTGTACATGGTTCCCCATTAGTGAAATCAAGGATTCCTCTTATCATTCTAAGATTGGCTTCTTTTTTGGGTACGTAGCACTTGGAGCATTACTCAACACATGTATGTTTATGCCTCTTTGAACATCATATATATGTGACATGGGTTACTTTTATTTCTTTGTATCAATGATGACTTACAAGAAAAGGTTTGGTTTTTCAATACTGCAGTTACATCTATCCCGGAAATTTTCCGACTTCGGTTGACTACCTGATGGGCATGATATATTGTGCACCATCATCGGATAATATACTCGTTCACTGCAAATAGAGCCATCGCTTTCAGGTAACCCTGGAAACGCTAAATCATGAGGCAAAACAACAAGCAAAGGGAAAGAAGCCGCGCCAATTAATCTTAAACAGGCTTAAGCTTATTTATTGAAACTTTAGTGCGATACTTTCACGAGGGCTTCATACAATAACAGAACACGATGAGAAGCCTATCACTTTGAGATGTAGCTATTCATTGATGAATAAAGGCTACCATTAGGTAATCTGCGTTATCATACATAATGTAATCCCCTCGGTGGCGATATCAGCAATAATATGTAGCGGGCCCCTGTGTAGTAGATATCGATTATGTGCTCAGCATCAATAATTTCCCTCTCTTGGGTCAAGTGGAATTCTAGCAATCGTTAATGATTCAGTCAGCAGTCACCGGTCTAAAGTTTCAACGCACAGCGGTCGTGAATTGCTTAGCTATCTCTTTTCTATTACATATTATTTTTTTCATCATCTTCCTTTTGCTGCCTGAATCCCAATGCATGATGATTTGATGGGATTTCCGATAAAAGGTGAAGAAAATTACCGGTTGCATATGCCGACCAAGTTAGCATTGTCATGATCTTCTCATTCTAATGGTCGCCAAGTCAAACTGCATAATGCCTACAACCTTACTTAACATTCTACTCGTATCCTCACCACGTTACACCCACCATCTTGCTTTACTTATCATCATGACTTGTCATCCATTAGCGGTGACAGTTGCGTATAATATTTTAAGTTGGGTAAAATGCACTGCGGCTAATGGCTTGAATCATTAGGGTTTACTTTAAACTTGGATTTTTCTGGAAACAGAGGTGATGTTTTGCAATGTGTTATTTTAATAGGTCGCTACACGAAAAGAACATGGCATCGATGATGCTATGACTTTTGCTTGCGTCAGTCGGGCGATTGGCTATGCTAGTTTAACTAACGCGTGTGAAACCAATAAGGTGATGCTGGATGATTCATTTGACAAGCGCGTACTAAACAATTCAGAAAGCTAGATTGAAAAAAACAAAGGCAATCCAATGTGAATCAAGTAGACCGACTGTCACCTGGATTGCCATTTACGGTACATGAATGTACCCAGCTTTTTTGGCGTATCCATTGAGATTAATTATGAGAGTAATTAATTAACAGCCCTACATACGTTCACGTCAACAGACACACACCTGCTTGAGCCTAGTTGTACTTTAATAATGATGCTCCTTCATTTTAAAACAAATGCACAAACAAACGTCACAAAGTGTAAATACATGATTAGTTATAAAGGTGTATTGGATTTAGCTGTATTCAAATATGGTTATAGGCTTAAACGCCTGGGAGAGAACGCTTTGGACTACAAGACAAATACATGTATAAGCATCAGTAAACCAGGTAATTCCCGTGATAAATAAGGAACTGTCATATTCAAGCTATTAGCTTAATGATCACCAGGTGTAAATAAGCATCTCGCTTTGCTTCACATCAGCGTGACATTCTACCCGATGTCATTAGCAGCCACTGCAGAGTATTATGTGTGGCAGAATATGTTATTTAATCAATCACAAATTGCAACTCTGTTTTCAATTGGATGATCCTGATTTGGATCTGGTGGTTATATCAGATATTAAGTGTAATAGGGCGTTCTTTCTGAAGAGTCGTATAAGACTTCATTATTAGATGGGGCACGGAACAGACACATCAATGGAACCATTCCTACCAATACGCCAACAGCCACACTACCCCATCTACTGCTTGTATAATTTGATATCGTTGTCTCTACATCAAGTCACCTCATCAAAAGCGAATACAAACATGAAGTCAGATGGTGCAGCAGATTTAACCTAGCAGCTGAAGTCACATACATCTCAACTTCCTTACGGTCATTTCAGTAACGCGTGGTGCACTGCTAATTTCCACGCACATGATGAATACTTACATCGACAGCAGCAGCTTGGCGGATGCTGCGATCCGAAACAAAATGAAATTGCCTCCCATCATATAAAGAATATGTGTTTTTTAACAAAACACCTCATGCGTAGACGCCGACCATCATTTTTGAGGATTAAAGCAATTTTAATATAAAATAACTCACAATTATACCATGGGAGACTAAGCGTGTTTTGTTGATAACTCGGCGCATTTGCGACCATAACATCCCCTAAACTATGACCAGCAACGTTTTAGCTTACAGCAGTAAATAACTTCAAACAGTCGGAAAGATATAGCCTGACGAATCTAAGCCGTGACCGCGAATGGAACTGTCCGAATGACCGTTTGTGTATTATGCTGCTGGGAAATCTTCCACTTGACCGGGTAATTGACACTCATTGTGATCATGCTATCCCAACACCGGATAACATTTGTACGCATGATAAGTATTCCTATTATCTATTTGTATTTATGAAAATTGCTGTATGATATTGTTGTTCACAGTGGATCAATTATAGTAAAAATATGCATATGCAATAGAGTCACAAAGTTTCAGTAACCCACGCAGACATACTTATTTAGTCTTTATTCGGCATTTGTAAAGTTTTATGGTATTATTAAATTATATATGTGACTAGCAGGACGAATATTAATTGAAAGATGATGACGTAACAAATGGAGATGTGTGCAGGCGTTTAAACTGGCTGATGGATAGCGTCACGTATAACACTCAGTGGGAGCATGATAGGTTTTAATGTAAATAAAAAACATAATCAGTCCTAATTCGTCTGACTTGATATCTAACCCCTCTGGACAACGGAATCGACCCGCTATATATGACCTGTACACATTGCTCACTCGGTGTTAGGTACTTTCTGAAAAGCAAGACAAGATGACAATAAACAAGACCCATACGCCTGAAAACAAACGCACCGAGCGCCAAGACACATCTTTAAAACACTAGCAACCGTTATTTCCAGTGGCATATGGCGACCAGGTTAGCGTTGTCAAAATCCTCACCATCTAATAGTCACAATGTCAAACTGAATCATGCCTACGACTTAACTTGATATCCTACTCGTATCCTCACCACGTCACATCGAGCATTTTGTTTTACTTAGAGCACTGCGTCGCCCATTAGCGACGACAGGGGCTGTAACAGTGGATCATCTTGTATTCGAGTCTACAACTCGATCATCCCTAGTTGATGGTTTGAATCATTAGGATATACTTTTATCGTGGATTGCATTGCAGGGAGAGGTAATGTTTTGCACTGCTGGAATGTGTTATTGTAATTACTCATGCGTATTATCAACACGCATTGCTCCTGTTGCCGATCTTACCCTCGAATACATTACAAGACGCCACGACTAAAATTATCCAGATTAAGGCCAGGTGTGTACGCCTTGTGACGCCTCATTTATAGGCGTCTTTACATGGAGGGACATGGAACGCATCGATCATCAGCTTAACTTGTCTCCTGTGTAAATTTCTGCCCCTCATGGCCTTCTCACCCCCAGGACCCTAACACTCCGTACGAATAACACAAAACACCCGGGTGATGCAGCAGATATATCGTACGAGGCAGCTGAAGCTACAAATGGGCTGATTATCTTTTTCCATTGGGCTTCTCGGTGACACACACTTATCTTACCATTGCAATTAACCACTGCGGTCATGGAAAACAATGAAGCTTATTCCCACATCGCAAAGGTACTACGTTTTAGCACGTCACATCCATGGAGTGAATGATTCATCAGCATGTATTTCAGAATACGCCAATTGCCCTATTCTAAATTAGCTTTGTCAAACTCTCGCTGTCATACATCCATATAGAACAAAGCAGCATTCATACGACAGGTTGCCAGTAATACAATGTGAGACTGGACGTGTTTTATTGTTACCGTTCGCGGCGTATTTTTGACTGACGCCATTCACAATAGATAACACTATTGCGTTTCGGTTATTCAGGTTCCAGGCTTGCAATTCCTCCACTATAAATATATTGTCTCTCATGGCAATTGTTGAATATATGCATTATTAATGCTGTTTCTATTCACAGTTTTTGCACCATGTAATACCTTCTAAAGTATCATGCCCTCCATGGTTATAGATTAAAATACAACTTGATGCTTCATATGTGGGAGTCTATGGAGGTACAGATATAACTTGCAGTCAGTAATCTGTGTATTGTAATCTATCGTGTAACATGTAGACTGGCACGGAGGAAGCTTCAGCTAGTAACGATATAATTCTTTGTTGAAGCACAAAACATCGGACTTGAGGATTTGAGGAACATCGAACACCAGCCAGCCAAGAAACATGTTGTTATGTTTATGGAGATGAATTTCCCAAAACATGGAATTCATTTGACGCAAGAGGGTTTGATCGCATCACTTCGTTAGTTGCTATGTGACGTAATATGTGTTGCTGGGACACTTGAGTACAAACATCGGATCGCGTAGTGTCACTATACCTTCTTGCTCAGTAATTATATGATGTATGCTCTGTTTGTACCACGCTGAAATCCTATCGATTCACTCGCCCCGTATAACAACACAAATGGCCAGATCAAATGCCACGCCCAGGTATTTAAGTATACGAGAAATAATTTCTCTAAATAATATGCCGACAATAATCCTGTCACATCATATGATGCTGTGAATACGCGGTCGTTAATCACTCTTTGTTATCATACCTGTACATGGAATAAATTGAAAGAATGTCAAATGGAGCAGTCAAATCTCGATGTGGGGCTTTGTTTCTCGATATAACTGTAACTTTGGAATGCTTTGAAATAAGAGGTATAACCATTGATTTTCTATACCCAACGTGCAGTCCATGCAACCGGCACTATATGAATATTAAACAATATGTCTATTAACCCCAATTCTCTGGTATGCTGGTGTCGGAGATAGTAATCTACTGAAATCAGCACTATCCGATTCAACAATGAATGGATTGAACGTTGAGCGACCTTTCTCACGTTCTTTGTAGAAGCAACATAGCCAAAAACGGAATTTGCCACAAATGTCGACTGCTGGACTTATCCCCATCAACACCCGCTTTCAACGATGCCTCGAAGAAAACTTTATCCTTTATAATGCACCTGGGTGTAATTGTTGCGTTAGTAAGTAACATCGGGTGACGCTATGCATGCAAATGCAATAACTTCCATTCTCTGATGGTGCACATAAATCATTACTGAAGTTCGTTGGTACCTTGTTCGAATTGTAACCCTCTGCTGCCAATTTATATCCCAGTGATGCATTACATGATGACATAACTCCAAAGTATGCTTACGACGAACGGCACGCTATATTCGGTATGTCGCCAACCCGGGGTTGCAGATCTAATCGTAGTTATCGGTGCGGCATTCATATGCTTAGATGTAATTCCTTCTTTGCAACATAACTCATAATCAAGCTACGGCATTGGAATTTATATAATTACTAGTGTCGTAATTCGACTGTATATCACGTACGAAAGACCATCAAAGATACGTGCGTCCATGGGTAAGTTTAGGACTCCACGTAAATCACATATTGCAGAATAGGGCTGTGAACCCGCGATCTGCATTACCTAAACGCTAATTGCATTCCTTCATTATATATACCATACTAGTGCAATACTTCATAGCCATTATATCACTGCTAGGAAAGTCCATCAGTAAGTCCACTACTAAGTCCATGTTGTATAAGGTAAGTTTACGGGTACGTCCACGGTAAGGTTAAATTATGAGGCTACAATTTTGCATAGGGCTGTGTACACTATCATACTGGTTTTGCAAACACTTTTTTTCATTAGGCAATACAAGAGTTTACGACATATCATACATTTACAGCGTGCTCACGTGTTCCTTTATGCTACTTACTTTTTCATTCATAACAATCAAATCATGTCACCCCTAGGTAAAATAGTTAACCTATATATGAGGCTACTGAGGCTCTTTGCAATAAATTTTCAAATACAACGATTTTTTTTAAACACTGGAGACCTACCCTTACGATTTTTCCAAAGTTCTACTGACCCAGTTTTAAAAGGGTATCGTAACCAAAATAAGGTGACTGCGTGCTTTTTTTTCTTTTAGACAAATGATTTTTAAATGTACATTTTCCACGTCGAATCTGTCAAGATATCGCTCGGTAAAATTCGTGAATTTCCGCACAGTGACATCACTCGGGTTGTTCGCGAACATTCCTCGCCATCTTCAGCCTTCACGGTTGGTTGACAGCGTGTTACTTGCTCCTCTTTCTTCACGGTCTTGTGACTTCTTGGTGTGCATTATGCCTTATTGATGTGCGTTCGGTTGTCGGAACAATGAGACATATTCTTCGCACCAAAGAATGTCCACTTTCCCTATGCCACCATGGAGGCCAGGTAACACCAATCAAATAACATATTTTGAAATTCGTTTGTATATATTTGAATTGGGGTTGTATGGAAGTTTAGCAGATTTGAGTAGTGACAGCTGTAATGTTTTTGTTAGAATTATGTGCTCAAGTTTTAATTCTTACTTAGCAATATCTTATCAACCTGCTATATATATATATATATATATATATATATATAGTATATATATATATATATATATATATATATATATATATATATATATATATATATATATATATATATATATATATATATATATATATATATATATATATATATATATATATATATATCCAGATTGCTCCTAGCAGTTATTCACTTCAATGAAAACTCGAACAGAGCTCAAGCCATCACTCAAGGAGGTCAGTCCCGATGAAGAGTGTCTTACCCCAAAGCCAGACAGGGAGACTCAGTCGTCAAGCCTCTCAAAGTACCAATTTCTTTTGGTGTGTAGATGCATTAATCTAAAATGAAATACATGTTATAAATAACTTTCATATGCAAAAACATTGTTACCCAATTCAATATGGGCATATAATATACCTTACTTATAATATGACTATCATAAAATATGAATAACGTTGATTTGCTTCAGACTATGTATATCAGTTCATTGCTTAGCTGCTTGATCACAGGCAAAAATACCCAAGCTACAGACTTGCAGAGGTCCTTGCCGAGGACAGGACTGTCCCTCCACCTATTGCCTCCCAGTACGAGAAACCTGAAAAGGATCTTCTCGTAGGTGCTCACAGGTGTCGATTCAACCTGACCCAGAAATCTTCTTCAGCTCCTTTGTAGATAACCTGTCTATTTGGCGCCCGGGTGAGGGAAGGATCCTCTAACAGCTGTTACTACACAGGCTGCCAGAACTTTCCTGTTCCCTTTGCCCAGTCTGTGCCATATCGAGAATGTAAACTGGCGGTAGGCTAGATACCTGAATAATCTGAAGCACTATGTCAATTAGTTGTCTAGGGTTTTGAAATAAGTCGTATAGTTAAAAAAACAATTGTCATCAACCATTCCCTCACTTTGTAATTTTATTGTAAGCTCTGCTTCTGAATTTCATGTTACTGGTATTAATTATTCTTGGCTATGTGAAATATATTGTAATTTATCAATATGAACGCTGAATATTTTACACAACGGGATGATGTTTTCTTAGCAATAAATATGATTGTTTAACCTCAAAACATCCTTTTTGGTAGCAATATTGGCTAACTTACTCATTGTAGAGACCACATTTTCAACCGTCCATTTGAATAGATTCAAAGTTGGATGCTTCCAGCACATTTTTGTTCCGGCAGTTTGCCAGGAATCTTAGATGCTTGGTGATGCATGTCCGTTATAGCTATCAATCTCTCCAAACTTCTCCAGCACACACTGGCTGTGTCCATTGGGATGCAGTGATAACAGCTACGCCTAAGTTAGAGAAATAATTAAAGAGTCATTGTGATTTTATATTTGTGGTACAATGAATGAATATAAAAGGAAAAAAATTTATATACTGCATGCAAACATCTGTCCACAATTTCTAATGTGCTGAGGGTACAATGACAAAGCTGCATTCAATAGCCAAGTACTACTTGTTGTAGTAGTTAAATGTGTCAACATGCCATCCTCAACTTACAGAATGTGTAAATTTATTGGGTAACTGATACTGACGATTATTTTTTACCAGTTAACATAGTACAATAAAGCTTAGGAAGGGTATTCGAAAACTCACCATTCGTCGAAATCTTTTGTGGATTCTTCATCCGAAGCGGACCATTGAGTTAGAGCTCCCGGTGTCATTTCGAAGTGTGACTTGGATGATTCACTTCCCGCCCGTATTGGCTACGTATTTTCTTCCGAGTGGAACCTTATCGGTGGATTTTTAGTACATATGCATGCCGATGCCATGAATTATGGGTCCCTGTTGGTTAATGAGTTATTAATCTCCATTTTGAAACACATAATAAAGAAATGATGACAATCGTTGTATTTGACCTTTAACTGACAACTCACTTATTTCATTAGCCGAAAAAGAGTGGAGAAAAGGGAGAAAGTGGGGCGGCCTGTTTAACAGATGAACGTTCCCATTAGGAGTTAATGCGTTAATCGATATCAAAGTCACCACTAAAGTCTTTTGAATATTGAAAATATGGCATATCAATAGGGTTGTTAAACTATTGTCTGTATATACACATGCAAGCTACTCACGTGCAATATATATATATGGGTTGGCTTATCCATCATCATTCGTGGAACTGGCTTATGATTTAGGAATGCTTCGTGGTGCAATAACGAAAAACAGGATCGGTTGGGACAATGTGCTTACTCATCGTGAATCTCCTACTCGATAACGCATGAATCTTTGCTTGAGATTGGCTAGCACTTGCGACACAATCGAATTCCGGCAGCGCTATTACGAGATGTATGTGTATCCGGTTCAGTTGCTATGGAGAGAAATGTGGTTATGCTATGCGGCTGATCTAACGATCAAGGGTAAATATATAACGGTTTTCTATCTCTGTAGTGTGGGAGCCATCACGGACGCTCCAGCATTTAGTGTGCTATCGGTCTTACAAAAACAGAATATATAAACCGAGTAGCATGATTTTCGTTGGAATATTTGAATGTAAAATCGCTAAATTATTTTTAAAATGGGCTAACCACGGGATAAAACATATAAAAATTCTAATCGTTTTGCCAAATGCACATCTTATCAGCAATATCTGGGGCTAAAATGCCACCGAAATATATCCCGTCATCCGCTGGAAGGGGTGGCATGTTCTGACGTAGTGACTTCTTGGTTGCTGAATGCGGCCGTGTGTTTGTCGCTATTGTTTTTGTCGTACTATCCAAACATATGAGCAGTGTTTTTCAAGGGTAAAACAAAGCGAAACAAAAAACAACCGGATGTATATGAGGAGTGGTTTTCTGACAGAAACCTGTCTATTCATTTGTCTTTTTCAATGCGCTTAGTTACATTCCAAGTCTTGTTTTAAACCTAAACCTACCAAGGAGTTTATCATTGAGTGCATTTGTGGGTCATACCTTGTGAAGTGAATACCAGGATCAACGCATTGATCGATGTGGATTGCATTTGAAGCAAACAGAACAGCATCGGATAATAACATTTGGATAGGAAATAGGAGTTAATATAGCATACGTTAGGCATAGTTTATGCGCTTTGATTTTCACCTGCCACTGTTACAAAAAATTAACCATGTCTGATTTAACTACAACAACCGCATGATGATTGTTTAATTGTTCATTGGTCTTAACAGAAATTTCTAGTAAATGATGATCCTATGCATTTGTGGGTCATACCTTGTGAAGTGATTGTCAAAACTCAAATAATTAGCAACGATGTTTTAATGACCTTGATTTATCAAACAGGTGAGCATAGAGGTTGCTATTGTTCTCAGTTATTTGGATAGCTGCTTACTCATTAAAGTAGTTCAGCGTTTAATTGATGATACCATACATGTTCGGCAAATAGTTAACTGTAGCTCTACATGTGAAAAACCAAGTGTTGAAAAACAATTTCTGATAACTACAAGCCCACCGAGAATGATTGTTTAATTGTTCATGGTCTTAACAACACTGATGGCTATTTCTAGTAATGGAATAAACATCCTGAACATTAACAGTCCATCCTCTGTTTGTGATCTATACTAGTGTAAAACTCAAATAAACTAGCAACATGCGGCACAAACATTAAGACTAATGGTCGAATAGCCCATGATGTGCTATCGCTATGTCTGCTGCTGCATTTTGTCAGCTTATAGATACCGCTACTACACACCAAAAGGGTTAAATCTGCAATTTGCTCTTTCGTAATTTTCATTGTCGAAATGCTGCCATTGTCCTGGCCACTCAAAGTGGTTGATTATTTGCTTTTTACTTGCGATGCCAGATGGGACTAAAAATTCCACATCCGGCTTTGATAAACCGACGTACCTATTGCCATGGCAAGAGACAAACGATATCACCTCGATGTTGAAAGTGATGTTAGACGTCAATATTACCGTTACCATTAGATCAGCATCGTATTGCAATTTGCGTTTTTACGTGAGTTAGGATTGACTATGTGGTGATGCATGGCAACGTCACTAGTGGATATAAAGGGAAATGCAAAACATGGAAGCACTTACCTAGCACTCAACAGCTGCATGCATAGATTAATGATGGCCGCAAAAAATGCAATGGTTTAAACAGTTCCATTACATCGTAAAGCACTACCTGTGTTACCGCACTTATCGTATTTTATGCAATTTAATCCCCATATTATCTACATTACAAGCCATACTTAACTTATGTGTGACTGTTTCATAATGCATAGGTTTTTGAATGAGTTTTGATGCCTGCCACGCTAACTGTTACCATTAAGGTAACCACAGGATTGGTTGTTCGGCCAGTTGTGCATTGTTCATGTTAGGCACACCTATTTGCCACATTAGGGGTGGTGACTGCGTTTGCGACGAAACAGAAGCAGTAGCAATATTACACTTTTTTCTTACATTGGTCCATTGTTTGATCTAACGTTATGTTATGTTTTTAGCCTGGGATATGTAATCATAACGCAACCAGAGTATGCTTTATCAGTGACTGCAGAGTTTAGAAAACAAGGTCTGATTCTGTGTCACACCATTTAAACGATATTGAAACATGCCATTGAATTCAAAGCAAGAATATATTTTCATTCGGTGGTAGTGATCATATCAAACTGAAGTTAGTAATTTTAATGTACCACATGAAGACAACAACGATGAGGTAGTTTCTACTTGTTTCTACCAAATGTCAAGACCGACGCATCTAAGGAATTCATTTAGGTTGTCGCTTGCTACGACATACGACATGCCTCAACGTAGGTTGAGACATTTTATTAAGGTGAGGCAATTTGCAGAGGTCTTAATCATGATTGTAACATTTGAGTTGATGGATTACTGGCTATAAATATATATATATATATATATATATATATATATATATATATATATATATATATATATCTATATATATATATATATATATATATATATATATATATATATCTATGCATACATATACATTTGTGTTTAAATATATATATATATATATATATATATATATTCATATATATGTATATACATACATATATATATATATGAATATATATACATATATATATATATATATATATATATATATATATATATATATATATATATATATATATATATATATATATATATATATATATATTTATATATAGCTGTATGGGAGGGTCAGTATAGAATGGAAGATTGTATATATATTCATATATATGTATATGCATACATATATATATATATATGAATATATGCATACAAATACTAAATATATATATATCTGTATATACATGTATATTTATATATATTATATATATATATATATATATATATATATATATATATATATATATATATATATATATATATATATATATATATATATATATATATGGGAGGGTCAGTATAGAATGGAAGATTGTATTATTCCCATTGTATGCCGTTAAGGAAATTATTGATTAGTGTGTCAGTTACCATTTGAGGTAAGAGAAATAAGCAAGTGACATCATGTTATATGTACTATGTTCTAGAATCTAACAATCTAGGAATGTATATTATGCCCTAGTTCATTTATGCGCTCAGCTGTCTCAACCCTCCGATACGTACTGAGAAAGGTTCACTCATGTTGTGCACCTTTAAATGCGGAGCCGTTCATGTTTGAGAGCAGGTTATGCAACTCAATGACAAATCATAGGAGACAGTAGAGAAAATTCACCTAACAAGAATATTTTAACCTGGGACCGATTACAAACTAGAAAAGGGGATTTTTAGCAGAACACCCGAAAAGCTGACTTTTATGGCCTTTCAGTTCAATTCGCCATTACACACAGGTGATAAGCACCATACTTGCTTTCAAAATCACAGCACTATCTTGGTGATTAGTCGTAGAGGAAGAAATTGACAGGCTGCGGCATATGCATTCCATTTCATGCGACTATAAATATTTTGACAGAGAGACTGGCGCATGTGGAAAAATTTGTGGATTCGTAATATTATTTGCCTCATGTGTACTCATGCGTTTGTAAAAAGTGGTTAAAATGCAACACCAGATCAAGGATGAGCATTTTCTGGGTAATAAAAACCCTTATGTTGGTGGAATAATTCCGCGACAAATTGCAAGAATTTGTTTATTGAAGAGGAAACAATTTATTTCTTATTGTTAGCAGAACAACCAAAAAGTGTTGTTTTTATCTGCGCATATGAGTTGTTGGATGAGTTTATGCCTACTACAAACGTATTAATCTGACAGGATTCATTTCGTGTATGGTGCAGCTAAGCCCAAGTTTCAGCATTTGTACATACCGCTGCCCTGACACATTCCTAGCCATAAGGGGTGACTGGCGACAGGTGATCGATTAGAGGTTGTAGTTGTGTTCAATTATGTTGCTTGATAGCTGCCTTAATCATTTAAGTGGTGTGACATTCAATTGATGATACCATACATGCGTCCGGGAAGTTAATTAACTGCAGCTGTACCTGAGAATGGGAGTGATTAAAGATCAACTCATAGGCCTAACAAGCACCCGAGAAGTGTTCTGTGTGGAGTTAATGACCTCTGGACATACACTAGGGGCGTTTTGTGTACACAGAGAACATAGGAATGAACAAACACGACCAACACCAAGAAACCGTCTGCATTTGTTTGCGATCTATGTACATACCCATCAGCAACACGCCATCGCGTTCTCGTGACACTTGGACTATCTAATGTATTATTCTAAAAACCCGTTAAGTACATCGGCAACAGAGACCCAAAGCACTACTCTATGCAGCCAGGTACACCTGTAGGGTTTTAATTGAATATTCAAGCTTCGTCTTAACTACCAATGACAAAAGTACACATGTCCGTCACCTCAGTATCGTTCATAACTAAGAAAACCGGCGCTCTAGAGCAGCACCCGTCATTCTCACACATACATAATTTAGCTTCTACATGACACTTGCCATATTGATCTTTACTTTGCGGTAGTCCATGAAACATAAATGCATGACCTGTGTCACTGTAGTGCTTACCCTATGTGCCCCCATAATAGTGATCTGAATGTTCATCAGTCAATGTGGTCATTTATTTAGTAAAACACACAACAAACAACATTAAGAGTGATTGGTGCGTGGATGAGCATGTAGTGTAAGCTCCCTATCGAACGAACCAACAACAATCGACTAAGATCCGTTCGCCAGCTTCATTGTATAATGCAATCTGAGCCCTGTATTCGAATATCCTTACTGTGCTGATGCATTGCATTGTTGCGTTTCGACGACCGTCCATGCGGGAGATTAGCTAAAACCACACTCTCGATCCTCTCATTCCTGCTAATGTTTGTATTGTCAACTCGATAAAGTGCTTAGCCTATGCACACTAAATCAATTAGCATATCGTAATTATCAAAACGTTTACTATTTCCTATGACTGCATTCCCTTTACATTTACTCAGCTGTAATACACGAATATCATAGCACGAGTGTGTAAATTAGTTAATTCGATTTACAGCGTGAGCTAAACTGCACTGTAAACAGAGCCACTAATATATAATCGGCTTCCAATATCCTCATAAGTGATTGATTTGATAATTTCGTATTAGCGCTACCATCCATGTAGTCTTGGCATCTGCTAACGACTTAATCCCTCTCTTTTAGTTCATTAACTAACGAATTATGAAGTGGCGCGGATTCGTTCTAATACATAGACAGTCTATTGTGCTACAAAAAGCGATAAACGTGGCTAAGTGTAGTGTTCGTTGGCAATAGAGAGCTCTTGTGTGGTGTGGAAAATGATTATGCGGCTAACTACAAGGTTTCATGTCAAGGTAGGTGTGTGAGTGGTGTTGGATTAACTTGCAATGACCCAAAACTGACTATTGTAGATAAATTGCAGGCCATTTAAAATATAAAAGTGTTTTGATTTACACCTGAATTTGTTCAATGTATATTTGCCGCTGTTCATAAATCAGCGTGTGCTTTACTTGAACGTATCACGCATTAAGCGTTCATATTGCGTGCATCTATTGTGCACCCCATATTCGAATAACAAAAATATTTCTCGTGCCTCCCATTGATTGAGCGCCAGTGAGACTTACCTCACGTAGTTCATTTGGGTCGATTTCTTACACTCAGAGATATGTATATATATTTAAAGGTCTATATAACAGGATGTCTTTGAAAATTTAAAAGATAATTTAGCGTTCAAAGAGTTTCAATGATATCTGCAATGTGGTCTGTAGAAAAAAACGCAATATGTTTTACATCGCATATGTTTTGAACCAATTTTGAGAAATACAACATCTTAGTCGTCTGACCGAATTTAGTGATGTCGATAATCAGTACAATTCAATAATGTACGAGATAAGTCGAAGCCTTGTGTTATATGCTGAAAATTGTTGATGGTTCTAGAGAGTCGAGGGAAAAATATTTAAGCTTTGAAATGCCATTTTGCTATACAACTGTTAGATGCTCGCTAGTACTATACGGATCAAACCTACTGATCACAATCCGTACAAAGTAAACGATTAGAATTCGTCCTGCAGTGAACTGCCCTCTACCGATATCAGGTTACATGAATGCATTTATTCCCATGTGATATCGCTCATTTCAACGGATTATGGATGTATGAAATAGGTAGCTGCTTCTTTAGTGTCAGTGGAATTGCTAAACAATCTCAGCATTGGATACTTTTATCTTCGTACGGTGTTGAGCTTAAAAATTAAAACTTCACAGAGTTTGACGTCGAAGCAAGGGAGTGAATTGTAACTGCACGTTGTGTGCCTATCATTGCAATGACGACCCCTTCTATGGGGCATTATGTTGGCGTATTATCCAGCGCATGTTTCCTTAAAAGGTCACGGCAAACGCATGTGCAGCACGCATCATTTTCACACAAACTTTACATTGCTAATAAATGCAAATCCCGACTCCCCGAATCATGTTCATCATTCGATATCGTAACTTATCTGATAACAAACAAATATTAAGAAAGGCTGGTGTGTAAATGAGTATGTAGTCCACGCGCCCACACGAAAAACTAGTCACCAATATCGAATAGCAAATCATTGCACCACTTTTACTTGGCCATTTACAAACACCCATGGTGATAAGTCATCCAATCGATCTGACGAATATCGACCTAGTTCCGTTATTCAGCATCAATAGAATATGTAATATGAACACTTAATTAGAATTGGCGTTTAGTGCAGTGTACAACATTGTTCAGCATTATTTTTTTTCTGGATCTAGATGATCACTGTTAGACAGAATAAGCATAGGTTTTATCAATTTCATTGGAATGAATCAGCTACACTGCTGTGAGTTTGCGGAAAGTTAAGCTGTCAATCATTTCGCTGTATAACCCAAACACATCGATTCCTTTCCAAGTTGCTTCTATTTGTACAGGTATTTAGACAGACATCAGCATTTTGGATTGATGTAAAGATTTGATTTCCAAAGATGCAAACTGGACTAGTGGATGACAAATGACCGCTCGTTTGGACTTTTAACCTGGAAATCTAGCCGTTTACTGGATCCTTTCGTTTCTGCTGATTCTCTTACAGTAGAATGCTAAATATGAGGTTTACGACTATTCATAGATTACCTTACATTTTGCAGTAATGTCGTTGTCGGGCTCTATATATGCAGTCGCTTGATTTTTCTTCCTTCATTTTCTTGAAGTGCGGTTTACAAATCTTCGCATAATTGCCTGACGCCTTGATGTGACATCTCATTTCCAAACAAAGTACAAAATGGAACATACTGTCATTTCCATAAGCTAAGACTTAATGAATATACATACAGACATCTTTCTTGGATGTACTCGCCAATCGATTATAATCATGCGCCCTGCAAATTTATTACACAGTCTATGTCTCCAATAAACGACAACAGATAACCTCATTAAAGAATGTGACGTTGATAATGCAAGATGGCCATCTCTTTGATGTTCATAGCTGCTTATTTTCTTCTCTGTCGATGATTTATAATAAGATTGTTGTTGTGCTTATATGGCAATATCGGTGGCGTTTGAAAGCCCGGTCCAGGCAAGTAACAATACGAAATGAGCGCTCAACTTACATTGTGATGTAATATATTTGTATGCCTGCCCTAGTTCGTCATGGCCATCATTGATGATATCAGACTTTCGTTAACGAATCTGGTTATTCTCGCCAACAATGCCCCTGTTTATCGTATATGTACGCCGCGCCATGCCAGTATCATTAGTATTTGTCATGGCTTGTTATTAGCCGGACTATATATTGGATACAGTGAATTATCGGCATAGATAAGCATTCCACTTATGCATACTTTATGACTATGCTGCTTTCGTGTAATATACCTGTCAGTACTTAATAGAGAGGGATGTGCCTATTCTTCTAATATATGCTGGTTATCCAACAACCCGTTAACAACACTAGCGCAGTATGCGAAATAGACAGCTGATACTTAACAGCCCGTCGTCGATCTGGAACCCATTTCGAGACTTACTAATTAAGGTTTGGCCACAGGGCAACACACAACCAGGTGCAAAAGAAGCTGTATTTCAAAATAATTTGAAAACCAGGACTGGTTGTACCAATCCCAGCGCTGAAATTTGATTGTGCTGAATCCAAATCTTTATCAAAATATTACATGAGTAAATGTGCTCTGCTGAATGCTTTTACCTGGACTGCTCAATAAATATTGATGCGGGAAGAATTGCAATTATGTATGTTTCCCATGAAAATATTTCCCCCCTTGGAATTTTTATTTTACCATTCCTTAGTTTAGAAAGAGGGCAAAATATCTACAAAATTCTAGCCATAGCTCAGTATACCATACATGCTTTGGGACTATTCTGCTTCCTATATATACAGCATTGAATTATTATTCATTTCATTTCAGGCAAAATCACTATCAGTACTTGTCCGCCAAATAACCGGTAAAATGCCCATCCTACAGATGTATGCTGATTGTCCATTCACAGGTAAAATACAATATATTTCTGGTTTAATCATTTTGCGTTGTGTTTGTCAGCCTCCACGTACCGCGGAGCGTATAATGAGTTACCACAGGGAATCAAGTGGGTTATTGCATCGAATAAAGGCTTAGTTCTCCATTGTTGTGAAACGAAGCATGCTTACATCTTATATAGCACCATATGCTATGAGCAGGCATGAGTTTAATCTGTAACAGTCTACCATAAAGCGTGATATTTCGAAATGAGAGAACTATGCTTATCAGGCTATGATCAATACAAGACGTTAACGCACGCTGGGTAATGACAAGCTGACACATTATTGCCCGTCGGCTGCACGCCTCTCGGTGAATATGAGTGAGTTAGTGCATCACTGATTGCATTTATCAAAGACGCTAAACCGGACGCAACCTATATGAGGTATTTTCAAAGCATCCAAAGCCTCTTTATCGCATTTCTTTTGGACTTCCCAGAATAATTGGCAAGACATTTGGTTTATGTTCAGTTTGTACACAACAGAGGCAACCATATTGACGAGTTGGATAAATCACTATATATATCCAAACAATATACATCTTGTTGTGTTGAACAGTCGCACCACTATTTGCAAGATTGGCTTCTTATTTGTTCTAGGTACGCCAGTGCAAAGTGCATTGAGCAAGAAGTGTTGGGTACATCCGAGGAAGGGAAAATTTACCGTTTATGTGCCATGGTGGCATATCATTTGTCTGAACGCTATATTGATGGGCAAAACGAAACGAAAACCACTACATGTAATTTGCATTTTTTAAAGTGTTTGTGTTACAAATTATGCACTAGAAGGCTTAAAGGGTTAAACATTGTGTTGCAATTAAAAGAGAGCCCACGTACTAATGCGAGCGTTGCATAGAAAATCGTGAATTGATAGCAGTGTGGATTGATTTAAGTGAAGTGAAGAATATTCGAGTTCACAAGACAATGATCAAGACACGAAATTGTTCTGTAAATAAATCTATATAACAAGTGCTATATAAGGTGTGAATGTGTTAAACAGTCTTAAGTGGAATACGTATTTCAAAAATAATTAATTAAATGGCAAAAAGCGTATTAATATGTCGGGGCGAAAATGATCCCATCGCCTCGAAGTAGAGGTACTTGTGTATTTTCTGCTCCAGGGAATGGTTCCTTATTATACCATAACAGTAAATAAATCGACCTCTTTGATTAATTCTTAATGCGTCAATTGTTATTGTGTAAGGAGCAACGTAAATATAAAAAAATCGTCTGACCATAGATATAAGAACGGGATTTGCGTACTTCACTCAATTTGTGTGGGAATAGATATTTTAGATAACTAATTGTTGGAGTTATAACCCGCCCTGCCCCCTCTTCGTGCAAGTTGCTACATATGGCAACAATACTCAATGACATATAGACCAGGTGGAGAAAGAAGACATTGATGGAATCATCTTATATCTGTTTATTGCCAGCGCAAGTAACTGCCGATGTAATATGTTGTTAGCGCTAACAAAGTCTATTACAAACTACCTGGCCTTCTTAGTATAAATGTCCTATGTTGCATCCAGTATGGCCAAACTGGCCTGTACTAAACTGAATATTTATTTTCTGTCAGCTGCTTTATCGAGGATGCTAACTGAGATATTGAACCTTGCATTTCCTTCAGGTAGACCAATGTTGTTTACCCCTTCATTTATGGGAAATAAGGTATTACTGTGCATCCGGCTTCCCTCTTTCTTAATTTTCTGCCCTCATACGGTTGCAGGCGAAACTTTATCAACAATATAAATATTGTTAGAATTAATAAGAGCTTATCAAAGCAAGATACCTGTAGCCATTCCGATTGCTGTTCAAAGGAATCTGAAATGATATGATGACATCCTTCATTCACCGCATTATAGGTTTGGATGCTCTCATATTGTAGCAGTGTCAATTTCTGAGCACGAATGTCAGTAGCTGTAAAGGTGCATCAGCGATTAACCAAAATTATCATAAACAAAGTCGTCGGCCTTTGGGTAAACATACCAATATTGCCCCCTGGCAAGATTAATTGCGGGTTGGTATCTCTTGCAGGTAGTTCAGTGGTAGATTTCAGTCATGTTTATGCTCCAATGAAAACCCGAGCAATTGTTTTTTGTGTAAACACATTAAAGTATGGAGACCCCTTACCACTTTGATGCCATCCATTGGCAGAGCTGACATTTTCTTATCGTTAATAATCTGCTAGTGTCACGTCACAGTCAGTTTATATATACTATATATACCAATACGCTTTGCAGCCCTCTGGTTCTTGCAATCAATTCCATCTGGAAGTTGGAAATCAACAGCCCGGTGCTCTATTTGCGGATTGATGAGAGCTTAAAATATATTAGTCACGAACCGATTCTTTACTTCCACAACGTTACACAAATTACCTCGATGATCATGTGACAACATAACGGATCAATGATTTGCATAATGGCATAGTTCGACAAACTGATGGTGCAGATCGTATTCATTATGCAGTATTTGACCAAAAAAGTCCTACATTCGCTGACAACTGATCAAACAGAGTAGGGCCCTAAAATTGCATCATGAATTTAAAAGCAATGTGCATATGTACTTTGGCCAAAGAAAAACATATTGTGTTTGACGTAAACTAGCGGTTCTATCAATAATGATGAGGATTTAAAGTAGGCATAATGTGTGGGAGTAATTTCTTTAAATCCACTATTTACTCTTTAATGCAACACAACTACAATATGGTGTATTCAGGGAATTTTCATGCGGCGTTAATCAATTAATGTTGGTTCGTCAACAAAAGCACAAATAACAAAACGAAACTGAATGGGTAAGTTGGTGCTTTGTGAAGGAATTTCGAAAAATAGTTACGTTGCGAAAAACGTCGAGAATGAAAGATGTGCACATTAGAATCGGCATGCGGAATGCAAATGGTTACCATACCAATGACATTTACTTCTGTTTCATGTTTTCTTACAATCACCTCTCCCAGATATATAATAGACAAATCCATGCGAAAAGGACAATCCAGTAGGTAAATTCCAAGCTTCTTAATGTTTCTAGCTTTAAACTAACATCGCATGGGAAGAAGGCTGGCTGTCGCTATGCCACATCAAGTTACCAGGCTGAATGATCCACTGGCAGCCATACAAGATACCATATTGTCAAGAGCCAATAATGATCATATTTTCCAATGCTTACATACGTTTTATTCCGCCACTTGAAGAAGCTGCGTTAGCCGTGGCACGGACCCTTGCCTTTCCTAGCTTACGATGTTAGTGACGTAAAGTTTATACGATTTGATGAAGCCCACAATCAGCTAGCATTTGCATAATAATGACTTTTAGGTAACGGGAAGGATTGCGGAAAGGGTAATATCCAAATTGTAAAAACAATGTGTGCAAAGAACAATACCGAGTATGCATTCTTAATGGAATATAATACATTTGACTACAGCACTGTATTAAAGAGGGGTTCCATTCTCATATTTTGAACGAGCTGTTAAGCAATCGTTCCCCGGAAAACCAAAAGTTTTTCAGACTTTAATCCCTGCGCGGCGCTGCAGTCACTGAAAATATATCCAACGCCTCTAGTTGTTGTCGAAAATTACCCTTGCGTACTCGTTGGTCCCATTGTTGTGAAAGTGGCTATGCATACAAAGATTAAAACTCGGTAATGATGCTGTTATCTTTGACCCACCCTTACTTATATGGCCAACGGTGACTGGCCAATCCTTTAATGAGAATTTCCTGATTATAGCTGTCGAGTTCTGGCTGCGAGCGGAGACAGCGAGGTTTCTGTTTGAATCTCTTTGCGAGGGGAAATATAGTGCTCCAACTTGTCATTTTATGATATAGGGTACTACGTGGTGGGACGCAACTTACTAATAAGCGTGCGAGTGTTGCCCAAAATATTATGTTACCTTAGCGAAAGTATACCCAGCAGTAATTAGGCAGTTATTGAGTGCGCGGAATTACTTACAGCCACCACCATGAGGTTCATGGTTTAAGGGAGGTGCCGTTTATCGATGAGCCAATACGATGGAGTAACAGTATATTACCATTTCACAGCAGTGACTGGATATAAGCCATACGATCATTAGCATATCCATTACAATTAAAAGACATGAGCGTTAATTTGTTTTTGGTAGCCATTTATGTATGGATCAAAAGTAGCAAAATATGGACCAATGATAGCTGACAACATTAAAGCGAAATTTTGTCTTCGTTGCTTACTTGTCTAGACTTGTGAATTCTCCTTACACAAACATCTTCGGTCCGGAAATTTATAGTATAGTATCTAGATGAGAAGCATTAATGTCCGCCTTGAAACTGTGCAATTTCGACTGGAGATCTTGTCGATTGATCTGACAGTGACTTGATTTTCCTTGATGAAATCCCTCATGATCTCGTGCTGCAGTACCACGATGTGATTTCACAGGTTGGTGTGCCGAAACGACTGTGGCATTTGATGATGTCGCTGCTGCCGCCCATAGCTTTGTGGAGAACTAACATGATTATTCTCCATGTGATCAATCCTTTGTTGTAAGTGTCATAGTGTTGAGTTTCAATTCCAGTTTATTGAACCTTTCCAGTACACTTCAATGGGCGTTGCCTTAAGGATGCGACCAAGTGTTAGCGCGTCGACCGCAAAGGAAGGTTTTTCGCTGAATCCAGCTTAATGTTTGTTTGTAGAAATGTATGTCGTTCGTGGTATCATTGACCCTCTACGACTTCTTCATGATTCTGGACACTATATCTTGAATTACTTTGTCGATTTCATGCATGTTAGCAGTGGCCCTGTGTCGAATAAAGTAGCCACAACCTGTTCATCGCCGACTTACTGCGGTAGTTCCTTTTGCTTTCACAACCTCATCCAAGGAGTAAAATTCACGGCATGCTCCAACAATGGTTTCACCAGAGAAGTTGTTGATCGAATGGGCCACGTACGTCAGAACTGGTTCGATGACAACCTTTGAGAACAACTCACTCCTGTCATGCATGGCTGGTTCTTCGCGGTTCGATTACAAACTTTAATGTACTTAAATGTCCTCAAATTTCTTCTTGGTACATATTCCGGCCAAATGCCTCTTTATATAGTTTTTGGGGTCGCCAAAAACACAATATTCCAGACCATTATGAAGTCCCGTGAAATGTAATATGTAGGAAACAGCTGATGGTAAAAATCAAGCAATTGATAAATACGCAGCGGTGTTTTTAGATACGCGCGTCCGATAATAGCCTGCAACCAGTCCTTGTATACTTTTGGGACATGCATTGCAAATTATGGTAGTGCATGCACGTATACGATATTGATTGCAAGTAATATATTGCTGTTATATCACATGTGCGACTCAATAAAACAGTACTATATCTTTGGTTCTAATTTTGATCTTCAATCAGGATGTCAACCCGCATTTGGGTATGTATATCATGGTGTCTCACATCAATGATATTGACATTTTCCGAACACAGGTGGCAATAGCTGTTGGTTCATTTTGGCGCTACAACTGCATCCTTTACTACAGCGCTGGCTACGGCATAGATAGTGATCAAATATATGGACCAAACTATTAGTTTTACAGGCAGATGCTACAATAATTGGCATTGACGCTGGCAGGGTTCCATGCACAATACCTCTGTCAAACATTCATAAGTAAGGAGACATTGAATTTACCTCGCAAAGTGAATGCGAGGAACCAGATGATTCGAACTGAATAAATATGGCAACACAAAGGTAGGCAGACGAATCCCTTATATAATTGCGCACCGCTCCTTTCATTATGCATGTAAAAATAGACATAATAATTGTCAGAACATAATATCGCCTTGTCGCTAGTTCTATCAGATGTGTACGAGCGATGTGTCATACATAGAATGAGTGACACGTTCTAGGGTGTATGGTTCTGTTCAAGGCAGTCAGTAATCATCTTTCCAAAGGCGCAGTTCTTTGCCAATAAGTGTAGTATGCTTGAATTTGTGCAAAGAGATATCTTTGAAGACTACGGAGACCATTCAAATCACCATCCATTAGCATTGATGGCAGCTGACCCGGTTAAGAGAGATTAATGACATTAAGAAAGAAATCAAGCGACTAAAGGCTACGGCAAAAACATGCCTCTTCCATAAGCCAGTAATCGCCCGCAAGACCACGTCCTACAGCCTTTACACATGACACACTTTTTAAAATGGATGCTACATGATCAGATTTATGTAATCCACCCATGATAATTTCACGCTGCATATTTCAGATTTAATGCACCCCTACCCGTGACATTTTATTCAATATAATATTTGATTATCCGTTTCACACTAACATGGAACCAAGCAATCGTTTGTTGCAAATACCCACTTGATTGCCATCATATATACGAATGTTAGTAGTACGTTGACATGACGATGGAACGATAAGAAATTCACTGAAAATGGTCAAGCAGCATGCATGCGGATGAATTGACTTTCTTCCTGTATTTTGTTTACAATCACTGCCAGCTATAAAGCCTGGCTTTGAACATATAATAAGTATATCTCGGATTTTTTAGTGATGTTTCGTCATCCATTCTATAGCAGAATAGTCATACAGCTTGCACGATATGCAAGGGGGCGGGGTGTGTGTTTTTAACCATGGCTTTTATCAATTGGCGCCAGTTGAGATAGAAGGAAGGTAGTCATGACCTAGCACCAAACCACGACGACCAGGCAGAGCGCAATGTTTGCACACACGCATGCACATACACACACACACAGTCTGGTAAATATAGTATTGGTAGTAACCATCGCTCTGTCACTGGTCTTGAATATGCTTACAAACGCCACGAAAAATGCGCTCTATCATTGTGTCATTGTATTGTACTATATACTACCAAATGGTTTGAAATGTCTCATTGCTTGCTTTGCCACATCACAGAGATATACTGTGCATCATAGTGTAATACACAATATTCATTGCATCTGGGCTACTCAACCTTAATGTCATGTTTACGAACCTTGAACTTATTGCATTTATTGGTGGGGAAACGCGGTGAAGGTAGCAAACAATTTATGATTTGATCATCCTTCTGATAAATAGTGCAATGGCGATTGCCACATGACGTCATCGGGTAAAAAGCAGGCGATCAAATTAAGGTATAATCGCCGCACATTTAATGTACAAAACGCTACCCATATGTAACATTCATCAAGCCTCAGTCTCAGACTATTAGTCTGACCGAAAGTTTAATTAGATTTGATATTTTCGAAAAGATATGGCACTTCCGAGCGTCAGGTAATTACGTAACGATTTGTTTGATGCACTTAAGGCTTCCGTATTGATTCGCTTTTTTTATATTGCACGTTGTTGGCAGAGTTTATTGTCAAGTGACAACAATCACCTACTTCAGTCAGGGTGCAATCCAAAAACATATTCCAGGCGACGAAAGTTCCTGTGGTGACTCAACGGCCAACTAGTGCTTCACCTATTTAAACCACTTAGTGCTCGCATTCTGGAAGCAAACATCGCCATAATTATTTGATGACTGCGTTGCAGCGGCAGTATACATGCCAGCGATCAATTAGTTAGACATAATTTGCCATTTATCAGGCGCGTGTGGTAGATCCATGCAGTCACTTAGGCTACTATAGCGGCTGCATGCCGTTCATCAGGTATGACGCTAATTATGTGGCTTTTGGTTGAGGTTCCGTTTACAGTAACTCATAGGTCTTGCCATCAACTTCTAACAAAGGTAACCTTATGACACGTACTTCCTCTTCATATGTTTAATCAGCTAATTAAGTCTTAATCAACAAGGAACTGTGGTCAAAGGAGACATCTAACGCAAACTAATGTATTGTGCAGTGGTGTTAAGCAGTAACTGTCCTAACAAAACACAGGGAACAGTTGCTACCGCGTTTTTGGGCATACAAAATAAAACCAAGCGAACTATTAGTCCAGTGTTTACACTGCTAACTTTTCTATCACCATGACATAAGTTGTCTATACACTAACACATCCGGAAGCAGTTATAAAGAGAATTGGTGCATCAGAACTGAAAAAGGTCAGGATTAAAATACGTTGCATAATGGTGGCGATCTGTAATGTACACATCATAAAGACAAAACTAACGATACAAAGCTACATTTAAAACAATGTTACATGGTATTGCGTCAGTCCACATGAGAATATGATGTTCCATGCGTAATTTGATCAATTTGTAGAAACTGCATTGTGCAATTAATATCAACTATGCTGCGCAAGGCGCGTTGCAATAAACTATCCCGCCATTGCAATATTGTTTCCCAGTTTGTGCAGAGCCAGCTTGCTTATTGTCGTTCAAGTGGCAAGGGCGTGTTTTTGATGTCATTAAAGGTTGGATCCAGATCACTTATTTCGCTGACCGCAATGAAAACTTACTTTGCAGTGATGATAAGCAAATATTCAGTTTCCCCAATGATGTCTATTTCCAGAGCTGGTTTGTTTTGTCAAAATGAGTTTTTGATACCTTCTACTACTCTGTTAATTGATGAGATATGAGGTCCTATAAATCTTCGGCTCACAAAAGTTCACATTGGTGAAATCCCAAAGTATCATGTTAATTTTAGCCGCATTATTCTATTCATTTGAGTCGCTCCTTTGCCACTACTGCTCTATCGGAACTACACTGAAGTTAGCCACATAATGTGTCTTTTGGCCGTTAATGTTGATTGCTGCCACACATGAAATTGTCTAGGATTGCGTGTTGTAGGTCTCAAAAATGCCGTGTGGGCTTAACTGAGCGTATTCAAGAGCTTGCAGCTTCAAGGCCTCCCAACTGTGAAGCATTACCTCTAAGCATGGCTGTAGACACTGCGTTGGTCATAACTAATTGGCCTCATAACGCGTACATAACGATGTATTCCTCATTGTTGCTCATTACAAAGCATGTATGCGAAGACGAATATATGTACCAACTGCTATCATTTATTGTGTAAACAGCGCTCCGTGTCAAGAGTTATTTTATATACTAACAATCCGGCTCACACTCTCCGAAAACAAGAACCTGCTTGTTGGTCACCGACAAACGCACGACTAGTCTCTATAACCTCAGGTTCTATAACAGAAATGCGGATGTTACATTCCTTTCGCTTGCCCTATTGGTACAAACCCCATAAGGAAGAATCTTGTCATGTGAACATCCGACTCGTAAACTAAGTGGCGACGAAATGTCCACCACATTGTTATGGAATGCCCTACATGCAAATAGAATATTAAGTGCATGCAGCATTTAGCGTGTGCTATTCAACAAAGCCCAACAATTAATCACACTGGCAAATGCGATTAGAAAACGGTTCCATGTAAACACGTGAATAGTATTCAATGTATTTTTGTCAAAAACGCCGCCTTTTGGAATACACCATAATAGCAATAACATTGTTTTTTTTCATAATGTTATAAATATGACATTGGCAAATACTGTTACAAAGCGAGATGGGGCGCCTTTGTCCTGTGCTCTATTAGTGCATGTTTGACGTACTTAAATAAACGTCACTTTTACCCAAATGTCATTGCACGAGTATGAGGTGTATCCTTCTATGGTATATTTCATTATCTGCATATTTATATTTTCACCTTAAGCGTAATGGCATGTTTTGCTTAAGATTTGTTTCCGTGTTACTACGCAAACCGGTCGTGGGAATAAGTGTAAACATTTGATTTAGGACATGTTGTGAATTCTGTTTAAGCTCACTTCAAATGAGCCATGGCAACATAATACGACTTGGAGGTTTAAAGATGGAATAGTAAGGGTCTTAGCGGTTTTTAATTTTAGGGAATCATTGTTACTATAATGAGCATTTTTTCATGTAGAAGCAGGCTGTGGTTTATATTTCCTTAACATACCGCTCAAAACGCTCATTCGGTACAAAATGATTCACTATACAAATGAACATATCATTACATTTTGTATTTCAGCCTGCCTTGCTGTGGGGTCCCAGAATAATCAGTCAATGATGGGAACTTCATTATCTATTTGCAATATCAATGATCATCAATATACCCGCGCAGTTCTCAAATCAACGAATGACTGATTTTGCTAAATTGCACAATAAGTCGTGGATATTATACGATAAACTTTCTGCACCCATCGCTCGTTGTACTTAATTGCTAACTGCAATTTATGCCTTGGACGTCTTTCAAACATAGCTGCACTAGATAGAAAATATGCTGTCGTAGACATGCGAGACACAGCACACTGACCAAGCCTGACTAGCCAACAAAATCCATTATAAAAATATTGTTTTGCACCTAGGGCATTAACGCGAAGAACAGTCGCATATTTATCGTAAATGTGCATTTTTTTTTGTGAAATATCTATAAACAAATCAGCAGTTACGCTTTAAAATAAATATAAAAACGCATTATATTTTCTCTATTCTTTAAATATGTGACCTTTGCGCGTTAAACACGCAATTATATCACATAGGACTTTTTACCACAGTCGGGTTCCAAGGTCGCGGAGGATTTGGCAGAGCCGTTTGACAGGGTATTGATGTGGTTTGCGATGTTTATCACATGAATTGCTATGTATTTGCCAGAGTCTATTATTGATTGCTTTAGATCCGCATGAATGTAAGCGTCATTAAGATCCTATCAGAGACGTTTCAAGTGTCTGAACGCAATACATCTAAACGTGTAAGATCAGCTAAGGCTAGGTTATTTATACCGTATTCACATCCCTCAACTGTATGCAATGCTATACTTGCCAGTAATGATTTCCGGCTTACAGTGTCTTGGTCAGGAGATCGCAGAGAAAATAAATTATTCGAGGGAGTACAAACACCTTGCAGGTTACCCTCTGCATTACGTTAATGGATAGTCCGCGATAGCGAATGGACAAAAATTCAACGTGTTATACGCATGGTTGGGTATCGTCGCACTACAAACAGTAATGTTATTCACGGCTCACTAAATGCAAAATCATACTTTTAATTTGGTTATATGTACAAATTAGCGTCGAATTGGGACTAAGAGTACAACAACAGTGACGAGGTGATGGCGTGTTGGTCGGCAATGGTTGGGTAGTTAAAAGAATGAAATAATCGGAGTATTAAATGAATAACGGGCCAAAATGCAGGTATCAGTTTGATGTTAGACGCGGGATGTGCACATGGTTCGAACAGGTTATAAATTATAGGATGATGCATTTCCTTTGTTAATGTGCCAAGTTGTGACATGCGTAGGCTTTATTTCACGTTGCTGGCTACAAGCGCTGGAATAAAGAAAGGCGTAATCCTATTTACGAACCACCACGCTAGAACGAATTGCACTTGGTGGCGAATGATATATTGACGTTAACATCCTTTGCATTTAGTGTCCATGCCTGATTCTCTAGTTACCAGACACTCGACACATGCCGACACATACAAGAGGTGATACAATTACATCATATTGCATTTGATAAAATATTTTCTTTTTTAATTGTTTGATTATTTTGTAATACTGGCGTTCATGATGATTTGTCATTAATGGCACCCAGACAAGTCATTGCATATTGGGATGAAGAATACAGAGGGGCATTAATCACATAAGAACATCATCGTTTATGCGTCAGATGAAGGTGTGATTTATGTGTTTTGCCTGTTAGTCTCTGTTGTTGACACAATGTTACAAGAACAACCTACAAGAACAAACAATAAAAAGCTATGTCAGAAACAACACAAGGCGCGTGCGTGTACCGTGCATTTTGAAAACTGGCTACGGGTGCTAATGAAATATAATGATGAATCACACCACACTTGAAGTTGGGGATAATATGGAACAATGGCTTGATACTGCCAAGCAACGAAGAAGCACATAAGATGAACCCGTATTACGTTTAGTGAATGAAGCACATAAGAGGCATAGTGTGCCCACATTTCTTAAAGTGGCATATCAGGCAATATCAAGCTGTGATTTGGCGAGTAAATGCAGGAGAACGGTTTTTACACTTCGAACGAGGTCATCGCACAAATAACTGACCTGTTACGCGCGTGGGCTTATTACCTATTGTCATCAACTGCATTCGATAATCTAATCAACGATCCACATATTCTATCCAACGATATGCTGCCAAGAGCTTTATTTATCGCTATCAAACGCAAGAATTCTCCATGTTATGTCTTTGTAAATAACATATTGCTTGTTATAAATGGTAACTAGCGCTTGACTAGAACTAGAAAACGTTTTTATAAATAACGATGCATTCACTTTATCAGTTGCTGAGTATAATGCATTAGTTGGGAACGGTGATATTATAGCATGCCTCATGTCAAAAACCCTGTTCTATGGCGAATTGCCTAAGATGGTTGAGCAAACAATGGGCACTAGAACCCCTCCAGTTTGTATTTGACGCTAGATTAATTGACACACAACGTCAGAAGCGTAGGTTTTAGCATATGGATTAATTGATTTAGAAGCGGTTAATTGGAAACTTTGATGACAAACACGTGTAATGGCCATTTAAAAGATCTGAAAATAACATCAAAGTGGTACTAACGTGACCCAACAGCAATAATCACATCATATAGCAACCAATGATAAGATGCTGTCAATCTCTCTTTCATCAATGGAAAGGGAAATAAGGTAATTAATTTTCTGTATCGATTGAAGTTATACATAAACTTAGAATACATGAAGCCATAAAATGGCACAATAGAGCTAACGTGTTGAATACAAACACAACGAAGATAATAATGGAGGTTCATAAAATATTCTACCAAATGGTCACCTTTTTGAGTCAATGTTTGATGACTTACTCGAAGATAACTACACTGTTTTGAATTTCAATGTTAGTATCTGAAAAAGACGATATGGGAAGCATGCACTCATATTTGTGATGCATGCATATATCTTTACCCTCTGATACAGATCAATATGGTATCTTAAGAGCAATAAACATATGTTAGTCGATAGCTTTGGCTCAGACATGAGATACTGATTTGAGCAATTGTACGATTATATCACGATTAGGTTTAATGGATCAAACCAATCGATAAAAGAAAATAAATACGTTATATTTCTCTGATAGTTCGGAACCAAGTGATATAATGATCAAATGGCGCTAACTACATGTGGAACATGCACGCCATGTTTTAGGTTAGCATCGTGAAGCAATAACGTTGTGACAGCGTCTTTGATTGTATTCCTTAAGATTGGAGTACACGCAGTGGGCATTATTTTCACTTCAAAGTTGTTTCCCACCACCATCATCAATCGAGCGACATTGCCCCATTCTGCATGCGCACGCTCATTAACTCATTCAGGAATCAATGAAATGGATCAAACCTTTTGATCTCCGTCTTCTGAGGTATTGCTTACACACAGTCATATACACCAATTGAATATAAGTGGGGGCGCAATGTTATTGACTGCTTGGATTTGAAATTCTATAATCTTTGATTGGCGTTTGGAATGCCTTTGAACGTTTACCAGTAAATTGCTCTCATTGTATAATTTGAGAGCCTTTTCAAATGAATGCTGCTTTGTTCTGTATACGCAGTAACATATGAATGTGACAAAGGTACATTAAAACAAGTGAATGGGCTTGTTCCGTTATAAAAATTATGAATTAGCCTAACCTACGAAGTTCTGTGTTTATGACAGGTCCCATGAAAGCTCGCATGCAGCTTCATTGTTGATAATGACCGCTGTGATAATCTGCAATGATCAGGGAACTGCATGTCATTATGATGTCTTCAGGGGATCAGAAAATGAGCCGTTTTGTGTATCGCATTAAGTGTGAAGGTCATGACGGCTTAGTGGCCAAGATGACCATTAATGAGCACAATAAATGATGTTGGCCCGTTGATTGAGAATGCTTATTGTCCCGTAGCAGATGATATAAGGGCGGTATAAGGCGAAGACCCATGACCCTAGTTTCAATCGTGGTGTCTAACAATGACCTATGGTATGCAATCTCTAGCAAGAATAATAAGGGGTTGATAATACATGAGGTTATTTCAAAACGCATTCAAGCAGTGTAAAAGATGGTCTTAAAACCGATAGTCATAGTGCACCGTAATGTATAATAGCTTATGTACTTTTGGCTATCCGTTATTTGCATGATGATTTCTCCTGAGAGTAAATTTTTGGCAGAAGTTGAACAATATAAGTGTGTGTACATCATGATCTGGAGCAGTTAAATCAGATCCTTTCATCAATTAAGCGGAGTCTGTTAAAAATCAGAAGGCCCAGAACAAATGGTGCATCGGGTCCCGATTTCAAATACTTTCACACACAAAACAGGTTGTACCAATCTCCAGTGCTGATAATGGATTGCACCGATTCCAAATTTTCTGGATAATATTTAGGCCGGGACTCCACTATGTACACTGCACACTGACGTAATCATTCAAGTGACTTGCTGGACTAGGCTTTTACATACAAAATAAGTGCCTGATATATATGTCACAGCAAGGTAAGTCATTATACCTTGATCAGCGCACTGCTCATGATTCACTATTTCAGGTGGATCGTTACCTGTGCCTCTTTATAACTTTGCCATACCGATCATTTCCCAACATCTGTGCTACATATATTCCATCTCCACAAACTGTCCGCCTGTGTTCAGCCAATTCTCTCAAAGCACAATCGATGGTCGCCCTTTCACTAAGGCACCAGGTTATGCGATTTTAAGAACATGCAGAGGTTGGTGACTAAATTAATTCTATGCAGGATATTGGACAGTTAATGCTGTGTGTTCACTGTATAGACCCATGGTTGCCGACATAATAGTCAATTATTGAGATGAGCTGCCGTGGTATTTCAGTTATTATTTCCCTTGGCGCTATGGGATGGAAATTATTCATTCGGAGCGCTTAATCGGTTTCTACTACCCTTAAACAGGCTACATGGTGTGGCTGCCACCTTAATTGTGGGTTACCTCATGAAATATGCAGCAGGTTTATTGATGAAAACCACCACCGTACATCCACGCATATATATCTAGAAAACCGACAGTTCAATGACCTATTTTATGATCTATTCAGATACAAAGAAGATACACGAAATATTCCGTTAACGAGCTGACATCACTTGCTCCAGCTGGTTTGCATCAGACGTCTTTACTTTGGTAGAATTACACGGCATCATTATCAATGCCTTTTCAAATCATCCAGTATTTATTTATAGATGTTTCACATACAAACCAATCGACATTTGTACATTGATTGATGTAAGGTTGTCCATTATTTCGTTCGTGATTGATGTAAAATGCTCAGCGATGGATTAAGCTTTGAGGCGGAGTTTGAAGAATGATAGCATCTTCTTGGACCTAACATCAGCTGCCGGAGAACAATCGGAAATGAATCGTTGTGCACCTCGATGTGAAGTAATTACAACATGCGAATTTTCAATACTGTAATAAATCTATCTGCCTGAGAGACCAAGATTGTGGGTCTGCATTCGGGTTAATTGATCCTTGGAGGATACATATGTCCTTGGTTATGTACCCTGTATAATAATTGTTAGATTTGGTATGCAGGTCAAGAGGCACGATCGTATGCGAAAGGCATAATTAATTTTCATATCTGACTTTCTAGGGTAATTCCAAATACATTCCCCTGGCGCCTGCTTGGATTCCATGATACCTCACTGCGGTTAACACATATTCCAATCCTATCAGCCTTGCTTAATGTAATTACTTTCAACTTGCTACGAATTTCATGCCGTTGTATGTATGCTGCATACTCGGCGGTTGCTGTAAACTGACGTGATCAATGTGGATGATTATAGGGATGCATTAACACTGCCATGGAATAAACATGGCTATTCGAACTTTACGATCGGGCATTCACGGCTGTTTGCAGAAGTATTTATTGGATTTCCAATAACCAATATGTGGAGATGATTTGTGTATCAGATAAGTAACTAATATGAAAGATCACATTTACTCACATGTGTGATCCACGTAAGGGATGGAACACTTGGTTTGATGGTCAATTATTGTAAACATAATTATGTGTTTATCCGACTGCAGTTTTTAAATCGCACTAACCTGATTAAGTAAACGATTCGCAACACAAAAATGTAATGGTCAGACGTGAGACATTAACCGCTTTCTAAGTAACAATGAGCCCACTCGACGAAACCCAATAATAATCATATTAATAACGATTTGATAAGAAGTTTTATCAGAGGGCTTAATGTTAATGCTAATTTCTGTAACTTAAAAGATGCAGCTATGTACAATGGATGTACCCTAACGTTTACATTTAATGATGCTGCATGACCAATTCCACATTCGACACGTGTCGTGATATTTGCCCTGTTTGAAGCATAACGCCGACAGTTGTGTATTCTTGACTTATTGGTCATTGACACGTGATGATGCGAAGAAGAATAAATAGCTAGCATTGGTCGTTTACTTTTTGCCTTTTTACGACCTGATCTGTGTTCAGAATAGTAATGGACACACACACTTTGAAACAACAATTGATAATTGCATCTCTTAATCATACACGTCAGCAAATGTCAATAATAGTTGTTAATTTGCGAAATCCCGACCCGATATCCTCTGGTCCTGGACAAGAATGCCATAGAAACAATTAAGTTTTAAGGACATAGGTTATTAACTGGTAATGATGTCGAGGATATCCCATAGACATAGTTTTCTAACATTTCAAACGATTTATACTTCTTTTATGCTTTTAATACTCAGCCATATGCAATTTATTATAGAGGCAGCACTTGACAAAGGTCTGACGCAAGCATGCTTAATCGCTGAAGCATGGGAAGTAACTTTAACGCAATAGTCGATATGGCGCATCAAGTCGCTTGTTAAGCAATGCGGGGTGATATCCAGGCCCGTGTACTTTCCCCATTGTCTTCCATGACGTAATGTTAATAAAATGATATAGGAACTTCAACATGAATGACTATGGCTGACTGCGTCGTGTTAACAACCATTAACTGCAAGTCTATTATTAATGATGTAGCAGACGCCGCGTTATTGCAGCCATGGGAACAGGTAAACATCGCGCCAAGGTGCGTGTATATGCAGATCATCATACGTACTGGCGCAATTATATCAGTATTTGTCTAGTCCAAACCATGTTACTATGCACGTAGAAACCAAACAGTGATCGCGATTATGGTCTGTATGTCGATGCAGCAGCTACATTAATGAGATGAACATCCTTATTGGCGACAATAAAACGGTGGTTATGTTACTCTAAGCCAATAAAACTTAGAGAGCGGAAACGGAAAATTCCTATTTAAATTGTAATGATTTACAAATTATTTTGGCCATTTATCATCAATGTTATCACTACACAGGTACTTCCTATTGCAAATATATTTCAGCGCGTGATACGTCAGTACATTAGCAATTCAAAATAATCAATGTTGAGCAGCAAAGCAAGTTTGTACTTTTACATATGCCAAAGTCTCCATTTGATTCAATATTTGCTCGTTTTATGTAGCAGCTCTTAGCGACCAGAGATGATTTGAGCGCTCTGTCGATGACTGAGTAGGAGTGAGTGGTTAATTATTGCTACAATGGCAGCTAACAGAAGAGCTTCTGTATCATAAACCGACAAATGCGGCATTGCTGTTATTGAATCCATTGGAACCAATGATTAAGATATGGAGGAGACAAACTCGTCATAAATAAAGGAATCATCATTGCCAGCATGAGGTCTGTGTGTGCTGACACCTATATAACTTCCCACAGCAAATCAATGCTTTAATCGCATGATGTGTCCAAGAAGACGTAGATGAAACAGCATTAATTAAGGTATTACTCGACCACCCTAAAATGAAACCATTTGTACGACCGACGCTCGAAGTAATGTATCCGTGAAACGCATTTCCACGATAACATTGGAGTGCAACTAACACGTTGTAATCACATACAAATGCAGTGAAGGCCGGGTTAACCATAGACCCGTACACATTGATCAGTATCTGTTATCCATACCGGCCACCAGTTATTAAAGCATAACATTGTTTTGTTGTCATTCGTTGTCTTGGCTTGATTATGGACTCGTCAGCAGCCAACGTGTCTCTTTGATAACGATATTCACCTCAACGTTTACTAAAAATTACTAAAAACGCTTTTATCTGAGAGAGTAAATGTGAAATTTGTAGACTTTAGTAATCGTTGTTTGGACTTAAAATTGGCCAAATAGCATTATGACTCTGAACCCGCTCTGGCAAATAAATTGACCATATTCACAGCAAATGCCCAGCGCAATATGTGCACAAGTCTCTCCTTTCAACTCACTAATCAGGTAATCATTCACTGCCAGCGCGATATAGGACGTCAAAGTTCAAGCGGCATTCACGTAATCTTAAACTCACTATTGGAGTTCTGCCGTACATAAACCGCCGACAGAACGAATTGAAAGGACAACATTAGGGTGAAAGAAGGGTTTATATACCAACCTTGACACGCAACCATCTTTCACGATTGTACATGCTCCTTGTGCGTCGAAGAGTACAAATGATATTTACAACAGGGTCTAGCATATATGGTTAATAATTCCATTACATTATTGGAACGAATATGACTTCTTTATTATTATTATCTCTGCATAGTACAACAGCGACGAATTCGACTCAATAATGTTAATGAGATACAATAATATACAATAAGGGCCGGAATATGACCAGCTATCCTTGAATAGAACCAACGGTCTCCTTCGCCTCAACTTCCGCAGACTGACATTAACTTAATGGTCACAATTTAACCTCACGTCTCTTGCGTAGCAACATGAGGTGACATCCTGGCCGGTGGGCGTTCTCCATTATCTGTCATGACGCAATGTGAATAGGGTGATGTGGGTTACTTATAGTAACTTCGAAATTAGCCACCCATTTTATCGTGAGCCCTGTAACGCGTAGGTGATTTTTGCTGCCGTATTATGCAATATATGTAACGCTGTTCCGCTTGTAATGATCGCAACTCTCACTTTTACATAACTTCCCTCTGTGATCCTGACCTCCTTACCCCTATCCAAACACTCCTCAGAGCCAAGTAGTGGTGTATTCAGCGTGTGGTGGTATGCTGTTAGTGGGGGGAGTGACTGAAGTTGGGGTGTAGGGTCGACTGCTGATACAAAGACAGTCATTATGCATGTTTATTCTAAAGCCATTTTATCGTGAGCCCTGTAACGCGTAGGTGATTTTGCTACCGGATAATGCAATATATTTTTCGCTGATGGATTCCGTGGGCGATATTTTCGTGGCGATATTTTCGACAGTTGAGTAATACCTCATGTCAACTGGAACCTTTTCTCTGAGGCGAGCAAACACATTGGACTGATGAGCGATGCAGACTTATTACAAGCGGTGGAACAAATTGAGATTGAAAGCAGTGAGTATGATTTTATTCCTACACCTGAGTTATAGAAATATTAGGTATACGTCATACTTGAATGACAGGTTTTGTTATGCTTGTGTGTTTTAGTGTCAAGTTGTGTGAAGGAATCGTGGGTTACGATGCAAACGCATTGTATTTGTGGGCGTTGCCTCAACCCATGCCAGCCAACTTTCCTACACGATGGCACGCACCTGATATAAAACCGGTACAGACTCAAAAAGGTGGTGTAGCAGATTCGTGTTAATAGCAACTTGCTACAAGTGCATTATTAATGATGTAGCAGACGCCGCGGCTTTTGGAGCAGGAACACATTGTTTCACATCACGGTCATAAGCAGGCCATACCAAGCAATTATATCAGCATTTCCAAACTATTACACCGATGCACAATCCGCTTATTATAACAGTATTTCGCCAAAGCCGCGACTCACAAAATATCAAAGTAATGGATCCGTTAATGTTGGTGCATCATGTGACACAACATATGAATTCAAATGCAATCAAGGTCTAGATAAGTGTAGAACTTGATGCATCAATTTATCAGGCTGCACTTGTTTGACTTTAACAGATTATGAGCTCGTTAGTCACCTGCTTGGCTAATGTATTAAATGTATGCATTGCGAGACAACGTGGTCATTGTAAATTATTAAAACGCTATGATTTGATGTAGAATAATTGTCTCATCCCCACATGCAGTCAGTCAATTTGACTGAAATAGTCTGAATAGCACGCATCATCTGACGTTCAACAAGCTTACCCTTCATTGAGCACATTCACAACAATCGTCCACCAAATTAAGCGCATCATACTCCATTCAAATCAACCATTAGGCCATGTCATATTCTGAACTGATTGAATACATATACATATGTTCCTATATCCCCGTCCTAAAAAACTTAAACCTACAATTAGAGATCTCAGGTTCTGGAACTGCAGACAGAATGAAATAACAAGTCACGTAAGGATGAAGTAAGGGTTTATAAACCAGCCTAAAGATAAATATACCAACCTGAAGGTAAGTGCACCAACCTTAAGGTAAACATAACAACTTAAAGGTTAATATACCAACCTAAAGGTGAATATACCAACCTAAAGGTACATATACCAACATAAAGGTAATTATACCTACCTAAAGGGAAATATACCAACCCGAAGGCAAATATACCAATCTAAAGGTAAATATACCAACCTAAAGGTAAATATACCAACCTAGATACGTCAACCATCAGTTTCCATGTTTCATCACTGGTGTGATTTAGAGACAAATGGTGTCAAACGCCGGGTCTTCATGACAACATATATGACTAATTATTATATTTAATTATTAGATCAAACATAATAGAGTTTCTTCTGCATTGGTTTCTTTTATCTCATTAATGTTTATGTGATACAATAAGACACCATAAGGATTGGATAGCAGCCAAATAACCCTAATGTGAGCCAACAGATTCCAAAGCTACTTTCGTCAGTGTAATCTCAAGACGTCAGATCCTGCTTCTGTGCTCAGTAGTGTGTCGAATTCTCGAGTATCATCAATAAATCCTTCTAAGACTGGTTGCCGGATGGATTAGTACCTAATGAGGTCCTTTAAGCTGTGATGATCTGTTTCTAAGTCTCCCTCCCTGGCTCGCGTGCACACTGCTACTACCGACCGCAACGTGCAACTTTTATGTCGCTTCTAGATCTCAACTAATCATGACCAAAAAAATTGTACCTTTGAACAGGATTTTATATGTGCAGCTGTAATAGACGTAAATGTGACATGAGTTCAAGAATGATGTACCATGCATTTGTGTTGCGTCAACTGAAAGAATATCTTATACGATTAATCATTCGAGACCAGCATAATTGATATGTAATATGCACGTTGTTTTGGCAAACCAGCTTCTAACATGCTATCTAAACATGTTATAGATGTGTCTAATTGTCAGTTATCGTGGAAGCATGTGGTGTAAGAGATGCGTCAAGAACAAAACTCATAATCTTCGTGGCACGAGTCTGCCACTGTGATTAAGCAGACACAAATATCATGGGTATAGTGTCATACTTTTACGAGTCACACCTGCATCAGGGATAGGAATATACCACTGCCTTTGGACGAACGAACCATTCTATGGTGAATCGTTACTCGGGGAGGGTAGGGAATTAAACATGTAGCTGTTAAAAGACGATCGATATACCCACGTGATGTAGAGACGCAGGGAAAGAAAGGGTGATAAAGCTGGCTTTGTGCGATACGCTAACGGGAGTATGCTAAAATATTTGGTGAATGACATTAATTCCAGGCTTTTGTATTGTGATACAGAGCGAGTTAGTTGGTGTGTGAGCGTCCTGGCGTCATCGTTAACTGACAGTACATTGCTCGTCTGAATGCAAGGGAGCAAGTTGTGAACTCAAGTCTCTATTTACAATGTCATACCATACCGGCTGTATCACATTCTTAATTATCATATCGCGAGTAGTTGTGCCCATATTGTCAACCGGGATATGTGTTGATGATTCGCTTAGTTTTGTTTGGCTATTCAAATAAAGCAAGTAATATGTATTTGCCAACGGAATGACATTTACATTTTTAACAAAGACTCTCATGAGTAGATGAAGATCTCGGAAATCGAAGAAGAATATTCAGTTGGTTTAACGGCATAGTGTGGACCGTGCTGAGCTGGTTGGTTGCTGATCTTATTGGTTCAGCTACAGTTTTGGCCAGACAGGACAACGGAAGATAATATGTACAACGCTATGCTTGTATTTCCCGTTAGTCACATACAGGTTATCGACGTGACAATTAGATGGATAAAGTTGCGGTTCTGCTTACTATGGTCTCCAGATGATCACAATGTTGCAAAATGTGTTGCTGCTATTTCTCTTAAGCACAATATAGCTCACGTTACTGTGGTAAAGTAGTGGCAGTAACACCATCAACAATTGACTTGATGCGAATTATTATTATCGACACCAATCAGTCACGCACAGTAGGTTTTGTAATAGTTTTTACAAATAAATCACATTACCCCATTCATATTACATCATGTTAAATAATTTGACTCTTACACAGAGCAAGCTGTCACGTCATATAGTAAAACGAGAGATATGATGTGACATTGCCTATTAAGAGTGGGGCGGCTGGCTATCTGCAAGTGCTGCAATCAAAATGCAGCAGTTTGTACGAAACCTTTGTGTTTATCGGGTTTGTTCGACATGCGGTGTCATATGCGTCTGCTTCAACTTATTCCAATCTCGTGCTAAGTATTACAGAATTATTCTACAATAAGTGCAGACAGTCGAATTATTGAGGCGTTGATTTTAATGCTCGCATAATGTGAACCTTGTCTGAATATAAGCTGCTTGGTAGCATTCCATTTGTTAGTGAATGCACACTGTACTTAACAATTCACTATATTGCATAGCTCAATAAACTGCGTAATCCGGAGTGCCTATCAATGATCTAGTAAGGGAAGGACGAGTGAGAGAGGGAATGGGTGAGGCCTGGAGGCATATTATGGCGGAACCGTTGTGATACACAACTGCACTGCAGTAGCTAGATTAATTTAATGCAAAGAACATTATCATACATACGGTCACGCTTATGTTAATCATTACAATGTTGATTATTTAATCGTTTGTACAAGTAGCTCAATGCATTAAAAGGACGATGGATACAGGTTGTAGGTATAGTTAGTTGAATAATTCCATTTCAAGTTATGCTATACACTGGAGAATGCATATACTGCGTAAGCAGCCTGTTGATCCTTTGGCTTTGGTTAACCTAGATGGATAACATGCCTCGTATATAGATAATCCCCATAGCACTTCGCTTTGCACTAAGGAAAGAAAGTAAGTTTATTTCATCTCTCTCCTACAGATCAGAGATTCCTCGTGTGGGTGAAGGCAAAGTGGCTGAAATCAACGACCTTGTATTTGTGTCTCCGAATCAATGCATTATTGAAGTGCATGAGGAAAAACGCGAAATCATTAAACTATGCACGGCTTACTGACCGATGGTGTAGTGTATTCCCAAGTAACATATGTTTAAGGCTTTTCAATCAATACAATTACCTAGCTTTAAAGGCATGTGATAAAACTACGCCAAAATAAGACCACCCAAAAAAATTCACTTATATCGTGTAGTATATGACATTCGCAAGGCACTTTGTCACCTCAAACGGTAGAATTGTCACACGTTCGGTGTTTAGGTTTGCGTGCATATGTAACTTCTTGTTCAAGTTCCATTATATAGTTCAAATGGTATAAACGTGTTTATAATATTCCGTTGATTATCTCACACTTTATATGCCCCCATATGTACATGGTTCCCCAGTAGTGAAATCAGGGATTCCTCTAATTTTTTTTTCCTTTTGTACGATCGCACTTTGAGCATTACTCAACACACGTTTGTTAATGCCTCTTTTAACATCATATATATATATATGACATGGGTAACTTTTTTAATTCTTGCTTTGTATTAATGATGACAAGCAAGAAATGGTTCGGTTTTTCAAGACTGCAGTTAAAATTCGTAACATCTACCCTGGAAACGTTCCAACTTCTGTTGACTACTATTCAAGGTCCCCGAACCCTTGGCTACGGGTCCTGTTTATATGTTAATGATATTCAATAATCGCGCCAGCGTCTATGCTAACAACATCCCTTGAACTTGACCAGCATCCCAAATTTGAGATGCTCCAATAAGAAGCCGTGTGGCTCGGGTACCTTTAGTCATTGCCACTAATTGGTCAGTGTTCCATATTCCGAAGATTCGGGGCCAAATTTTGTTTTGTACGCTCTGATGAAGACCTCTTTTCACATGAACTGAAATATTTCCTGTTGCATAACCATGGAAATGACTCCAACGGAAGCTCTCGATTACGCGCAAGATTCGCAAGACAAATACTTTCAAAAGGATTGTGCGCTCTGTTGCTTGATGGGTTGTGACTGTGCCTGTTGGGGCTGGGAAACATTTTGCTATACGTTGTAAGCTAGTGCTCTCGATGCAATGCATGGAATGGGGTCAGGGTTTGACACCAATGGTTTTCAGCTTGCCCGGGACAGGTGATTTGTCACGTCGGACAAGTGACCTGCCTAGTCAACTTGTCCAGCCGGTCGAGTGATTTTTTTATCAGCCAGGCACGCATTCTGCAGCACCCCGATTTGCTGTTTCATGCTGAGCGGCGCCTAATCATACAGTCGGCGAGAGCGAGAGAAGCAGACAGACAAATGGTCTCTTTAAATAACTGTATTAATTAAACATACTATCATGCAGCTAAGCGATCAAAGCAATTGTATGGTGCCAATTTGAACTTCTTTCAGAAGACATTCAGTGTGTTTTCATAGGACGCAGACAATGTACATGACGTCACATTAAGCCGAGAGTGCGTATCACAAGCCAGTTTCATGAGCCAGACGCGCGCAAATACGATCAATCCAGGTCATAACCTTTGCATTGATTGGTCAAACAGGGCTGTCACGAAGATTAACGAACGTGTCTAATAAATATTCGGACGCACAAGTTTTAGACCTTGTCTGGTTGTAGACTCTACGAGAAGAAGCGTAGCGGAACTCCTGATTGCACATGAGCATGGTGTAGTTTGCACCATCATCGGATCCTCTACTCGTTCACTGTAAAATGAGCTACATCAGTCAATCTTTAATACGCTTCAGCTTATTTATCGAAACTTTAGTGCGATACTAAACCATCCCCCCTCCCCTCTGCAACTGCTGTCTATTTATGGTGAGGGATAGGGGCTTCATATTAGATAAGATCACAGTAAGAGGCCTATCATTTTGGGAAGTAGCTATCCATTGATGAATAAAGGCTACCATTAGGTAATCTGCGCTATGATACATAATGTAATCCCCTCGGTGGCGATACCAGCAATAATATGAAGCGGGCTTCTGTGTAGTAGATATCGATTATGTGTTCAGCATAAATAATTTCCCTCTCTTTGTGCCCAGGGGAATTCTAGCAATCGTTAATGATTCAGTCAGCAGCCATCGGTCTGAAGTTTTAACGCATAGCGGTCGTGAATTGTTCAGCTTTCTCGTTTCTATTACATATTATTTTTGTCATCAGCTGCCTGAATCCCAATGCATGGTGATTTGATGGGATTAACGATAAAAAGAGAAGAAAATTGAAAAGACTTCTGTCGTGGTGAAACAGATTAGCATAGTGGTTTTTCGATGTAAGATGAATGCCTGAAGTGCGCTAAATATATGCCATGCAAAGAAGGTGCTGGTTCAAACCTGATAATCTATCTGATCTCCACCGTATTTGTCTACTCGTCAATATGTGACGGCTCGAACTTGATAACAGATAGAATTTAACGTGTAGTGTACACATGGATTGAACGGTTTTTAAATTTTTCTTCTTCTGATACATTATCGAAATTAGTCGTAAATATTGTACACTTTCCACCGGCATTGAGAAATCATGTAGCTATATCTTAAACAACTTGCATGATATTGGTTACCATTTGGAGATTTTTTCAAAACAATAATCAGTATTAATTCGTCTACTTTGACCAATCCCGCTGGAGTACTAAAGTGACCCGCTATATGTGAACCGTTATTGACTTATCTGCACACATTGCTCACTCGGTCTTAGGTATGTTCAGAAAAGCGGATGAGAATACAATACGCAAGACACAGACACCTGAAGCCAAACGCACCAAGCGCCAAGACACATGTTTGAAACATTAACACCCAGATGATTACTGGGTGCATTAGGCGACCTGGTTGGCATTGTCATAATCCTTTCATTCTAATAGTCACAAAGTCAAAGTGCATAATGCCTACAACCTGGCTTAACATCCTACTAGTATCCTCATCACGTCACATCAAGCATCTTGCATTATTTATCGTCATGACTTGTCACCCATTAGCGGTAACAGTTGAGGATCATACATTCTAAGATGGGTAAAATGCACTGTGGAGAGTGGAATGTGCTATTTTAATAGGTCATGCGTATTCGCGACCCTGTTGCTCTAGATGCCGATCTTATCCCTGAATACGACCAATTACCACACGATGGCGCGACTGGAATGATCCGAAGTCAGGCTGGGTGTGTACGCCATGGGAGACCTCATAACTAGACGTCTTTACATGGCGGCACATGGAGCGCACTGATCATCAGCCCAGGGTCGTGTTTGTACTCGTTCCTCATCTCCGGTGTAAATTGCCACCCGTCTTTGCCTTTTCACCCCAGGTCCTACTTCTCCGTATGAATAACACAAGAAACCCGGATGATGCAGCGGATGTAACATGTAGAGCAGCTGACCAACGAGACCCAGTCATCGCTTACGTAATTATCACCCGTTTGTTCAGGCTGATCAGTGCAGCAACGATATTAATGAGGTAAACATCCGTACGGACACCTAAACGGGGTTTATGTTACTATGACGAAAAAGTAAGAGAACCGAACTCGGATCGCCTTTTTATTTTCGTGATGAACGACTTATATTGGAGAATCATTGAAAAGGACGATGTTATTCTTCGGTTTTGAACCGTAAATATATTGAACCTTATGATATGTTAGTAAACTAGCCGATCAAAAGAATAAATTTAGCAACTATGGAAATCATTACGTTTACATTTGATAAAGCCCCCATTTTTATTCTATATAGGCTTGAAACTTGTAGCGACCAGAGATGACTAAAGAGCACGGTCGAGCACTGAGCAGGCATGAGTGGCCAACAAAGATCTTTTCTATCATGGGTCGAAATGCACCCGACGATGGCAAATATGTGGTACTTGTGCTGTCTTTCAATCTATACAAACGAATGATATTGTGATGTAGGATACCAACTCGTCATAAATATTGTTAATAGTTTATCTAAACAAATCAATGGTAAAATCACTTGCTGTGCCCGTGACCACATTGACGAAGCAGCATTCGTTTAGGAATTAGTAAACTCTCCCGCTTGAACTTCAGGACGAAAGAAGCAAATACACAAGTAACGTTACATTTTCGTATCAGTCACAACACACCACACAACCATCAGAACGGAGATAGCAGCATGAGCATGATGGCGAATATCAAGTGGAATCGTCGGTCATATTGTGACGCAGTCGACGATGGTGTAGTTTAATGATTGCCTGTCAAATATTGAAGATATCAAATGCATGAGGAAGATGCACAATCCGCCTACGATAATCGTCTTTTATCAACGTCGCGTCTCACAAAGATCACATACAGACTCTCGGTGTTATGATGAACTCACAGTTTACTAGAAAACCACATGTTATGAAGTCAACTCTTTCTCTCTTTCATCAGATCAGAAGATAAGGCAAAATAAGAAAGTACCTTAACCAATCCACAACCGAAATCCTTGCCCACGCATTCATATCGTCTCTGCTTGATTACTGCAGTTCGCTGCTATATGGAGCCCATACTTAGCTTATCGCAAGACTGCAAGGCGCCCAAAATACGGGCGCCCGCTTTGTGGCACGGGGATAACATTCAACACATCATGCGTACCCAAAATCTCCAAATATGTCGTCATACGGTGCCAGAGCGTTCAGTAATGCCGTACCAAGTTTGTGGAACGCAATTCCCATCGACGTTCGTCGGTCGAATACGCCTGATGTGTTCAAATCAAAACTCAAGACATTTCTTTTTAGTCAGTGCTATGACAATCAACTGCCTGCTTAAGCGCCTTGGAGCAGGATTATTTCCTGGAAACAGGCGCTATACAAAAGCCATTTATGTTATGTTATGTTATATCCGTTAATCTTATTTCGCCGAAAATATTGGTGCAACATTTGGCTCATAATTCTATAGCTTTAATGGAGCAATCATTATCAATTTTCTCCTGCATTGTTATCAATGCACAGCACTCCAGCGAATGGTAGATCTCATTAATGTTAATGCGATACAGTAAGACACGATAAGGGTCGGGTAGCGGCCAGCTGACCCTACTTTTGTCATAATACGCCGTATTCATTCGTCGTCAGACATGGTTTCTGTGCTCAGAAGTGCATTACATTCTCGACCATTATCAATAACTCCTGACATTTACCAAGCATCAAATGACGGTATGCCCTCCGTTATTAATACAAAGTGTCTGTTGGGTGACTAGCGAGGCTATAAATTGTTCAGTACGCGGGCGAGCAGAGTGAGAAAATGACTTGATGAAAAGTTGAGAGCGATTGTGATTTAAGACCCCATGTACAAAAATACTAACCACCAGCACCTTGTCACATTTCTGGTGTTGGCTTTTTTTCTAATCCAATCGACGGACAAAATAATACAATGCAATTGATATTATCACAGTTAATGGGGTAAATTTGGCTGTGTGTTACGGCGGAGTGCCTTGGTGCGATTGCAACCAAGTTCATGCCAAACGCCAAGGCATCAGTTTAATCTACAATAGTAGTGGCTAACATATGGTGATGCTTGTAACATTTGCTCCTGAGACTGGTGGCCGGTTCGAGTAGAATCAAGGCTAAAGAGGACATTAACGCGGTCGTGGGTTATTTCAAAGTCGCCCTTGTCTGCCCCCTCCCCTCCCACCCCTTGCGGGCTGTTATTTCTGACCTCAATTTGCTGCTTATTATCTCAATTAATCAAGACCAATCGAATTGTATATTTGACCAGGACGACGAGAACTGTAATATATCCCGAAATCTCATTAGTGTTGGATTTAGAATGCCATTCAATGTTTGCATCAAAGCATCTTCCATAACTAAACATTGTACTGGTCACATGAAGTTATGAGTTTTACAAATTTGGAGAAGCACTGAAAAACTTATGTCTGGACAGTGTACAGTGTCATTGATAGTTGTTATTCTACCAGCATTAGCATGGCCTCATGCAAAACCGTTAGAGAAAAATGATACAGCGCTTAGCAACGTTTCCAAGAGGTTTTCAATTGAATGCATATTACCCATTTCTATGCCGCAACCGCAATTTATACCATGTCTTTGCGATCTGATATTGAGCTAGTGAGTCGATGCGTTAGTTAATCCGGGCGTCATCATTAAGTGAGTGGTCAGTTTTCGTCTGAATGAAGGAGAACTTTTTTTTGTACTGTTTATTATTTGCTCGGAAGTTTAATTTCTCTTTTTCAGCGGTTCACTTACTTACAGAATGTGACGGTAAGCCTATTACTGATTCTTATGGTATCGATAGGAATGGACTAGTACAAAGATGGGGCTAAATGAAAAGGATGATGTGCCGACTTGGATTGACGCGTCGTGATGACATGTTAAGGATAAGTTTGCAATCGATGAGATGACGACAAGACAAGAACATGTCATAGATGATGCTATAACTTTTGCATGCGTGAGTCGGGCGATTTGTTCACGCTAGTATAACTACAGCGTGTGCAATCAGTTAGGTGATGCTGGGTGATTCATTGGACAAGCGCTCACTCAACCATTCAGAAAACTAGATTGAAAAAAAACGAATGCAATCTAATCTACACAGCCCCTTATTATGCACGAAATAACACTTACGCCAGATTCCACTGATTAATGACACTGACTGAGCGGTCACATATGTAGGTCGGCAAAGAGGAAGGGGGTCATTGCTGGGCATGAATGTTCTGCAAATAGAGAGAGAGAGAGAGAGAGAGAGAGAGAGAGAGAGAGAGAGAGAGAGAGAGAGAGAGAGAGAGAGAGAGAGAGAGAGAGAGAGAGAGAGAGAGAGAGAGAGACAGAGAGAGAGAGAGAGAGAGAGAGAGAGAGACAGAGAGAGAGAGAGAGAGAGAGAGAGAGAGAGAGACAGAGAGAGAGAGAGAGAGAGACAGAGACAGGGACAGAGATACGGAGACAGAGAACAGAGAGACAGAGAGATACAGAGAGACAGAGAGAGAGATATACACATAGATAGAGAGAGAAAGAGAAAGTGAGAGAGAGAAAGTGAGAGAGAGAGAGAGAATGAGAGAGCATTACGCAGACTGACTGTCACCTGGCTTGTTTACGGTATATGAATGAAAATAGCTTGTTTGACGTATCCAATGAGATTGATCATGAGAGTAATTGATTAAGAGACCTACATCCTTTCACGTTAACAGACCCACACCAGCTTAAGTCTAGTTGTTCTTTGATATTGACGCTTCCTAATTTGAAAAAAAAAAATGCAGAGACAAGCGTCACAAAGTGTAACAACATGGTGTGTTATTAAGTGCAGTTTAGGGATGAGCTTTATATGATATGGTTATAAGCTTAAACACCTAAGAGAAAACACATCAGCATGACATTTTACCCGATGTAATTAGCAGCCACTGCAGAGTATTATGTATGGCAGCATTTGTTGTTTTAATCACTCACAAATTGCAATCCTGTTTCTTATTGTTTGATCCAGATTTGGATCAGGTGGTCAAATAAAAACATCATATGTAATAGGGTATTCTTTCGTATGAAGACTTCATTATAAGATACATCAATCGCTATGAAACCAGTCCCTAACAATACGCCCACCTCCACATTTTCTCGTCCACTGCTTGAATTCATTGCTATCGTTGTTTCTACTTCCGCATCTCTATATACATTCGTTTGACAAAGCAGCTCATAGCAGCCAGAGATGATTTAAGAGCTCTGTCGAGCACTGAGTAGACGTTAGTGGTAACTATCCCGATAATTTCAGCCACACGACTGATTAATCTAATTGATGTAACTGTGATTATAGTAATAATGGAATACGAGGGCGGAACAACGGCCAGGTCTATCATTCTAAGTTCATACTTCTGGGAATCTATGCTGGTAACATGAGGTCGTTCTATTTTCGAGCCATTTGTCTGTCGAGAGCTATTTCCGACCTCAATATGCATATTTCACGTATTATCTTATCATCTTAATTGATCAAGACCAAATGACTTCTACATCTGCAAGTGGGTGATTGATTGATCCAGGACTATTTTTCGTTATATGCAGCCGAACTGAACTCCAAACTTCTAAGTGCTTCTTAATTGTTGGATTTGAAATGCTCCGTATTACCAACAGCAGAAGGTAGTTGACAACGTGATAAGTATATGCATTATCATGACATGTTAATTGCTACATTCTGGTGGATGTAGAACATTATTGATAATGGTGCTGTGTTACTATATCTGCATCAGCAATGTCTCGTGCAAACCAGCTGGAACAGGGGAACTAGCATGAAAAGTATTCCTGTTTCAATTGTTTCAGTCTTTTGTCGATTTGTATTTATGAACTTTACTGCATGATAGTGTTGTTCACGATACTAAATCATTTTCATATCAATCGTAAGGTTTGGAAAGGATTACATAATAAAACGGATTATTTATAAACGATCACATCTATGAGGCCGACGAATTATATACATGGGATAGGTCATAATGGAAGACTCATGGCGCCTTAATACGATTATCATAAGATGGTCATGAGCACTCAAACTATTATATCAGCATCTGTCGGGTTTAAACTATGTAACTGTACAATTGTCACAACAAGTTTGACACAATCATCTCTCGTGCAATTAGCACCCGTTTCTCTGGGGCATTTATCAAAAATGTCATAGTTACTATGTCGCTTTTAGCGGCAAATGTATTGCCTTGCACGATAAGACTGTACATAAATCTATCGCACAGCAAATCATATTTATATGTATTCATTTGTCTAAGTCTCCATTTGTTTCCACATTCTCTTGTTGTACAGAACAGCTCGTAGCAAAGAGAAATAATTTAAGAGCTCTGTCGAGCACTCATTAGGTGGAATTGATTATTTATTGTGATAATGTCAACCAACAGACCATAAACCGAAGTGTACTCGATTCAGACAAATATGTGGCATTGTTGCGGTCATTTATTCATCTGAACGAAAGATGAGGAAAATAGCCGACCCAATTCGCAGTAAATAGAGTCAATAGTAATTACTCTTATTCTTATTTCACCAATAACGTTGGTACATCTTTTAACATTGCAGCCTAATACAAATGGAATCAAGGTTCAGAAAAGCACATACCTTAGTAGATACCCTTCAGCATAGGTCCCAAAGACTTGATGTGTAATTGTATCTGGTCGTCCTTTCTTGTCCTAACATGATTATATACTTGTCAGTTACCTGCTTGTATCTATTAGCAAAGGCATGCACTACGAGACAATATGGTTATGACTTTTACGCTGTGAGACGACGCATAACAATCAACGCAATCACGCATCTACAGAGTGAATATGAACTCTGTGCATGTGAGATCAAGTATTCACTACCCATGCTTAGTAAACTGATTCAATACATATACATATGCACCTACTTCCCTATGTAAATAATTTTAAACCTACACATGGAGACCTACCGTTGCGGATCTGAAGAGAGAATAAAATGAAAGCAACGTAAGGATAAAAGGAGGGTAAATATGCCAACCTAAACACGATAATCATCGTTTGCTGTTCTCTATAATCCTTGTTTCTTTGCGAACACTTCTTAGATAATGAATGATGTTATATTTATCTTGTTGTTCAAGTTTCCGAATATAGGTCAAATGATATCAACATGTTTATTATATTCCGTTTATATAACGTACGGGCATGGTTATCCAGTAGTGCAATCATGGAATCCCCTTATCATTGTAAGATTGGCTTTTTTTCTGTTGGTGCAATCGTTATTGGAGCATTGCTAAAGCAGGGACGAGGAAATTGTTAAAACAAGTTGGTTTATGCCTCTTTCATCATCACAAATGATGATAGAAGTATGTCTTTTCTTGACATATATTTGTCACTGGTTAATTGCCAATTCTAGTTATCAATGATAAGTAACAATTAATGGTTCGGTTCTTTAAGCTTCAAGACTTATGCTGGCTTGTGCAAAGTGAAGAATGGTTAGTTTCCGCTCTGTACCACGGTGTTAATGAATATCCAGGTAGCCCTATTTGTTTGAGCAGTGGCGAATGCAAATATCATGGACACGAAGTCGTGTTTTCCATGGAAATATCTTCCCCCGTCCGTTCACCATTGGGCACTCGCTTGAGTGGTTGATCATCATGAACAAGTCAGTTCACAACAGCAAAAAAGTTGGCGGCATACCTACTATGGTGTGTCATTCGAAGCGAGTAATTACATTAAGCCAGTCAGATGGTACTGGGATATTATCATTGATGAGCCAAACCCGGCACCATCGAATTTCCACTTATAATTTCCCTCGACAGTCAGACATGGAAATTATTGATGCCTCGCACATAATCGCACTACTCACTAACCTCTGCCCTCAACATGCCAAATCTAACAATTATTTAACAGGATGCACGACGAAGAATGTCTTAATTATTTTCCATCAATGACGTCATCCCAAAAAGTCTCAATACCGACCTATATCAAGCAGCAGATGTCCGATCTACCAATACGTTAATCTCACCCTGAATCAAAATGTTTTTACAGCTAGTTATACTCATCTTTAACACCACGTAAGTTAATATTATTAACGAGTGGATACCATTGGCACTCCCTTAAACCAACCACTAAAGAATCTTGATTAACTGAAGCAATTTAAACCATTTGGCATGCTTGTTTTTAATCCATTTTTCTGATCCTTTAGCTCTGTAGTGTGGAACTACTCTCTCCTTTTCTATATACTATTACATATATTTGGTAACCAACTTTTATTTGCTTCTTGAATCCTAATGCACGATGGTTTCAATGGAATTTCGGCTACATGGTGAACAAAATGGAATAGGCTTCGGTCGCGGTTAAACCGATTAGCAAATTGGTTAATCGAGGCAACATAAATGCCATTAGTGCTTCAAGTATTCACTGGTAGCAAGTATCAATTGTGGGTCGAGGGAAAAAATAGCAATGATTCAGTCAGCAGTAAACGTATTTGTCAGGTAACCAATATTTGTCTAGGTAAGAGGTACAATTCACAGTGTAATGTACACATTGAATTATTGGTTATAAAATTTGTCTTCTTCTGATGTATTAGCAAAATTTGTCATAATTATCATACACTTACAGCCTTCATTAAAAATCAGTAAGCCATAGCTAGATCAAATTGCATGTTCGTTTCCATTTTAAAGAAACATACAAAAATATCTACCACAACACCATACACCAAGCACACCTTATTGCTAAATGACAACTAGTTGTCAATCCTTTGGACTCTAAAACCGCTGCATTTTATAATGTTATAACCGTCGCTATGTAATAATCTACATAGTATAGGCATTCAGATGATCTAATTAGCTTCAAGTCGCAATTCAAACATTCCTTTTCACAAATATTTTAAAGCAGATGATTGCATTTACCGCTTAAAAAGCCCATGTTTTGTGCAATTCGTGCATTATTAGATAAATGAAAACTTGTATCATTATCCCAGTAAAGTTCATTTATAGTAAATATGCGCAAATTCAATATAGTCACAAAGGTTCTGTAACATACGCAAACATGCTAATTAAGTCTTTTTTTTTGCATTTGTAAACTAGGTTTCACGTCATCATTTGATTAAGTTATATAAGTGACCAGTAGGACGATTGTTAATTGGAAGATGATGACGTAAAAACTGGTGAAGTATGCAGGCGCTTAAACTGGCTGTTGGATAGCGTCACGTACAACACTCCATTACAGCATGATAGAATTTAATGTTAATGAAATATTCAGTCATTAATGGACTGGATGAACAATCCTGTAGAAGTAAGAAAGTGACCCGCTATATATAACCTGCACACAATGTTCTCTAGGTGTTAGGTCCAAGTTTCTGAAAACTGGGACGAGATGCGAATACGCAAGTCTCAAACCCCTGAAATCAAACACACTGAGCGCCAGGACACCATCTTAAAAATATTAACAACCATTATTTTCCGTGGCATATGGCGACCTGGTTAGCGATGTCATAATCCTATCTATCTAATGGTCACAATGTCAAACTGAATAATGCCTACAACCTTACAAAAAACCTACTCGTATCCTCACCACGTTACATTGAACATATAACTATTCTTAGCGCTATGTGTCGCCCATTAGCGATGACAGGGCTGTAACGAGTAGATCATCATATGCTCTAAATTGGGTAAAATGCACATACTCTACAATTCGACCATTTACAGTTGATGACTAGAATTATTAGGGTAAACTTGTATTGCGAAATTCATTGCAAGGAAAAGTGATGTTTTGTAATGCTGGAGTGTGTTATTGTATTCACTCATGCGTATTATCAACCCTTATTGCTCCTGTTGCACATACATTACAAGACGCTACGACTGAAATTATCCAGATTAGGGCTAGGTTTGTACGCCTTGTGACGCCTCATAAATAGGTGTCTTTACATGGTGGGACATTGAACGCATCGAGCATCAGCTCAATTGTCTCCTGCGTAAATTGCCGCCCCTTATAGCCTTCTCACCCCAGGGTCCTAACACTTCGTACGAATAACACCAAATAAAACCGGGTGCTGCAGCAGATATATCGTATGAGGCAGCTAAAACCACAAAGGGGCCTGATTATCTGTTACCCTACGGTCTTCTCAGTGACACACTATTATCTTACCATTGCAATTAACCACTGTGGTCATGGAAAGCAATGAAGCTTATTCCCACATCGCAAAACTTACTACGCTTTAACACGTCAACTATATAGCATGAATGATTCATCAGCATGTTTATCAGAATACGCCAATTGACCTATTCTAAATTTCCTTTGTTAACCTGTCGTTGTCATACATCCAAATTGATATAGAACAAAGCAGCATTCATACGACAGGTTATACAATGGAAGACTGGACGTGTTTTATTGTTACCTTTCGCGGCGTATTTTGACTGACGCCATTCACACGAGATAAGACTATTGTGTTTCGGTTATTCATATTTCAGGCCTGCAATTTCTTCACTATAAATATGTTGCGTCCCGTGGCAATTGTTGAATATATGCATTATCAATGTTGTTTCCACTCACAGCTTTTGCGCTCTGTAATACATTTTAAAGTATAATGCCCTCCATGATTATAGCTTACAATACACCGTGACGTTCCATAGGTGGGAGTCTATGGAAGTTCAAATATATCGTAGTTAGAAATCTGTGTATTGTAATCTGACGTGTAACATGTAGACTATCAAGGAGGAAGCATCAGCTAGCTATGATATCATTCTATGTTGATGCACCAACATAAATACATACAACACAAAACCAATAGGCTCCTTTACATCGAACACCAGCTAGCCATGAAACATGTTGTTATGTTTATAGAGAAGAACTTCCCAAAACATGGAATTCATTTGACGCAAGTGGGTTAGATTGCATTACCTCGTTAGTTGCTATGACACGTAACATGTGTTGCTGGGACACTTAAGTATAACTTATATGCTGTCTTTGATTCCCACAAAATGGAAAGCATTATACATGTTTTGTAACCTATTTCATGCTACTGAAATGCGACCAACGACAAGTCATCCAATGAATACATCTTCGACGACAGTGGTAAGTTTATCGCAATAACATCGGACCGGTCGTACATCTTCGACGACAGTGGTAAGTTTTCTGCAATAACAACACAATATCATTCTCTCATCCATCCAGTTTCTCGTATTGTGCCAATCATGGGCGCAGCCTTTATCGTGTCAGACACCCCTGTTGATCGGTATGCTTCTTATTGATTCTTACATTTACTATACTTTTATATTTCAACTCTCCATCGTATAAACAGACAAATTCTATATAGAGTTCTTCTAGATGACGCATTAAGAAAGCATAATATTTACCCTATTTATACCAGGAACACATCCAACATAGCATACATCTAATACCATATAGTATATTTCTAATTCCACAGAGTATGTTTCTGTCTTCATCCAAGCATGAACTCACTGACTCGCTAACTCATTGACTTGCTCACTCATTCAATCACATACTCACATACTCACTCACTCACTCACTCACTCACTCACTCACTCACTCACTCACTCACTCACTCACTCATTAAAGTCAAATATTTGGCATTTAACATTGGCAGGATGATTTCGGCTTGGACGTGATTAGAAAGACCTGGTCTCGCATTGTTATCGTCTGGCGACACTACTTAGTTAAACTAAGGACGATTATAAGCGTTGGCTTTCATGTGCAAATATAACCATCGATGGGTGCCTGCGTCGTTTAGCTGCATGTGTACAATACACACGGCATACAATATAGCAGTGGCTCGCGAATGGCTGACTGTCGATGAAAATGTTGATAGATGCGCAAGGGCAGTTCACACAGCATGCCCAACACTGTTGCATATATTAAGGCAAATTCTAATACATATTTTGTAAACTATCATGTGGTGGGGTTAGGAGGGGATTGTGTTTTGGGTGAGACCATTTAATAACCCTCGTCATTTAGAAACGCTTCATGTCAAAACGTAAAAATGATAAATAACGCATTTAACAATCGTTGGTCGGTATTGGCTGTTATACATTATAACAAGTAAAGAGAAGTAATTTATCTAATTATCATGCCGATCCTGTCACGTCGTGGGATGCTGTGAATACCCGGTCATTAATCTCTCTTTATAATCATACCTGTACATGCAACATATTGAAAGAATGGCAACTGGAGCAGTCAAATTTCGATGTGGGGTTTCATTTCTCGATATAACTGTAACTTTGGAATGCTTAGAAATAAGAGGTACTTTGCTTTTCTATACCCAACGTGCAGTCCATGTTACCGGCACTATATGATTATCAAACAATAGGTCGATTAACCTCGATTCTCTATTATGCTGATGTGGGAGAGAGTTATCTTCTTGGAGCAACACTATCCGATTCAACAATTAATGGATTTAACGTTGTGCGACGTTTCTCGCATTGTTGTAGAAGCAACATAGCCAGAAACGGTATTTGCCACAAATGTCGACAGCTGGACTTATCACTGCAACTTCCGCCTTCAACGATGCCACTTACCCTTGATGATGCACAAGGATGTAATTGTTGCGTTAGTAACGAAGGAGTAACATCGGGGGCCGCTTTCCACGCAAATGCAATAACTTCCATTCTCTGATGGTGTACATAAAGCATTACAGAAGTTCGTTGGTACCTTGTTCGAATGGTGTAAACCTCTGAGGCCAATTTATATCCAAGTGATGCATTACATCATGACAATTCCCTAGTATGCTTATGACGGACGTCACGCTATATTCGGTATGTAGCCCACTCGGGGTTGCAGACTTAATCATGGTTATCGGAGCGTTATTCATATGCTTGGATGTAATACCTACTTTGCAGCATAACTCATAATCAAGCTACGGCGCTTGAGATTTACAAATTAATGGTGTCGTAATTTGACTCTATGTGACATACGGAGTTAAAGTTGCATGCGCCCGTCAAGGAGGACCTGCGAATTACATATGGGGAATAGCTATTGAACCATCGACGCATTTAATTGTTCATTGGTCTCAACAGAAATTTCAAGTAAATATTGATCCCATACATGAAAATGCATTAACAATATATGATTGTCAAAACTCAAATGAACTAGCAACATGTTTTAATGACCTTGACTGGCGGCAGGTGATACATACGAGGTTGCTGTTGTTCTCAGCTGTTTTGCTTGATGGCTGCCTTACTCATTAAAGTAGGGCTGCGTTTAATTGATGATACCATAAATGCGTTCGGGGAAGTTAATTAACTGTAGCTGCACATGTGAATGGGAGTGATTAAAGGTCAATTCGCAGGCGTTACAAGCCACCGAGAGTTGATATGAGTTTGTGTTGAGTTAATGGCCTCTAGCCAGTCACTGGGGGCTACTTGTGTACACAGATAATATTAAATGAACTAACGCGACCAGGACCAGTTAACCGTCCTCATCTGTTTGTGATCTATACTATTTATCCCCTCAGTCAGCGACACATACAGCACAAACATTAAGACTAATGGTCGATTATCCCATTATGTGTTATCGGTATGGCTGTTGCGGCATTTTTGTCAGCTTATATATACCGCTACTACACGCCAAAAGGGTTACGTCTGCAATTTGCTCTTCGTAATTGTCATTGTCGAATTGCTCCCATTGTCTGGGACACTCAAAGTGAGGGCTGTTCATTATTTGCTCTTTAATTGTGATGCCATATGGGACTAAAAATTCCACAGCTGGCTTTGATAAACCAACGTACCTGTTGCCATGGCAAGAGACAAAGGATAAAAACTCATACTATAGGTTGATTGCACTGCATAGCACTGCTGCACCTTTTGTGTCATCCGTACAAATCAAATTGACGATTAAGTTAAAAATGGACAATGAAATCCAACTTTTACATCATCATTGTGAGCAGGTTCACGTGGCATAACAGTATTCTGCGTCGCCTTTCAATTCACAGATTGTGGGTTCGATAGCAAGTTGGGACAACCTGACTGGTTCCCCGTTACTCGTAGGATCACACGTTATATGGCGTTCCAATCTCTGAAACGGGAGGCACCCGGCCCGGTAGCTCAATAATACCGTGCTGGACCGTCGTCGGGGTTTGTATCAAGTTAGCGCCGGCACATTAGGGGATTTGTCCATGCATCACGGTCATCCTCATCCATCACCGTCGCGACATTACCTCGTTGTAGATAGTGATGTAAGACGCCAATATTACCGTTACCATTGCATCAGCATTGTATTGCAAGTTGCTCCTTTACGTACGTTATGATTGACTATGTGGTGGTGCAATGCAACGTCACTAAGGGACGAACACGTGAATATAAAGGGAAATGCAAATTATGGAAGCACTTACCTAGTACTCCAAAGGTGCATGCATAGATTTATGTTGGCCACGAAAAATGCAACGGTTTAAACAGTTCCATTACACCGTAAAGCGCTACCTGAGTTACCATTACACTGTTTTATAGCGCACTTTAATCCCTACATTATCCACATTACAAGCCATACTTAACGTTTGTGTTACTGTTTCATAATGCATAGGTTTTTGATGCAGTTTTTATGCCGGCCCCGATAACTGTTACCATTCAAATAACCACAGGATATGTTGTTCGGCCAGCTGTGTGTTGTTTATGTTAGGCACACCTATTTGCCACACTATGGGTGTTGATAACGCTTGCGACGAAACAGTAGCAATATTGCACTTTTTCTTTCATTGGTCCATTTTTATGTTTCTATAGTGGTATATGTAATCACACGCAACCAAGCTATGCTTTATTATTGACTGAATGTCTGATTCTGTGTAGAAACCATATGAACGATTTCGACTCATGCAATTGATTTCACAGCAAACATGTATTTTCATTTGCTAGCAGTGATCATACCAAACAGAAGTTAGTAATTTTAATTTTAATAGGCCACATGAAGTAAAATAACGATGGTATAGTTTCTACTTATAGAGCGGCTTTATAGTGAATGTCAAGACAGATGCATCTTAGGAATTCATTAAGGTTAAGTGTCCCTTGCTACGACATACAACATGCGTCAACGTAGTTTGATATATTTTGTTAAGGTGATGCAATTTACATAAGACTTAGGGATGATTGGAACTTTTGAGTTGATGGGTCACGGGCTAAAGACCATCAAAATCACACGAGCTTGAATAATCGCAATGCTTTAACCCTCCGTTCATGGATTACAGGATAAGATGTCAGCACAAACTCATGTTATTTGAGAGCTCATACATTTTTGACTCAATACAATCGATTTTCTGTACAGATGTAGGATAATGTGACGTCATTGCATGGGGACTCTAAGATGCCGCTAATGTGTTGACTAGATCAGTATCCGTGAAGCCGAGTGACGTGCTTCAGCTAGATAACATACTCTTGTTTAATAAACAAGTGGTTTGTGGGGTCGCTTTATAGATTGGGTTTTCTGTCTCTGATGCAAAAGAGTGTAATGTGACGTAGCGTTACCTCCGGTGAAACGATGATCCCTGCATGAACCTAGATATCGGCACATTTTCATTGAATTAACACCCTGCAATAGTTTGGCACATTTGATTGGTGCATCATCTTAGTGAGAGAAAAAACGCAAACAAGCATTCATTTGACTCTTTCAAATCCTTAATTATCTTACATGTATATTCCTTATACTTAACATTTAACTGCGCGTGCTCTGCAATAGCATAAAAAGGGTAACAACTTCTACGCATTCACGCGCAAGTAACTCTTGTAAAATCCGTACATCTACAACAGAGACTGAATGCATGAAGATATGCAGCCAGTTCTTCAAGTAGTGTTTAAATGATTCAAACTCCGTCTCTATTAGCAATGACAACAAGTGCTCGTCATCACCTCATCGTTCATCGCTCAAAACACCAGCGGTCATGAGCAGTAGCCACCATTTGCACACATAAATCAGTAGTAAAATCAAACAACACAACAAACCACATTAAGAGGGATTTGTATGTGGATGAGCATATAGTGCAAGTTTCCCACTCGAACGAGTCAGTTGCCAATTAGCGAATGGCAAATATCTGGTTTATTTTCGCGCATTGCACCTTGCCCTTATCAGACACCCAGGATAGGTCAACCACAGACTGGGAGTAAATCGAAATGGATCCTTTTGTCAGCTTCAATGCAATATGCAGAGCATAACCTGGTTCGGCATTACCGTTTGTTTCCTGTACTGCTATTGGAACCAATCAGCCATTTGGGCTAGAGCACATTTGCGAAGACGGTCATTTCAATGTTTTACCCCAATATATCCATTCAATTAGCGGTAAAATTTGACGTCGGAAAGCCGTTTCACAACATTTGCCTGCTACAGAAGACCATATTATGCAATAACGTTAGGCCCTCTGATTACTCGGGTAATGTTATCAGGTAATGTAAACCGAAGGGAACATTTTCCCACCTGTCATTGAACAATGATATTTGGCTATGATGTAGGTACCTTTTGCTAAAGATGTAGATGTGGAACAGTCGTACAAAACCAATCAGTCCGACCTCAGCTTTTGCGTGCTGCATTCCCTGCAGATGATTCTGATACAAATCACTTAAACGACTTACAGCAACGAAGATTTACTACAAATCATAGGTTAATGTACATTTTGCTGTAGTGTCGTAGTCAGGCTCTCTATTGAAAATGGCTAGTCGCAAAAAATGGTTTTCTTTCAATTTTATGGGATTAAAGTATGGATGTCTAAGGTGGGGGTCAATAAATCCTCATACAATCTCTTTACCAATACAAAGTATGAAATACAACGTTCTGTTAGTTCGACAAGCCAAGACTTGATGAAAATGCTTACAGACTTGTTTCTTTTCATCGAATGTTCTCGTCAATATCAACCATCGCACACTAGCCAACCTTTCGATTATAATCATGCGATATTCGTTTTTCATGGAAAGCGTTACTTGGTTTGCACTCAATGTTTGTACAATACAACGACACAGTGGTTGTGCTTGTATGGCAATTACATTGCGTATGAAATTATTGCCCTGACCAGTGACAATGCGCAATCAGCGCTCAAATTACATTAATTATATTTGTATTCCCTAGTTCTGCATGATCACCAACGGTGATATCAGACTTTTGTAACAAAATCTTGTTATTTTCGCAAACAATGCGCCTGTTTATCGCGGATGAAAGCCGCGTCATGCTAGTATCTTTAATGTCTTGCGCGTGGCGTGGCCTGTTATAACCTGGATTATACATAAAATAATGATAATTGTCAGCACGGGAAAGGCATACTACTAACATATGCTTTATGGCTAGGCTGTTTTCAGTATTAATGACAAACGACAAATTTACTCTGGTATATAAGTGGCAATACTTGTCCGCCAAATGGAAAGGGAAATCCCCATTCTACTAATGCATGCTGATTATCGCATGACCCGTACAAGACATTAACGCACTCTTGGGAATGGTAAGCTGATACTTAACTTACCGTCGGCTACACGTCTCCCAGCGAGGATGAGTGAGTCGGTTAGTGCATAAATGATTTCATTAATGGAATTGTGCATGCGGGCTTGTGTTCATGAGCTATAACGTGAATGAGTAGGGTGGTTCATAAATCAAATGAGGTATGATTGGCTTCGTGAGTAATTGAGCCTCGAGTCTCACGGCATCACATGACTTCGACCCATAACCTTTCGTGGGTTGATCAATTTGAGTGTGAAAAACATATATGCAAAAAAGAATTAAATTAATTTGTAGGTTTTGTGATTGATGCTGCAAACATTATTACGATTGTTTACCTGTAGAAAATCCGCATCTTATTCTATCAGTTGAAGCATGATAACATGTTTGTGTATGAGCATCTCAGCTGGTCATTAGTGACAAGGTGCCTAATGATTACGACTATTCCTTTGTTCCAGATTTTGTCAAAGGAAGCGCAATAAGGATAATTCGTCGAGTATTTTAATTACTCGATTGCATCTTTAAACCGAAATTCTTTACATACCAGTTCTTTTTATCTAGCTTAGTGACCAATATTCAAACCCGGCCGTCCCATCGAACCTGCCATTGCCCATGTGACCAGTTTGGTTAGCATTTGCAAACACCATCTGGCATCTCTATAATTAGATTCGTATCGTCAGTGATATGATGTTTGCTGTCTGTGTAAACGCCACGCTCATATCCATATTCATATCCGTTAAATGATCGCATCGTGACTTTAGCCCTCTCAGTATATCGGGATATGTAGATTGATGAGAATAATTGCTTTGTTATACAGTACTGAACTGATGATTGAAGAAGGCTAAGCTCAAAGCAATGATTGGCGATGCTCTACCAGGGCGACTACACAGTGTATTAATAAGTTGTCGCAAAACATACAGATTACAGGGCGTATAGCATTGATCGATCATCATTCAATGATTTTCAGCGTATATTTTGACCACATTACGTCTATTAAAGGGATGTCATTAATTAACCATACTTAACACATGGATAGTATGCAACAAATTAAAACCCGAAAATGCGCATAAGAGTTTGTTTCAAAATGATATTATATTTAATGACAAAACGAGACTTCTTTTTTTTTCATACGTTAGGCTCCGTTGCTCCAGTTCAGTTTGTGCGCATTTGTTCGGTAAATATAGGCGTGGCAAAAATTCATATATCTGTAAAACAAAAATAATCTTTCTTAAATAATGGCGATATTGACCTGTAAACACGCTACGTGGTTCACAATATCAGATTGATGGTGAATATCATTACAAATATGCAATCTCTAGTATTCTACCCTAGTTACAGGGAATGCTAATAATTCTAGTCCATCATTCGAAATATTAATTGCATGCATGGAAATATCAGTGCCCGAAGGAGGTAAATGACCTATACAGTCTGCCGTGCAAAATTGGACAAGACCAAGTCAATATAGAGCCATGATCAATGTGTGCCAAAGTGACAGTTTGCCAAAAGGAGTGCACAGAGGTTATACAGCACTTGTTGTTCTACGTATGACTGCGTTGTGACATTCGGTGCCCCTGTTATATCAAAGCACCATATAACACATGCTGTTACGATAAAGCGGCACTTTTTTTCAGTGTTATAAGAAATACTTCTCTTGTCCTTGACAACAATATATAACACGTGAAATAACATAGTTGCATGACAGGTGATGCTAAATAAAGATATAAGCTTGCTGTGGACATGTCTTCTGGAAAGCCTCAATATTTGACCGTTGGTGACAGCAGTTGGTGAAGTATGCCTTGGCGAATGGTTGCTATTGGCATTCATTGTTATATGGCATGTCGCGTCTTATAGCAACATATTACGATACATCTTCCCGAAGTCAGCCAAATAAATAATAATACAAAATAAATCATGTTCGATTCAATCAAACGTATGAGGATTATTGCGGGTAAATGCGTGCATGTTATTAGGTCTGTTATAATGCCACCCTGTGGTATGTGAGGTTTTAGTGGAGATGATATGAAAAACAACCAACACGGCTATAGCTCGACAACCAACTTTATCTGACGGTGATTTCCCTTTTTGATATATAACGGCAGTAATTTCTCATTGATTGTGCACAAGGCTGCATGTTATATGACGTCAAATACTACGGATGTATGCTCTATATCTAAAGATCTTTGCTGTCCGTTATCAACTCACATATAACTGTCCCGCCATTGAAATACAGAACAATTCTACGGTCGATAAACAATGTGCCAGTGTTTGCCATGAAGCTGTAACACTTCAAGCAACATCAGCGTTCATTAAATACAAGCTCCGGTCGGGACTAACACTAGTAGACCTTAGCATGTTCCGTCACGTCTCACTCCATCAGATAATCCACTGGCAGAGCTGTACCACTTTTATTGACATGCCGCTTTTTGTGCTGCCGGTGTTCCACAAGCAAAACCACTTATTCAATATTAATGTATCATAGGATGTTTCCCAAGATGGAGTTATTTGATATAATTGTGTCAGCAGTGATTACACATTTATTATCAAGCACCCAGAGAGGTAAGTATAATCACCGCATGAAATGTCAATTCATATTTGTATACATTTTCCCCATGACGTCACGTCTTGAATAATATTTTGCGTTCATTAATTAAAGAAACATGTTAGAAATATCGAAAGTTAGCAGTTGCCGGCCCTAGTAATCCAAATTATAGCAGCGCACGAGCAATAATGGATCGCAGGACATTATCCCACAATGACATGTAGCCACTGCGATAAAACAGTATAGGGAACAAAAAAGATGGAGGTATTGTGAGTGAGTAAGTGGTTGGGTGAATGAGTGAGTGGATGAGTAGAGGGTGGGTTAATCATTCAGTCTGTTAGTCGATAAGCCAGTGAACAAGTAAGGTACTAGACATGTCAGTAATTAGCCGTATGTATCGCATTATCGATTTGATAATCTCCATACCTAGAAATAAACTGATAGCCACAGCGTCACATAAAGTCTCTGTTATCATTATCTTGCGCGACATCTCATCCACAAGCTAATTCCGCTAATTGACTACGACAACGTCGTAGCCATAGTGTCTTGCAATGGTTGCCTTCATACATATTGTGAATTGGGTGGAAGGGATAACGAAATGACACACAATAAAGCACTGCTGTGTTTATATACATCGTTTTGATAACTTTATTGATAATGTACCAGACACCGTGTTATCATCAGCAGATGGCTCGTCTATTGTAAAAAGCAATTTGCAACCAGAGCCACACATCATTGCCATACAGTCAGTTTGAATCCTAACTTAAATATATATCCTCCATCACACATCGAGTTAGCGTTTCGAGGCATTTTAGTGAGTCTACTCGAACAATCTCGGGTGCAGACTCTTCCATAAATTGTTAGCTCTGTCCCAGTCATAGGTGAATGGATATTGAGTTTCCAAATGCAAATCAACACTTGCATTATCTTATCTATTGATAATGCTTGTACTAGTACGAACTCCCCAGAGAGACTAGTGTTAAGAAATACTACTCTTAGTAACAAAAGTCTTGTAACTAAATTCAGGCATAGCTGATACGTGTTTTGTAGCTCACATTTGGACCATTTCTGATATGCCTGTATCCCTTAAAGAGTTAGTGACTATGTCTGTATAGCATATGCTGGATCTGGCATGTCTACTGTATTATATAGTTTGCTCTACTAAATCCTTTTGAGAGACTAGTAAATGATCGTCTGGCCATCCTGAGTCTTCAAGCTGCTTAAATAGGTGTGCTCTTAAAGCTCGTCCCAAAGAATGCTCATTTGTCTGGCCTATATTGCGCTTACCATAGAGTAAGTGGCATTTGGCTGAAAAGTATATTGGAAAATGCGATCAAACAAGAGACATTTACAGTATGCTGCTTTTTTGGCACTGTGTGTCGCAATCAACGAGGAGCTCACGTACGTGTCCGGAAGTCACATCATCAGGACAGGAAATTAAATTTAAAACAGTGTCGGGGGCTCTGAAATAATGTTAGCGTGTTTGCTGCGTTAATAGCGAGCAATATATCCGTGTCTCGAGAATGTAGACACTGAACCATATATATATATATAAGTTTGTGTTCGTTGCCGTTGCTTTGGTGCGGGCAAATATTAGTAGGGTGAGTTTCATGAGTGGGGGGGGGGGGGGGGGGGGCTAGGGAGACATTTGATAATCCTGCTGAGCGGGGAAAGGGGCTGGGGATTCGGTAATGGTATTGGGTTATCCAGCTAAGATCTGCGCAAATATTCTTTTAACATAAATGAATGATTGAATATTTAATACAATGATTCCATTGTTTGTCGTTTATTCTATTCTTTTTGTACAGCACTACGCCACCTTAACTCCAATTGCTATGCTTAACAGTAATGGTAAAGTATGCATCAATTACCTCGTCTCATGCCTCTCGTATATAGAGTGGACAGTTGTGGTTTGTTATGTATGACAGCCTCATAAAATAGTTAGTTTGAGACGATGTCATTATTCTCTACCGGCGTATTGTGGATTTTATGTTCAACTAGAACTAACACTAGCAGCATGAATTGGTGACACGACACAAGGCAGGACGAGGCCATGAGGACATATGGCGTGCCTGCTTGAAGCAACAATAAGCAAGGTCAGGCGTTTGTCGTCTCTCATTTATGACGCCACAGGGATGACCGTTAAAAAGCAAGCAATAACGACTAATGCCATTAAACATGGAAATAGTTGCTTCGAAAATCTTATAGAGCAGAATGGGCTTGAGGCAAGCGGTTCAGAAACTCGTATTGATGTTATCGTATGTACTGAAACGATAAACACTAAATGGAATGACGCCACACCAGTACACCTATATTTCGTAAATTTCCCAATACATTTACGGGATTGGCAGAGGGCGCTTTGCGAAGTGTTCAATTAGTGAATAAAGATGTACTATGTAAAATTAGATGCCGATGGCGTACAGCGCTTGATCACTCGAATTTACTGGTGTTGACTTTAAAACACTATTACAAACAGTCAGCATCCATACCCGACAATAAATTGTATTCAAGCTGCACAAAATACTTACGAAATTGTCCACAAATCATGTACTGGGATCTTCAGCACCGCCGCAATATTGAGCTTCCTTGGCTCCATTATAGTATTGATGCTACACTTTATAGAATTTGACAGGCTACCATAAAAAGGCCCTAACACAAAATGTTGCCATTAAAGGTTAAAACAAAACACCGGCTCGCCAATCCATTTTTTTAGTGGCAGTTCAAATATATGAATGGTGATGAAAAATGGCGTCTTTGGGCTGCTTCGCGTGTGCCCTCTATTTGCAGGGTGCATTGTGACTAACTAGCTGTGACTGATACAAGCATACTATTTCACGCTTCATCAAGGTTTACAGCCTCAAACACAGAATTTTGCAATGTACTTGATACAATCAGTAGGGGCTGACATTTGGTCGAAGCGGTCATATAGCAATTCACTGACTAGTCATGATATGAGAAGAGAGTTTTGTTGCTGTAGCCTACATTTATGACTATATATAAAATATCCTTCAATTAATTTCAAAGTATATTTATCAGTTTTATGTCTAAAGCAAACGCAACGAGTCTACTACCTTAATTCATCTGGCTTAGTTCCATCCAAGCCACAGTTGCAGCATTTTTTAACACTCGCATGCTGCTGCACAAACACACAGCCAGTCATAAGGTGGTAGGTGATCAATTCGATGTCCAGGATGTGGTAACACGGATAGATTCGAGAGCAGCAAAACTGGAAATCAGATTCTAAGTTCGAATAGTTGCTAATTTCTATCAACTGGGAACCTGACGTTAATTTAAATAGATAGCTTGAAATCGAATATCTCTTGTAAGGCTCTACTGTTCTACTTCAGCAATGACGACTTACCATTCGGAGGTTCTAATGTAAAAAAGTGCCACTATGTGTTTATTGAGAATGAAGCTCTAATACCGAGATATAAAAAAATTGTGGAGCCTGTTTATTTATATACAAATTATAAATATACGAAACACACACCAAGATATCCTTATAATCAATCATACATTAATCAAACCGTATATGTTATGACAAATAATGTATTACTAATTATACTTGATAGGCCGGTAGCCATCAGAATGTATCAAAGCAACTGCTCTTCTTTATGATATATTTATGGGGGTCTGATTTTCTATGTATCTCTCTTGACGTCAGCGAGAAATGCATCTTGCCTTGGTGAAAGTGATCAAATTTAGTAGAATTTACTAGCGGCCATTCTAATCAGCCATGTGAAGTAAGTAATATTCATATACATCTTTATATAAATATATACATAAATATATACATATATATGGATATATATATATATATATATATATATATATATATATATATATATATATATATATATAAACATATAAAAAAAATATATATATATATATATATATATATGTATATATATTTATATATATATATATATATATATATATATATATATATATATATGCATATATATATTACATATATATATATATATATATATATATATATATATGTATATTTATATCATATATATATATATATATATGTATATATATATATGTATATATATATATATATATATATATATATATATATATATATATATATACATATATATATATATATATATATATATATATATATATATATATATATATATATATATATATATATATATATATATATATATATATATATATATATATATATGCGTGTGTGTGTGTGTGTATTATGCATAACACCTTTATGGAAATATCAGCATAGAATGGACGATTGTATTATTTCCAATGTAGGATGTTTTATGTACTATGTTCTAGGATCCAATGATGTAGGAATGTATATTATGCCCCTGTGTATTTATGCGCTCAGCTGTCTCGACCTCCCCCCCCCCCCCCCCCCCCCCCCCCCCTGATGCGCACTAAGCAAGGTTCACTCATGTTATACACCTTTAAATGGATAGTTGATTGCAGGTTATGCAACTTAATGACAAATCATTGGAGATAGTCATTAAAAAATTACTTTATATCTTAATGGGGATCGATTACAAACTAGAAAAGGGATTTGTAGCAGAACACCCGAATAGCTGAGTTATAAAGCGTTTAAGTTCAATTCGCCTTAACACTCAGTTAATAAGCACCATACATGCTATTCTGAATCGCAGTACTGCCATAATAACGGCAGCACCCACAAGTTTGAGGGTTTGATGATTACTTGTACTGGAACGTCTTGACATGCAGCTGCATATGCATTTCACTTCATGCAGCTCTCAATTTGCTTTGCAACAATTCACAACAATGTGATGGTGATAAATTTAGCCTCAAGTTGCTATTTCCTCTTCTGAGCGTTTTCGTTTGTTGACCAGCTACTTCAGTTGGCAGACATGAAAGCATCTGTTTTGACAGAGAGACTGGCTTGTGTGATTGTTTGCATCATGTACACGTTTACATTTGTGAAAAGTGGTTAAATGGCACACAACCCCATGTCGACGATGAGCTTTTTCTCGATATTATTAACCTTTATGTTTAAGCAATTATTCCGCGACAAAATGCAAGATTTTGTCTTTCGATGAGGAAATAATTGGATTCGTTGTTCATCTATTTTCGTATTCGTAACGAAACAGCCAATCAGTGTTAATTTTATCTGCGCATATGAGTTGTTGGATGAGTCAGTGTCTACTACAATCGTATTAATCTGCGCAGGATCCATCTCGTGTATGGTGTAGCCAAGCCTTAGATTCAGTCCTTGTACATGCTGCTGTCCTGACACATACACAACCTTAAGGGGTGATTGGCGGCAGGTAATCCATTAGAGGTTGTAGTTGTTTTCAATTAGGATGCTTGATAGCTGCCTCACCCATTTAAGTGGTGTGGCGTTCAATTGATGATACCATAAATGTGGCTGGGGAAGTTAATTAACTGTTGCCTGCACATTTGAACGGGAATGATTAAAGGTCAATTCGTAGGCGTAACAAGCCACCGAGAGGTGTTCTGTGTAGAGTTAATGGCCACTGGACATTCACAAGAGGGATGATTTGTGTATCCAGATGACCTAGGAATTAACAAACACGACCAGAAGCAGCTAACCGTCGTCATCTGTTTGTTATCTATTGTATTTATGCCCCTCAACTACAGACACACGCAAACGCGTTCAAGTAATACTTGTTATATCGAATGTACTATTCTAAAAACCAGTACATAGTCAACAGAGACTCAATTCACTAAAATATGCCGCCAGTAACACCCGTAGGGTTTTGAATGAATGATTCAACCTCATCGTTACTACCAATGACACCAAGAACACATGTCCGTCCTCTCAGAATAGTTCATAACCAAGCAAACCGGTGCTCTAGAGCAGTACCGCCATTCTCACACATAAAGTGTTTGTTAGATGACCCTTGCGTTATTGATTTTTTTTTTCGTGGTAGTCCTTGAAACATAAAACATAACCTGCGTCACTGTAGTGCTTACCCAATGTAACCCCATATAAGCAATCTGAATGTTCATTAGTCTATTTGGTCATTCATTTAATAAAATAAAACAACACAACAAACAACATTAAGATTGGTGCGTAGATAAGCATGTAGTGTAAGCTCCCTATCGAAAGAACAAAAATCGACTAAGTTCCGTTCGCCAGCTTCATTGTATAATTCATTCGAATTTGCTAATGGTGCAGTGCATTGCAATGTTCAACATTACTGTTAGCTTTCGGAACTAAATGCTCTTTTAAGACAGAACAAGCGTGGATTTCATCAGTAATATTAAAACAAATCAGCCGCTTTCGAACCACCGAAATAAATATGTACCAGCTGTTATATCGACTTAGTGATTGGGTTATTACCCTATGATTTGCATGGTGTCACATGGATGTAGGTGTTGCTTAAATACATCAGTGTGTGCTTTACCTGAAATGCATCACACATTAGGCGTTCATTTTGCGTGCATTTTTTGTGCACCCCCTATTCGCAAAACCAAAATATTTCTCGTGCTTCCCATTTATTGAGCGCCAGTGAGACTACTCACGTAGTTCATTTGTATCGATTTCTGATTAAAGGCCTATATAACCGGATGTTTTTGAAAACTTCCAAAATAATTATGCGTTCAAAGAGCTTCAATAATATCTGCAGTTTCTGTAAGAAAAACCACGTAAAACGTCTTGCATCGCTTATGTTGTGATCAAATTATGAGGAGATGCAACGTCTTGTTTGGCTGACAGAATGTAGTGTTGTCGACACCGTGTACAATTGGATAATGCACTTGATAAGTCGAAGCCTTATGTTATAGACTGAAAGTTGTAGATGCTTCTAGAAACACCAGGGACATATTACAGAGCTATGAAATGCCTAAAATATGAAGTGTTCGGTGCGAATTGTTTAGTTAATGATTATTAGGCTAATGCATATACCGTGTTATATGTCATTTTGTGCACGAATGAAATCGATTGCCAACAACCAGTTTTGAACCTACGAAATAAAAGCTTGAAGTTGCCAACTCTGATCCACACAGCACCCGGGTAAAGTTGGCTCTAACGATAGTCACAGTGAAACACGAGCCAAATACATGATGATGCAACTGACATAGCAAAAGCAGAATGGAAATCACCGCGTGCTAGACTAGTTGTCTGTTCGGATACCCGTCGACATACCATGTTGGAATGTTCGCTTTGCGAGGGGATTTTGGTAACCGAAGAAGAGGCTGCAATCTGTGATGACCCTTGACATTTTCCAGAGAAGCCATTTTGATAACGGTCCCATCGTCCATTTACTAGTTATGTGTAGTACAGCACATGTAAGCTTGCTTTTCGATGTCCCACAATCCGACTTAGATCCACTGACAATACACTATTTACAGTGTAGACTACATGATCACAGAATGTTAGTTAGTCTGGGTGACCGATACAATTTATATCTAACCCGGCTCCGACGACCTTTCACATTGCTATTTCATATAACCTCAATAGACGTCCTGGTCGGCTACATTCTATCAAGAAAACAGGATGAAGATATCATCATAAGAGGCGGTCTTCAAATTGAAGTTTTATATGCAAGTGTAGATAATCTCACGGATAACCAAAACAGAATGACAAAATCGCAATCAAACTAAGCGGCTTTTAACATTAGGGAGATGCGAACAGTACGTAAACAATGAATCGCCATACAAATATATTGGTAATTGTCGATTTGTTTCTAGTATGATATCCGACGAAAGAGTATGTTAATTGGGAAATAAACCAGTATGTGGGGAGCATGCCATCGTGAGAGAAGGCTTCTTTAGTGATGTACCTCCGTCTGCGGAAAGCTGTTTGCCTCTCTATTTATATTGTCACCACATCTGTACAATGTATGCGCCCCTAAGCCATTAAGACACGCAATATAATTGCGAATGCCACTGTTGCTCCGTCACAACCGCATTAATTAGAACAGGATACTAAATTTGACTTCGACAATGCATTGTGACATAGGTTAGTGTCAGTGTTACTGCTCAGCGATTTCTGCATTTATCAAAAATTAAATGTCTCAGAATTTGTCTCCGATGCAAGAGATAGAAATGTTACTGCACGTAGCGTGCCAATCTAGAAAGCATAGAATTAGCGTAATATCCAGCGCATGTTCCCTAAAAACGTCATGGCAAACGCATATGCATCAGCAAAGTTACTCAATAAAGTTTGAGTTATACTTGTAATACATATTGTACTCCTGTAAATCTTAGATTTACGCAGAGAAGCTTTTTGTATGAAGATATGTAGCCAGCTGAATTCAATTGCACTTTTTAAACCTTGTATCTATTATCCATGAGTAAACATATCCGTCATCTTAGTAATGTTCATAAATAATCAAAAGCACCGACGTTCTTGAGCAGTACATATTCTCACAAAAACATCACTTGGCTGATAGATGATCGTAGCTTTATTAATTATTATTTTGTGGTGATTCATTATACATAATTGCATGGCATGCATCCCCGAAGCATGTTCATCAGTCAATATCGTAACTCATCTGTAAAGATAAAAAAAAACATTAAGATAGATTGGTATGAAAATGAGCATGAAGTCCACTCGCCCACACGAGAAACCAGTCACCAATATCGAATAGTGAATCGTTAGACCACATTCAACTTGCCATTTTCAGACACCCATGGGGTTAAGTCATCCAACAGATCAGAAGAATATCGACCTAGTTCCTTTATGCAGCACCATTGTAACCCTTAATTAGAATTGGCTTTAAGTGCGGTTTATAACATTGTTCAGCATTACTGTTTGTTTCCGGTTCTAGATGATCATATTTAGACAGAATAAGCGTGGGTTATATTGAAACGAATCAGCTACCTTGGTGTGAGTTCGCGGACAGTTGAGCTGACAATCATGTCGCTGTTTAACCCAAATAAATTGAGTCCTTTCCGAGTTGCTTCTATTTGTGCAGGTATTTAAATTGACATCAGCATTTTAGACTGATGGAACGAGTTCCATAATTGCAAACCGAGCTGACGAATCGATCGCTCGTTTGGGCTTTAAGCATGAGGGACTTGTGATGGCTGTATACAAGAGAACTTCAGCCGCTCACTTGATTCTCTCGTTTCTGCTGATTTGTCTACAGACACCCTTCTAGAATGCTAAATCTGAGCATGATATGTTAATTTGCGCATCGTAATTATCACGAGGTTAACTATATGTTCTGATTGCATTTCGTGCATGTTTAGGTGTAATATATGAGCAAATGAATAACTTTGTTACCTTGAGTGGACAAAGAGAACAATAGTAGACCGTAAACGAAAGCTCCATCCAATAATCGGCTTCCCAACAATCCGCGTTAGTGTTCGATTTGATGACTTCCAAGAGCGCTGCTCCAATTAGGGCTACCATCCTTGTAGGCTTGGCATCTGGCAGATCCATTGCAAGGGAATCTATCCTCTTACATTGGTTAATTAACTTTTTGGGTCGATTGTACACGTTAACACACAGCCATATAACGATTCCGTTGCCTTCACACGAGATCGGCTAATATATCATAATATCTACTGAGCTGTAACACATCAGTAGAATAATAACTAACCCTGAGCATTCAATTTAGTTATTTGGAGTGGCAGCGAGAGCTATGCTTCACTGTAAACGAAACCACTTACTAATAATCGGGTTACCCATATCCTCGTTAGTGCTCAATTTGATATCTTCCACTTAGTGCTACAATTCCTGTAGCCTTGGCATCTGCTTGCACCCTTCCACATTAGTTCAGTAATTTTATCGATCGATTGCTCAAGACACAGCCATGCCGATGCATTTTGGAAGCGTAATCAGCGATTTAAGACGTGGCACTGATTCGTTTCCAGTTGCAGGCAGGATAAACATGACGGTTCACTGTTGTCACTCGCTACTAAGCTCCGTGCTATGTGTGTTGCTTTGGCCGAGCTGGCAATAACCCCAAAACGACAACGTGGTTGGTTTACACCTGGCCTCCCAATGTTCTATTACACACACCATATCCGTGATTTGATTGCTCATTCCAATATTTATTAACTCTGGTAGTTCACATAAGTAATAAGCATCAGCACCTCGATGTAGGGATGGCCTGCCATGGTATAAAACACATGTATTGTACTAATCTTTCTGAATGATACACATTATATGTTCTATTATAAAGGAAATATAGAGCTTGCGAATGTGTTAGGGGTCAACTAATGCTACGAACTTATTCACTATTTGCACGTGAGGGAGCGTCATTGGATATTTTGTTGGCTGTTTTTGTTTCTACTGCTGCGGTATAATTTGAACCATCCATCTGTCTCCATATTTAATATTTGCTGGGTGAGAGAATCAAATGTTTACACAACAAGGTTTATCAATGTTTTCATTCTGACAATGTAGCACAAAGGAATGTGCATATTCTGGTTTGTCATTGAACAGTGATATTTGGATATCACGTAGGCACCCTTTAGTTTTGATGATGGTGTGAAACAAGCCGTACAACACAAAAAAATCCGAATCCAGCGAATTTGATATTTTATGCAATACCAGCTGATGCTGCATTGATAGTCGCATGATTGCTTAATTCATTGCAGATCGTTGTTATATCAATCACATTAACGTTTAACAAAGAAGGTTGACGACAATCTATAGGATAATTTACATTTTTCAGTAGTGTCGTTGTCAGGCCCAAGTGATCTTTCTTCATTTTCATGTAGTGTGGTCAATAAATCTCCGCATAATTGCCTGACGCCTTGATGTGACATCTCATTTCCAGAACAAAATATGAAACAGAACATACTGTCAGTTCCATAAGCTAAGACTTGATGAATATACATACAGGCATTTTTCTTAACATTGGATGTGCTATTATCCCCATCAATTGGACACTCGCCAATCGAATATAATCATGCACCCTGCATATTTTGTACCCAGTGTATGTGTACAATCAACGACAACAGATAATCTCACGCTGATAATGCAAGATTGCCATCTCTTTAATGTTCGTAGCTGCTTATTGTCTTTGCTGTCAATAATTTATATTGACATTGTTGTTGTGCTTATATGGCAATATGTGTGGTGTTTGAAAGTCCAAACAAGTGACAATGCGAAATCAGCTTTCAACTTACAATGTGTTGCAATATATTTGTATGCATGCCCCAGTACTTCATGGTCATCGTTAATGATATCAGACCTTCGTAAACGAATCTGGTAATTTTCTCAAACAATGCCCGTGTCTGCAATTACAATTAGTATTTTATCTGGCACATGTCATGGCTTGTATTCGCAGGATTATGCATTGGATACATTGAAATCATCTGCACGGATAGGCATTCCACTCATGTATGCTTTATGATTAAACCTGTCAGTACTTGCCCACCTAATAGAGAGGAATATGCCCATCCCACTTATATATGCCGGTTATTTAACAACCTGTATACGACACTAGCACAGTCTGGGGAATAGACAGCTGGTACATAACAGCCCGTCGTCGACATAACAGCCCGTATAAATGGCTGTAGAAGAAGAGGAACACTTTCAAGACTTGCTAAATAATGTTTGGCCACAGAGCAGCACGCAACCAGGTGCAAATGAAGCTGTATTTCAAAATACATTGAAAACCAGGACTGGTTGTACCGACCTCAAGTGCTGATATTTGATTGTACTGAACCCATATCTTCATCATAATGTTACATGAGTAAATTTAACTTTGACTGCTAAATAAATATTTATGGGGCAAGAATTGTGATTATGTTTGTTTCCCATGATAATATTTCACCCCTTGGAGTTCTTATTTTATCTCTCCTTAGTTTAGAAAGCGGGTAAAATATCTATAAAATCCCAGTTAGTGTTCAGTATACCATGCATGCTTTAGGACTATTTTGCTGTCAGTATATATAGCATGAGAAATTGCTCATTTCATTTCAGGCAAAAAAAACTATCAGTATTTGACCGCCAAATAACGGTGAAAATTCCCATCCTAGAGAACTATGCTGATTATCCATTCACATGTAAAACACAATATATGTCTCGTTTTTTTATTTCCGTTGTGTTTGTTAACTTCCATCACGTACCTCGGAGCGTATAAAGAGTTACCTAATTGCATCTATTGAAGCCTTTGTTCTCCGTTGCTGTGAAACGAAGCATGCTTATATCTCATTGAGCATAGGTCGTGCGTTTAATCTGTAAAAGTCTACCATAAAGAGCGATATTTCGGAATGAGAGAAATAACCTAACCAGGCCATGATCAATGCAAAATGTTAACCAACGCTGAGGAATGGCAAGCTGACACATTATTGCCCGTCTGCTGCACGCCTCTCGATGAATACCGGACGCTACTTACATGTGGTATTTGCATAGCATTCCAAGCCTCTATTTTGCATTTCGAATGAACTTCCCAGAATAATCCGCCAGATATTGGGTTTGTTTTCAGTCTGTACACATGACAACGTCTTGCCAAGTCCATTTATGATTCATACTGAATGTAAACATCATGAACTTCTGTCAACCGACCAGGGTACTAGGTGTTCTTAAAGTAAATTATTGACAGACATGCTGCGTATCACACATTGAAGGAGCATTAAGTTGTCATTTCTGAATAATTACATGCGAGATAATGCAGCCGTCTCATTAAGTGATGTCATCATGAATTTCATCGACCCCTAACTCCATAACTAAAGCCATACAATGCAATTGCATTGCCACACGATCGTTATGCTTGTATCGATGGTTGTTCAAAAAACCGCCTCATATACCTGGAAAACTTGGTATGACTTTTACACAGCACTGTGACGTATCCAAAAATGTGCCAATTCCGCATAATGTTATTGCATGGAGGCTTGTGTTGTACAATCGCACCACTATTTGTAAAGTAAATGACTCGACATTGTCATCGTCGTACAAATCTGGGTAATTTTGGGTCGGTGTTAAATAAATCGCAGGATGGTGCAACCATTACGCCCAGTATATAATTTGAACCTGCAAGAGACGTGCATGTCGTGTATGACTTTGTTATGGATTCGGGGATGAGACCGCACCCTTATTGATGGGACATCTACAACTGGGGACAGTTACAAAAGCAACTTGCTGCAATTGGCATTAAGAATGTTACGCCAATGCGGCGTGAACTATATATAATTGCATCAGAAGGCACCAAAAAAATGACTAACTAACGACAGAGGCAAAATATAATCCCTACCATTCTCCGGAGCAGAGGATCCGGCGCGTACCTACGCAATCAATCTCTGCCCCAGGCAACGACGCACTATGAATTTGATCTGTGCTTGACCTCCCGGTCGAGCGCTTTCCAAAACGGCGCAGTGTCGGTTTTAGATGTAAACATGGCCAGCGTTCGCACCTGGAGACGCAATATCCCAGAAAAGTAGTTTTGTTGTTGACTGTTCTTGAATCCGTCTACAAGTCGTCATTATACGCTTAGAAGCGACAAATGACAAGTCCACGAAGGCTTCGTCGAGGCCATTGTTGTTTACAAAACAGCAGTGCTCATCATGACGACTGCACCGACGCTGAGGCGAAATGGTTCTAAAAATAAATCTATATAACAAGTGCTTTAGAGGTTGGGATTGTGTTAAAAAGTCATATGCGGAAATATAATTACCCATATTATATAACGATTTCAAAAATTATTTAATAAACGGAAACAATATCTTGGGGCACAAAAGATCCCATCGCTTTGAGGCAGAGGTATTCTTTGATTAATTCTTGGAAAGCGCCCCCTCAGAAAGTTGCTATGTAATGCAACAATACACAATGACAAATAGACCAGTTGGGGAAGGCAGACAATGATGGAAACATCTAATTTTAGTTTATTGTCACCGCTGGTAATTGCCCATGTAAGATGTTGATAGCGCTTACAAGGTCGAATGCAAACCACCTGTCCTTGCTCGGCAGACCCTACCCTTTATAACAGGCGACAAGTATCTAAGATAGCAATGGATCAAATAAACTGCATCACACTTAAAATGTAAGGCAGTACAATAAACTACATTAAATGTATATTTATATGTATATATGTATGTATATATATATATATATCTTTATATATATATATCTTTATATACATATATATATATATATGTATACATACATATATATATATATATATATACATGTATATATATATATATATATATATATATATATATATATATATATATATATATATATATATATATATATATATATATATATATATAAGTATATATATATATATATATATAATATATAGGATATATATATATATATATATATATATAGATATACACAGAGAGGATTTATATATATATAGATAGAGAGATATAGAGATATATATATATATATATATATATATATATATATATATATAGATATATATATATATATATATATATATATATATATATATATATATATCTATATATATATATATATATATATATATATATATATATATATATATATATATATATATATATATATATATATATATATATATATATATATGGCATTTGTTGTAAGGCCGAAGCGGCCTTTACTATATTGAAGGTTTATTTCCTGTCAGCTGCGTTAACGAGGATGCTAGCTGAGATATTGACTTTTTCATTTCCTTCAAGTAGACCAATGTCGTGCGCCCCTTCATTTAAGAGAAATAAGATAATACTGTGCATCCGGCTACTGTAAAGCTTATTTCACCGCCCACATACAGCTGTTGGTAAATCCTTATCAGCAATTTAAATGTTGTTAGAATATATAAGAGCTTATCAAAGCACGGTACATGTAGTTTTCTGATTGCGGTTCAAAGTAATATAATGTGATATGATGAAATGCGTGAGATTTCCTTCATTCGCCCATTTTTGGGTCTGACGCTGTCATCTTGTAGCTGAGTAAATTTCCGAGCACGAATGCAAGAAGCTGTAAAGGTGCTTCAGCGATTAACCAAAGTTATCGTCCGAGTTTCGAACAACATACCAATATGGCCCCGCGGCAGGTTTATTTGCTGGTTGGTATCTTATGTGGGTAAGTCAGTCATATATTTCAGTCACGTATTATGCTTTGATAAAAAGCCAGGCAATTGTTTTCGTGTAAATACATTGAAGTAAAAAGACCCCTTACCACTTTAATATCCCCAATCGGCAGACCTGACATTTTCTGATCGCGAATACACTGCTAGTTTCTCGTCACATTTTGTTTTACTCAAATACTATATCCCGCATATACCAATACGGTTTGCAACCCTCTTGTTTGTGCAATCAATTCTATCTGGAAATCCACAGCGCAGCGCACTATTGGCGAATTTAAGAGAACTTAAAATATATTATTTAATTCCTCAACGTTACACAAATAACCTCAATGATCAAGTGACAAATTAACTTATAAACAATTAACGAGTTAACTTTTTCAATAATATCAGCCTTATGGGCCGTTTACCACAGCTGCCATGACGTCACTAAATGAAACATAATGATCCAATTCGCATTTGCCTGAATTGCATCTTTGCATAACTCTGTCATTCAGATTAACTTTTATGCGCTCATAATCATCAACGCTATACGGCACACTATTATACATTTTTTGTTTGTATTTGGCTGAGAAAAAAATCACCAAAAACACATCACTTGACTTATTTCTTTTCTTAACCTCGAACCAGGAATCACGACTTCCTCCGGTTAGTTAAAGCTTCGACCATGCGTTTTATCGACATCTTGTCTTTTTTGCTGGCAACCCATCTTTTATATTCGCGTCTGTTATCTATCATCATCTCCTTGACCCAACCCTTAATTGACCTCCAGTTGTCGGTCCATACACGATGCCCAAATATGGACTGCTCCTTATAAGGATTGACTATGGTTTTCCAACCTGTTTTTGACTTTCGTCTTACAGAAGGGATTGTCTGTTGTGCTGATATATAAAAAACATTAAGGATTGCTTCATGATGGCATCGGTATGGGCAGTAACTGGCTAGTTCCTTCCTTTGCGGATGATGTGTCGTCACTGCTTTTTTCGGTTCAGTTTTGGGCTGCAATACCACGCGCAACGATTTCACAAGTTGGTGTGCCGAAACGACTGTGGCATTTGGTGAAGCCGCTGCTGCCGCCGCATAGCTTCGTGGAGAACGCACATGATTATTCTGTATTTGATCCATTCTTTGTTCTAAGTCATTAATAGTGTTGAGTCTCAATTTCAGTTTATTCAACCTTTCGCGTACACAAATGGGGTACACTTAAGCGGGATATGTCTTTGGGATGCAGTCAAGAGTTAGTGCGTCGAGCTTAATTTTTGTTTGTTTTAAGAAAATTTAGTCGTTTATAATTTCATTGACCTACTTCTTCCGGACGCCAACATCCTGGATTACTTTGTCGATTTCATGCGTGTAAGCTGTGTCCCTTCGTCGAATAAAAGCGGACAGAACCTGTTCATCGCCCACTCACCACATTTGTTCTTTTTGCTTTCACAACCTCGTCCAATGAGTATAACTCAATGAATGCTTTAACAATGCTTTCAACAGGAGAGTTGATGAGCGAATGGGCAACGTAGGTCAGAACTGGTTCGAAAACAACCTTCGAGAACAGTTCCGGTTCTGCATGGCTGGTTCTGCTTAAATGTCCCCAAAGTCTGGCCTCGTGGTACATATTCTGGGCAAATGCCTGTTCATAATGTTTTTGAGATCGCCCAAAACTCAATATTCCAGACCTCTGCAAACATTCATGGGTTAGGAGGCATTGAACCGCTGACGGATTTGCAGATTTACTGCTGTTATTATCTTGCATAAATCCTGAAAATACAATAGAGGGGTTTTTCTAAAAGAAACAAACATACTGGATTTCACAATGCCCAAAAGACGTGGGAAGCATAGATATCTCATTATTCCTAATTGATGTCTCAGCAGTCCTAATGTTTCCTGAGGCGAAATTTTAGTACCTTACCAGTATTTTGTATTTGACTGGGCGTTTATGCACACACTCGGCAGCTCCACTACTAATCGATGATGGAGATCGATGTTTTGATGTGTTCTCCTATCGGTAACTTTTGTAATAAGTACAAGTATAAAACGCAGTCTCAAATCACCATAATGTGGTGCAACAATACAACGTGGATAATAGAAGTTGTATTTGATGATTAAGTGAAAATCCCATTTATAGTGTACAAAGTTGATGCTGAGGTTACAACCTTCTCTCTATCATATGGCATTATTGACATCAGACAGTAATATATATTTCGATGGGTCTTGAGAATCATCTTTCTAAATAGCAATGGATGCCATAACTCTTTAGTGTGCGAACTCTTGCCGTTCAACTGATTTCCCCCGTAGATTATTTCAATTAAATCCACCTGTAAAACCCAAGTGAATGGAATTGTGTTCCACTGATGCAACAGCAAAACATTGTAAGTACCCAAAGATGAACATTCTCAGTAAGCAACAGCCGCTAATTCTAACCCGGATGCTGTGAAATTGTCAGTAATACAAATGGAGTTTGCGTGATCTTCAAGCGAATGTACACGTCGGGATCACTCCTAGTTCATACATGTATGGAATATGTTTTAGTGAAACGGATGTTCACTGATCATGTAAAAAACGACGTTCTTAACGTATGACTTGTATTGTTTGTGTATTCAGGCAAAGCATACAATGAATTTAAGGTGGCAACTGTCGATTCTATTTAGTGATTGCATAATCCTTTGGCAAAGGATTTAGATTCGCGGAAGTGAAAAATGTGGAAAATGATGTAATGTGAGTTAGATGATATAGCAAATATATATGTGATCTGACATGACACATTGTGGATGATATCTATACAGTAAACCATTGTTGATGATGAAAATGCCGCTGAATGTGCCGTGACACTAACATCATGTATATCTGGAACATATCCAATTTAAGCTCTTTGACGCAATTGTACATTGTGAAATATAGTTCAATAGACCACCCTAAATGATGGTCCATATTCACCACAATCGATCTCACAAACACTATTACCCACACTCCTCACCTGATGATGAAAATGGCCATAATTATATGTTTTGAATTGAATTATTCAGTTACCTATGCGCTCCCTTACTCTCACCTTAATGACAATAATGAGCAAACGACTGATATTGATAGTCTTGTATATTGCTACACTTGACATTTATGTACGTCCCTGTTTGCTTTACTTGTATATATGGAAGCGTCGCTCGTTCTCATATCCAAAGCAAGAGGTAGGATCCGCTTGTTAATGCGTCACATCGAACAAGCTGTTCACCAAATGTGAATGCTATTGCCAATTGATCGATCTGTCACATGTGCAGTGATAAGGCAATTTTGGTAGAACTCGGTAGTACTGATTCCGTACAATTCGTCAAGCACTTACATACCCTAATACAATTATACTGAATCCCCAGAGTTCGACGGTTACCTTAGCCCTATGTATGATCATCTTATTACTTAAATGTTACTTCATCTCATATGGAGCTCCAATTCACTCCAAATAAGTTGCATTTAACCTATACTCGACATATGGACGCTTCCTAAGCTGACGCTATATTTAAATAGTTGTCGATTTTCTAACTATCAGTGACCTTTTTCAGCCACAACAACATCAGCATGCACAATATTGCCGACCTATCATCTCGTTGGGAAATAATATCATATTCAGTGCATTATACAACAGCTACACTCAACTATAGCTAGGGGCACCGTCAATTAACATTACGGTACATAAACTGGTGATGTAAGAGCTTGATCTAACGTATTCATCATAATTAAACTCAAATCAATACTCGCTGTTTTTTGCTTTCAACGACTATCAATTTGCTTTTAGTTCGTGATGCACGCTTGGCAACATGTCATTCATGAAATAAAACGATAAAATATGAATATCAGTATCATATAATACGGAGAGTCGATTGCAGGTTGCACATGTAACCGTCAGTCCATCTCTTAACGGCACGACTCTCCGATTTTCCGTGTCTGCACCTTATGACCCAAGTCCGTTTTCTATAACAGATTTTAAGCATCGATTTATGAATGTAGAGCATCAATTTTTGCTCGTTTACTATCATCTTCTTCTGCCCTGGACTGCATCGACAGATAAAAGTCAGGTCTTTGCATATCATTTCACGAGGCACACACTCAATATTGAATGCTCGGCAAATTTGTGTCATGTCACCAAATAGGTACCGTTTGTTCCAGTTGATTTCAGACATGAAATGATAATAACCCATGGGCTGAAGTGGTAAACACCCTTACAGTAGCTTCCTAGGACACGTTGTTGCACAAATGAGAGGGTTTATCATTAACATGGACATGAGTGCATCAGAGCATTAAATGATAAGGTTCGATATACGGATATTGTTATACAGCTATTTCGTAAAACAACATCAATACCAGCGGTAAGGCAGAACGATCCGAACATCGTTTCTCTTTGATCCATTCAACTCAAACGTGGCTCTCATAAGGTGGTTAAAACCAACGCCTGATTTTCGCATATTGAGCGCATCATTACCGGGGAGTATATGAATCATTGGTCGATTTGTTATACTGCAGGAGGTAAAATTGTAGCCCGTCAAAAGCACGAATATCATATGGGTAAAAATTCTGTGAAGTTTAAATGCTGTTGGAACTTAGTAGTTTTTACAGTAGTTCCCCACAAAAAGGGTTACTTATGCTGAACAAAATGATTCACAAATTGCCTCTCACTTCAGCATATATCTAGTGATATTGCTAATTTTGGAATATCAGAAATATAAGAACGTCTTATTAATGCACTTTCTTGCTCCTGACAAGAATGTAAATTCATGACATGGTAAAAGGTTTGTGCTATCCTTGCAGTTGACCTTTACGCGCGCAGATATTGACTTTACTGGGCAGAGACAGGTAAACTGACTGCAACGCATAAAAGCACCCGACCGAATCAAAGGCTGTTACCGGATGGTTTAAACTGGCAGCTTGCTCTTGATTACGAATATTCATTTCTCCGATATATGTTATTTGCGGTACATTGCATAATACATGAATTGGGTAGCACAATATACCTTCTCCCACTGATATGCTGATCAACAATCCAACCCTTGACAGATTGCCCGTTTGTATAGGATTGTTCAAACGTTCGCGAATGCTTAAACAAATTCCACCTATGATAGGACTGCTTGTATTTGTAACAAAAAAAAAATAAAACCATCAGACATATTGCTGTCTAAAATAGTCCGTAATCCATATATTATTTATCACTCGATCAATTGCATCCCTTGAACACAACAGTGACATAATTTACATCGCAGAGTGAATGCTAAGACCGAGATGAATCTGATTGAATAAATATGACAACAGGTAGGCATACCACTCCCTAATATAACGGTGCGCCACTCCTTTCATTATGCATGTACAAATAGGCATTACAATTGTTTAAGCATAATATCACCTTGTCGATCGTGCTATCAAATCCGTACGGACGATGTACGACCACCCGAGTGTCGTACAAAGCATAAGTGACACGTGCGTTAAGTTCTAGGGTGTATGATGTTTCTCAAGGCAGTCAATAATCATCTTAAGGCTAATGTTCGGCAGACAAATTATTAGAATCACCAAGCAAAGGCACAGTTCTTTGCCATTAAGTGTGTTATGCTTGCATTTGTGACAAGAGATCAATCAAATCAGCATCTATAAGCTCTGACGGCAGCTGACCAGGTTAAGAGAGATTAATGACATCAAGAGGTACGGCAAAAATATACCCATTTATCGCATTGTGGTTCTTCCATAAGTCAGTAATCGCCCGCAGGACCACGTCCTACAGCCTTAACACCTGAGACAATTTATATAATTGATGCTACATGATCTGATTTATGTAATCCACCATTGATAGGTTCACGCAAATGGATGGGTCAAAGGAGAATAGTCATACAGCTTGTACGATATGCAATTGGGGGTCGGGGGGTGTTTTCACCATGTCTTTTATCGATTGCCGCCGGTTGATCTACAAGGTGGGTAGTTATGACGTAGCCCCAAACCACGCCAAACAGACAGCGCCAAATGTTTGCACACACCCAAACACACATACACACACACAAACATACATAAACACACACAAACACACACAGACACACATAAACACTATTATTTTACCAAAGTCTGGTATGAAGAACTTGGACATTGTATACAACAATCTGCATCTGATAATACAAATAGATTACATCCTATGGCACTGCAATGTACCTTAAGCTCTGTCACTGGTCTTGAATATGCTTACAAACGCCGCGACAAATGCTCACTATCAATGTGTCATTGTATTCTACCAGAATTTTTATAAACACTAGAAAATAGATTGAAATGTCTCATTGCTTGCTTTGCCACAAAATACAGTTACATTGTGCATCATTGTCCAATACACACGGGATGGATGAAATATTAACTGAGTCTGGGCTACACACCTGAATGGCATGTTGACAAGCCTTAGGCTAATTGCATTTATTCTAAAGGAAACACGGTTAAGGGAGCAAAAATAAGTCTTATGATTTGATGATCCTTCTGTGTAGGAGGATGGTGGACAGAGAAGAGGATTATCAGTAACAAATATTGAAACAATAGTCATCGTGGATTGCAGCAAACACAAGAGTCATAATCCGTGAATGAAACTTATTGTCGTTGTTTTTTATAAATCATACACTGGTTGCAGGGTGTATGATGATTAATAGTGGATTGGCGAATGTCACATGACGTCATTGGGTGTAAAGGATGCCATCCAATTATGGTTGAATCGACCGCACATTTCATGTACGGAACGCTTTCCATAAGTGACATTCATCAAATCTCAGTCAAGGCCTATTAGACTCACCGGACGTTAAATAGGATGTCATGTTTTCGAAAAGATATGTCACTTCCGAGCATTAGGTAATTATGTAACGATTTATTGGCCGCACTTAAGGCCTCCGTATTGATCTACATGTTGCATATTGAAAGTTGTTGGCAGAGCTTATTGTCAGGTGACAACAAGCACGAACTTCCGCAGGGGTGCAATCCAAACATATCTTAGGCGACGAGAGTTCCCGTAAAAACTCAACGGCAAAGTATAACTTACTTATTCAAACTACTGTTTGTTTGCATTCTGGAGGCAAACATTGTTATATCCATTTGATGAATGCCTTGCAGTGGCAGTACACATGCGATCAATTCATGAATAAGACATTTATTACAATATATCAGCCACTTGTTAGCATGGCGTTTATCAGGTATTTCATAAATTATGATTTGGGAGAGCCGTTTTTTTGGTTGTGGTTCCGGTTACAGTCCTCATTAATAAAACCACATGGAACGTGCTTCCTCTTCTCGTGTTTTAACAGCTAATTTGGTCTTAATCAAGACAGTGGTCAAATGGGATATCTAACGCAAGTTATTGTATCGTGCTTAAGTGGGCGTACACCGCGTTTATGCAAATACAAAATAAAACCAAGCGATCTATTACTCCAGTGTTGACACTGTGAGCTTTTTTATTACCATGACAAAAGTTGTCTACATACTTACACATCCGGAAGCAGCTGTGAAGAGAATTGGTGCATATTAATTTATGCCAATGCAAACTTAGCAAAAACGCATGCAAAAGTGGCTGATTTACTCCATAGCATTGACGAAATCCATTATTGTTCTGTATGGTATTATTGTGCCGTAATCAGTCTAGCAAAGGTCATGATTGGTTGACAGCGCAGAGTAAAGCCACGTATTGTACAGAGAGAACATTCTGATAAAGTACTAATATTGGATGTAAGACGACTCTAGCGAGTGGAACCTAGTGGACGTTTTTAATGACTAATCCTAACTGGTTTTGAATGCACTAACAGTAGGAAACACTCCCAATTATCACCCCACACGCATACTTTGCATCATGTGTATTAAAGAGTGTGCGAAATACGTTCCCCACACAATACGTTTCCACAAGGCCTAATTCCGGGTCAGCAATTGCACAGGAAAGAAAGTGTCTCCCAGCTGCACTCAACACCCTTGCATCAAATGCAACGGAACCGAGCTCTAGAAACAACCAGCCGACCCCGTGGACTTTATATCAGCGTGCGTTGTTGTAAGCGAAGAAAGACAATTGGCTGCCCTGTTGCTGATCTAGCGACCACGAGCAGCACAGTAAATCATCCTTAATCAGACGTTTATATAGACAGCTACTGTGTTTGCTCGATAGTGTATGAGATATCAAATGGCTTAACATGATTTTAAACTTCTGCGACAATATATTTACGAAAAGGTTTTTACAAGCTTGTTTGGTTTTGAGGTCTAAGTTTTGTAATTTTATCTCCTCTTACGCCAAGGTTAAGATCATCATCATGACCTCTATAAATTACATTGCGTAAAACGTATCACCAAGGATCGTATCTCATACTCGATGCTGGTTAAACAGCAATTTATTTCTTCTTGTTAGCATGTAGCTCGAAAAATAATTGTCAATGTTCAGAGCCTATCTCGACTTACCTGCATCCCATCAGCGTATTATGCCGGCTTATTGAATAAATTGCGTATATGATCGGATAATGCAGTCTCGCTATATTACCTTATTTGTAGAAGAAAGAAAAAACAAGCTAATAAGTGCATGTGGCTTATTAATATCAACCTCTCTGATCTTTTCATTTATGATTTCTAGAACTGAAATGAGTGTTATATCTGTCATAGCTAAACAGCAATCCCGAAAAAAAATGTATTCAACAAGGCGAGGAAAGAGCTCGTAAAATGAGAGAATTGTCTTTGATTATCGCCCTTTGAATTCCACCTCCCTAATAGATCGGCACAGCCGACACAGTATGTTGCTGGCTCAACAAAACCGTCTGTGCACACAAAACCTATGATTACTTTCACATGTGACAGAAACCAGTATCTGCAAAAGAACTCCATCAAGCGCAATGCATTATGAAACAGCCACAACGATGGTTAGCATGGAATTGCAATGGGTTGAATGCAGGGTATAAATCATGCCCATTACATTACGTGTGGTGCACCCATGAAGTGCTGAAGATGAATACAGTGCTTTATAATGCAATGGTACTGAGCGAATCACCTCTAATTAATACACCCATGTGTGCCATTTATGCGCAGATAAAATACGTTGCTAAATGGTGGCGAGCGGTAATGTACACATCATAAAGACAAAACTAACGATACAAAGCTACATTCAATGCAATGTTACATGGTATGGCATCAGTCATAAGCATATGAATTTTCATTTTCAACTCGATCAACTGGTCGATACTGCAGTGTGCAGTTAATATCGACCATGCAGCGCTAGACGCATTGCAATAAATTATCCTGCCATTGCTATATTGTTTTGCCATTTTGTGTAGAGCCAGTTATCTTATTGTGTACCCATCTGGCTTTGTTCTGGAGCAGAGTGGTCCAGACTTAGTTCAATTCCCGTTACAAATAGCAACATTTGTCTTCTTACAGTGCAACAGAGAATATCATTGGGCTTGTTCCGTGTTTTTGATATCATCAACGGTTTGAAGGTGCCCCGACTGCCAGTTGAACACGCATGACTTATTCCGCTGGCCTCAACATACGCTGTAGTGATGTTAAACAAATATTCAGTCTCCGCAAGGGATTCGACGTTTATTTCCAGGGCTGCACTGGGATTGTTTTGTCAAAACGAGTTTTTAATACCTTCTACTACTCTGTTCATTGATGGGATATGAGGCCCCTTAATGTTTCGGTTCACAAAAGTTCATGGACCTTTTAGCCGCACATCTGATAAAAAGGCGTATTTTATTTGTCTAAGTCGCTGCTATGCCATCACTGCTCTATCGGCATCACACTGAAATTCGTCACAGAATATGTCTTTTGGTCAATAATGTTGATTACATATATACGGATGTTGGTAGTACGTTGACATGACGATGGAACAATAGGAAATACTGGCCAATTCCACGGAGAATAGTCAAACAGCATGCATACAAATGAATTGACTTTCTTCCTCGATTGTGTTTCCAAACACTGCCAGCTATGAAGCCTGGCTTAGACCATATAATAAGTTATATCTCGGATTCTTTATCGATGTTTCGTCATCTATTCTATATCAGAATAGTCAAGCAGCTTGCACGGTATGCAAGGGGGGGGGGGTGTTTATACCATGGCTTTTATCGATTGGCGCCAGTTGAGATACAAGGTAGGTAGTCATGACGTAGCACCAAACCACAACGACCAGTCAGAGCGCAATATTTGCACACTCGCACACACACACACACACACACACACACACACACACACACACACACACACACACACACACACACACACACACACACACACACACACACACACACACACACACACACACACACACACACACACACACACACACACACACACACACAGGAACAGTATGGTTTTACCTCTGGTAAATATAGTATCGGTTGTAACCATCGCTCTGTCACTGGTCTTGAATATGCTTACAAGCGCCACGACAAAGGCGCACTACCTTTGTGTCATTGTATTGTACTATATACTAGCATATGGTTTGAAATGTCTCATTGCTTGCTTTGCCACATCATTGAGTTTCATTGTGAATCATAGTCCAATATACAACGTATTCATTAAATATTGCAACTGGGCTACACAACTTTATTGACATGTTTACAAGCCTTGAGCTTATTGCATTTATTCGTGAGGAATCGCGGTTGAGGTAGCAAAAAATGTATGATTTGATCATCCTTCCAATTAATAATGGAATGAAGATTGTCACATGACGTCATCGGGTAAAAAGCAGACGATCAAATTAAGGTTGAATTGACAGCACCTTTTATGCACAGAACGCTACCTATATCTGACATTCAGCAAGTCTCAGTCTCAGACTATTAGTCTGACCGAACGTCTAATTAGATTTGTTGTTTTCGAAAAGATATGTCACTTCCTAGCTTCAGGTAATTATGTAACGATTTATTGGACGCACTTAAGGCCTCCGTATTGATTCGCTTGTTTCATATTGCACGTTGTTGGCAGAGCTTATTGTCAAGTGACAAAAAACACCTACTTCAGCGAGCGTGCAATCCAAACATATTCCAGACGACAAAAGTTCCCGTGATGACCACATTTTGTTTTCATTTTGGAAGCAAACATCGCCATAATTATTGATAACTGCGTTGCAATGGCAGTATACATGCAATAGATAAAGGAGTAAGACATTAATTGCAATATATCAAGCGCTTGTGGTAGATCCAAGCAGCCACTGAGACTACTATGGCGGTTGCACTTATTTGCATGGCGTTCATCAGGAATTACGCTGATTATGTGGGAGAGGCGGGTTGTTTTGGTTGGAGTTCTGTTGACAGTTACTCATAGGTCTTGCCGTCAACTCCTCATAAAGGAAACCTTATGAAACTGTTGTCAAGGGAGATATCTAACGCAAACTAATGTATTGTGCAGTGGTGTTAAGCAGTAACATATGGAACAGTTGCCACGGCGCTTTTGCGCATACAAAATAAAACCAAGCGAACTATTAGTCCAGTGTTGACACTATGACATAAGTTGTCTACATACTTACACATCCAGAAGCAGCTATGAAGAGAACTGGTGCATCAGAACTGGAATGGGTTAGGAATGGCTAACATCGCTGAGCAAAGCCATGCATTGTACAGAGAGAACAGTTTGATGAGGTACTCATATTGGATTTCACAACGACTGTAGCGAGTGGAACCTAGTGGACGTTAAAAATCTATGTATGACTTATCCTAACTGATTTCGAATGTACTAACAGTAGGAAACACTCCCGATTATCACCCCACACGCAGGCTTTGCATTATGCGTATTAAAGAGTGTACGCAATCTATTTCCAAAACAATACGTTTTTACAATGCAAAATCAGGGTCAGCAATTGAACAGGAAGGAAAGTTTCTCCCATCTGCACTCAACTCCCTTGCGTCAAAATGCAACGGAACCGAGCCCTAGAAACCCCCAACCAACTACGTATACTTTATACCATCGTGCATTATTGTAAGCGTAGAGAGACAATTGGCTCCCCAGTTGCTGATCTAGCAAACGCACGAGCAGCGCAATACTCATGCGAACACGCGCATCATCCTTAGTCAGAGGATTGCATAGACAGCTACTATATTTGACGCACGAGCAGTACTTATACGAACAAGCGACATCATCAAAAGGCTTTACATGATTTTAAGCGCCTGCGACAACATATTTACGAAAAGGATCTTAGAAGTTTGGTTTTGAGGTAATTGTATCTCCTCTCACGCCAACGTTACGATCAACATCATGACATCTGTAAATTACATCGCGTAAAACGTATCACCAAGAAAGTTGATCGTATCTCATACTCGATGCTGGTTAAACAGTAATTTATTTCTTCTTGTTTGCATGTAGCTCGAAAGATAATTGTCAATTCTCAAGGCCTGTTTCGAATAAACTGAATTCCATCAGCGTTTACCGGCCTATTTAATAAATTGCGTATATGATCAGAAGATGCAATGGTCCTGCGTGAATCACCTCCACTTAATACACCCATGTGTGCCCTTTATGTGCTGTTCAAATACGTTGCAAAATGGTGGCGAGCGGTAATGTACACATCCTAAAGACAAAACTAACGATACAAAGCTACATTCAATGCAGTGTTGCTTGGTATGCATCAGTCAACATAAGCTTATGATATTCCATGCATAACTCAATCAACTTGTCGATACTGCAGTGTGCAGTTAATATCGGCTATAATGCTCAGGGCGCATTGCAATAAATTATCCTGCCATTGCTATATTGTTTTGCCACTTTGTTTACAGCCAGCTTGCTTATAGTGTTCCCATTTGGTGTCGTTATGGGGCAGAACGGTCCAGACTTATTTTGATTCCAATTTTAATTTGCTAAATTTGTCTTCTTACAGAAGCCTTCATTGGGCTAGTTCCGTATTTTTGAGAACATCAAAGGTTTGAAGGGGCCACGACTGCTAATAAGATTCAGATTACTTATTCCGCTAGCCTCAATGAAGACATACATTTTAGTGATGTTAAACAAATATTCAGTTCCCCAAATAATTCGACATTTATTTCCAGGGCTGCACTGGGATTGTTTTTTTTCAAAACCAAATTTTTAATACCTTCTACTACTCTGTTAATCGATGGGATATGAGGCCCTATAATTCGTCTGTTCACATTGGTGAAATTCATAAGAATCATGGAAATTTTAGCCGCACATCTGATAAAAACGCGTATTCTATTTATTTAAGTCCCTCTTTTTCCTCTACTGCTCTATCGGCACTAAACTGTAATTAGTCACAGAATATGTCTTTGAGTCATTTATGTTGATTACAGCCACACATGAAATTGTCAAAGATTGCGTGTTGTAGGTCTCAAAATTGCCGTGTAGGCGTATGTGAGCGAATTTTAGTGCTTTCAGCTTCAACGGAAGACAGCCAAACTTTGAAGCATCTTGGCCTAGCTTTCCACGCTACCGTTGGTCATAATTGGAAGGCATCATAACGCATACATAACAATGTACTCCACATTGTTGCCCATTATAAAGCATATATTCGAAGAAGATTATATTTACCATCTGCGATCATCTATTGTGAAAACAGCGCTCCTTGTAAAGATCTTGTTATATACTAACAATCCGACTCACACCGGAAACAAGAACCGGCTTTTTGGTCACAGTAAAACGCACATTAAGTCTCTATAACTTCACATTCTATGACAGGAATACAGATTGCTTATTCTTTTTGTTGGCCCTATTGGTACAAACCCCATGGGGAAGAATGTTGTTATGTGAACATCCGGATCGTAAATGGCGACGAAATGTCACCCACATTGTTATAAAATGCACTAATTGCAAATAAACTATTACGTACAGGCGGCATATAGCGCGTGCTATTCAACGAAGCCCGACAATGAACCAAACTGGTAAATGTGTTTAGAAAGCGGCAAGTACACACATGAATAGGATTCAATATATTTCTAAAAAACGTCGATTTTAGGAATTGGTATTCAATGAGGGCTATCGCCTCAATACATGGTTAGTGAGATATTGCATACCTACACCCTCACTAACTATATGACGGTTCCATGAATTATTGCGCCTTGCCATTGAGAACATCTGTCAACAGAGCTCGAGCGACTGATTGGCGATGTTAATGAGTGAGCTAATAACTATGTGCTTTGTCTTCAGTACAAATTTGAAAATCCACTATTTAGTTTACTACATTAAATCGTCTGCCCACACAGTTGCTTGATTTCATACATTTAAAACAAATTACTTTAGGTATGGTCCACTCTAAGATGACATAATACACCCCCGAAGCAACAACATTGTTGTTTTAAAATCACATATATTTGCATCATGTTATTAATATGACATTGGCAAACACTGTGACAACGAGATAGTTCGCGTTTGTTCTGTGCTCTATTAGTGCAGGTTTGACGTACTTGAATTAACGTCCCTTTCTGGCAAGTACCATCAATCTCTCATAACGGCATATGGTAAAATAATATGGATGGTTTATATTCCATTTGTGTTTAGTTTTAAGTCTGAATAGATGAATGGTGAAATATATATTTTCAAGGCCAAAAAGTTCAGGCTTATATACGAGAGTATTATTGTTATATGCGACGTACTTGCATCACAGAGGTTCATCATTATATATTCCCGGGGTGAGGGCAGCCGAGACTGGGTGAATCACCAGCAAACCACTTTTCCTGCGTTTAGTTGCTGTCATAGTTACCATTTAAAGGTACGCAACGGACCATGATATACGCTTATCGTTTGTTGGAGAACTTTTGTCAATATACACCAGAATTGTATCTTGATGCATAATATACCCTCAGCCAAATGATATTTCAAGATGATATTGAATACCGTAGCAATACAGGAGTTCTCTTTGTCATTGGTTACACTCCTTCACGCTGGGTCCATTTGTAGTTAATTGTAGGACTGCAAACTCATTCCTGATAATTGATCTGAAAGTTGATAACCACATGGTGTGCGTATAATGCTGAAAGAATAAATTTATTAGCTCCGATTGTAAGCATTGCAATATCTACGTGACTTGTACAATTGTTGAATGTACGCATTGTTTATGTTGCCAAAGGGATATTTGCATTCAATTCCACAGTTGATATCTGCTTATAATTCTACTGTGATGGTCGGGGGTAATCCATTGTTATGCGGAGTGCTAGGGCTGTTAACATGATGCACACACACAGTCGTCTCGCTCTGAATAACGCAAATTGGGTACTAATCTATCGGGCCAAACAATGGTCATGAATCATGACGTCATGTTGCTGAGATTAACGTGCTTCGATGGTATTGTCTTATGCTTAATATTTATGTTCCAAAATAACCATAAGCATAATTTAGCTCAATATTCTATGTAGATAAAATTGAAATCAAGCATATGTAACCGGGGTACCGGATAATGTCAGAAGCATATTGTTGTAGAATAATGTGGCATTGATCAAAGTAAATGGCGATGAGAACAGCTAAATGTCCATTGAACTGAATATGAAATGCCTAACGTGTTGTATTTTGACATTGAATGCTACTCGCCTTGATGTCACATGCAGGTTACTCGTACAGAGGCAGTATTGAAGTTGTTCTTCAATTGCTGGCTTTTCGTATTCATATCTTAAATAATTTTGTTGATTACCATATTCAGAAACCCTTCGTCAGAGCAGTTAAAATGTATTTTTGTGTTCCAGAAACACACTTAGGGTCCGATCACCAGGACAGAAATCATCTCCCCATACAGCGGCGCTGTGTTTGCATTATTTCGTTTTACCCATCTAAGACTTTGATAAGGTCTAGTTAGTGTGGTAATGGAGAAATGACACAGCTTCGCTTTGCAAATAAGTCAATTTCAGCAATTGGGCTTTTAGTAGCCCAATGTCAACTTTTCAAAGTACGGTTCCCTGACATTTCCCATTCAGGTAACCATTCGAACAGTTTAATACTAGGTAACGTAAGCGCTAATCACCGGGCCATGGCGACAGAATTTTTGACGTGTTTTACCAGTAGGCGAAAAAAAAATGTGTAGAGTCAAATCAAAAACGCAGTGTACGGCTTCAGACGTTAAAGAAGTCTGGTACGGTAACTAAAAAGGCGTATCCCCAGGGAACATATGTATGAGTCCTCGGTGTAATTTTTCTCAATAGTCTTTACGCTATATATGTGTGCGTAATCATTCTTTGTCAACATATAGGGTCTGCTATGCGCTACGTTTATGTTGATTTTTATTCAAACAAAATCGATAATTTAATAAAGTCATGGTTTTTGCAGCTATTTTGATTATCTGTGATAACTTACTAGGATTGTATTATAGATTTAACGCATGAATATCTCAAAACATTTAATCAATTGAGTCCCTTCTTATTATATACCCGTTTCTTGACTTAACTATAATCAAGTAAATTATTTTTACCATACCGCCGGTGGCATGCATGTATTTACACAATGTGGCATGCAATAAACACAATTATCAATGTTTTAGAAGTCACAGCGTTATACAATTATCTAACGGCTGTTTATTGCCTAATATTATCGGCGCCGACAATGGATGGTGTGGTTAGCACTAACAATGTCTGACACGGAACGGCCACATAAGCCGACAGGCTATTTAATATTCAGGCATTGTAAAGCAGCCCGGGCAAGTGTTGATGAATTATGCAGCAATCGGCTTCCAATGTAGGGCGGTTTAGAGCATTTGCAGCCTTTACTACACGTTTGAGAAAGCCAGTGCAATTTATACATATATATATATATATATATATATATATATATATATATATATATATATATATATATATATATATATATATATATATATATATATATATATATATATATATATATATATATATATATATATATATATATGAATATATATATATTAGTATATATATATATTAGTATATATATATATATATATATCTATATATATATATTAGTATGTATATGAATACATATATATATATGCATATATATAAATATATATATATATATGAATATACTTATATATATATAGATATATATATATCGATATATATAGATATGTATAAATATGTATATAGATACTTATATATATAAATGAGTACATATATATGTATATGTTATTATAGACATATACATTTATAAACACTCATTCACTAACTCAATCCAATCACCCACTTATTTATTCTTTCCCTTATTCGCACACTAACTGATACGCTTTGAAGCGCACTCAAAGACTTGCTCGTTCGCTCTCTCGCCCTCTTGCACGTTCACTAATACGTACAGTGCCTTACCAACTGACTGATTTAGTTGCTGATATACCTACCCACTTACTTGCTGACTGACTCAAACACACGCTTGCTACTCACTCAGTCGCCAAATCAGTCACCATAGTACTTATTGACTCATTCTTGCAGTGGTGGCAATTACACACCAACAGACTGACTGCTTGACATATTGATTATCCCACTCGCTAACTTCAGCACCAATTCATTCCCTCTCATGATCGCTTCCTCATTGTTGTGATACAATGCACAACTCAAGTGTTACACCTCCTGGACTATTCAGCTTCTTCCATGATGTGGCTTCGCGAGGCATCGCTTGACAGTGACTGAATATATCAGACAACATGAAGTAGGGCTCACCGCACCCGGCAATATCTACGTGTTTTTATCGCGACACTCAATAATGCACATGCCATTTGGCCTGAACAGTGCCTGAAGAGGAGATGATAGGTGAAATTAGCCATGCGCTTTATAAAGGAGATGTCCTAACAAATAGACGGAACAAGGGAAAAAAGTTCGCTTTTAAACGGAAATGCTCGTGCAACTCATGAGATTGTCATTCACCCATGCGATCTGCTATGCTCTCATGTATAAAGCATTTGACTGTAAGCGCAACCATTTTGGATACATTTTAGAGCGCACAATATCTGTTACCATTGCTTTAATGTTTAAATTGATTTGCTGTGGGTCAAATTGTGACATGATGTACTCCTGTTATATCTGACTAGTGCGACATATGCAACCAAAACTGGCGTCAGTCGCACGCTCAACGAGGGAATAGTTGATCGTTCTAATCAAAAATCACAAATCTATAGTACATTGTATCATCATGTCTAGTATGTAATTCATTTCACTCACCATGCCAGGCACATCAGCGGCTTCGTAATTGGGGACACTGGCTCCGCCTGAGAGGTATAGTACATTATGTCATCATGTCCAGTATATAATTTATTTCACTCACCATGCCAGACACTTTTGCTGCTTTGTAATTGGTGACACTGGCCCGCCTGAGAGATGTCAATCCATATAACGATGCAATTAACGCAATCTGAACCTACGTCTATTAAGGTACTTGCCACGTGAGCATATTGACAATATACATTTTCGCGTGTGTACTTCAATGAGACAATACGGTCATGCTGAGCATTGTGAGCTTTGGTGTCTCTGATTCTGTCTATTACAATTTCGTGCCAAGTGCATTGGATGTGCTATGTAGCAAAAGCTTCTTTACTGAGTGTACTTTATTGTTGCTGCCATGTAGCAGCGTATTGTAAAGGCGCATATAGGGCACTCACGTGTTTATTAAGTAGGAGTACAAAAATGCTTGCGTTTTGTTGCAGGTATTGATACTTTTTACCTGTCAAAACAATCATAAATATTATGTGCACAGGCAGTTTGGTTTAGCCAGCGATATATTTCTGTAACTTTGTTATCTTCTTTTTAGAGGAGCTAATGCTCGTGTTGTTTTGTTGCTTTGCAACGGTTGAATTTGAACGACCCAATATCCTGTTCTAGCAATTAGACATAAAGCCATCTCTTAGCGCGACATAAAAAGGTCGGAACGTTTGATATTTACCAGCCACATGCACATATTAGCTTGTTATTCCATGGTACTTGAAATAAGATAATGACATGGACCAATGTGACGTCTGATCCATACTCAACTTCAATTCAAATAGGCCATTTATATGCTGATGGAATTTGGGTAAGTGGGGTAAGAGGCCCAGAATATTGTCAATTACCATTTGAGCAGCAGGCAATACACACAAAGCGTCATGAGTTATAGCCAATGAATCTACTGGGATATGCAACCATTCCCTACTGAGAATGGCGGTATGCTAAGGCATGGCACGACCGACGCATCCAATGAATTCAATTAGCTTACGTTTCACCTGCTACGAATATGAAATACGGCCAGCTTCTATGTCGATAGTTTTTACGTGACGTAATTAGTAGAGATCTGGCTTTTGATCGTAACCTTGACGTGAAAGGAAATGGAATTAGTAGCTAAGACCGATCGTTGATATCTTGAATTAGAAGTTCAAAGTATAATCATGTCAAGTCGTTGGAAAGATCATAACTTCTCTAGCAAATACAACAGGTGCATGTACAGTCCTCTTATTATGGTTTAAGTGGCATAATCGCGTTAGGATTATAGAGTGCTTTTCATGCAATGGCAAGAGCAGCATCCGAGGACAAAACAGCAATTCGAGTTTTGTATAGTACATGTGGTTTGGTAAGGTATTTTCAAAGCTCTGTTTCTTTGTTTTTTCTTTGGTAATAATGTGTGTAGGATTTCTACCTTTGCAAATGTCGATCCTATTATGGTATGCTTAATGCTTACTTTGTGCGGAAAATATCGCTAGCGCTCTTTGATGGGGATTAATCTGCGAAACAAGAAGGCCAACATGTATTCATTAGACCTTTTAAAAGATTATCTTATGCCTGTATTCCACAAAAACCAGACATTTACCAGCGTATGCCTACCAAAAAGAATGGTGATTGCTGGCAAAAGCACAATGACAAAATCTTATGTGCAGCCCCATATTTAAATTATAAAATTATTATTCTATTTGTAAATTGCCAACATGTGTTACATATTTTATTCTAAAAACATATAACCGATCAAAATTGGGCTTTTTTTAATTGCACGATTGAAAACTTTGACTCTGTTATTGATGACTGACCCATATAAAGCGTAGCCTGCATGTAAGTTAATAACTTGGAGTGAGTCTTACACTTAAATCATTAGAGACATATATGTTTAGTCAGAATGGCAACATCAACTAGGTTCCACTCTCCAGCGTCGTTGTAACATCACTATGAGTACCCTATCATAATGTTCAGTCAGTGCCGTGTATTTCTTAGTACTGGCAATGCAAAAAGAGTGATCCGATGCTTCTACACAAGACGGTAACTATAAGACAGAACGTTAAATGACTTTGTCAATGTTATTGGAGTCGATCACGCACTTCGGCATTAGCTTATTCCGAGCCTGGACTGGCAATTATTTAAACCTGAAATATTGATGCACCAATTAGCTTCAAAGCGGCTACTTTATGTGTACGAATTTAGACAACTTCAGCCATAAGGGTTTGTAATATATTAAGGCAACGCTAAACTAATAATCTGCTTGTTTTGATTTTGCAGGCATGAAAATGCGGTGTCTACTTTCTATCACGAGTTGATTTTGTTTGTAACGACTGTAGACTGCTCTGTCACTGCACGATACTTTAATTTGCGTCGCAATAATCATAGTTATCTCCTCGGATCGTAGCTCTTTGTTGATTGAGACCAAACCATCTGTAATTTCGCGGGTAGAGGCATTACTTGACATAATATTTCAGATATTACCAGGAAGCAGAGAGAGCAAAGAGTGCATGTGAACGGAACCACCTTGCAATAACCTATTCTCCCTGATTATTTGTAGTGCAGGATTTGATGAACGCTTTGGTTATGAGTGCCACCTTCAAAGTTTAATTAACAGCCGCTTGCATCTGCCAAATAATCATGGAGATATACTGTTCCAGGTTGCAGACAAATAGCGGTTTACGTGCATGTGAGTAGTATAAGCTTGCCGTTGAGTTATCAATAGAGCTTTCGTCGCCCAGGATATGTTTGGATTGCACCCATACTAAAATGCGTGTTAGCTCTCACCTGGCAATAAGATCTGCTAATAGCTGGGTTAAATGAGTTGAGACTGGATACTCTCAATGTGCTGTAAACATGCAGTGCGAAACATGTGAATCAATACAGAGGTCTAATGTGCTGACAATCAATGTAAACCATGATATCTTATCAAACGTCCGGTCAATCTCATACACTGAGAATGAGCGTTGCTGAATGTCATCTAAATTCATCGTTCTGTGCATTTGATATGTTGCCAACATCAACCTGAATTTGATCACCTGCTGTTTACCGGGTGACGTGGGACCCTCAACAAACTGTTGATAATCATCGTACGTCCTGTAAAGGATTAGTAGACTCTGACTCTCTGTAACCAGTACATCTCATTAGCGAATATGGCGTAAATAATTTGCTGTATTGCAAGATGGTTTTTATTTAAAACACTTGGTTGATAATCGTTTTCTCTATCTACCATATTTCTAAAAAGAAGAATGAGCAAGTCATTAAAAGTGTTTGTAATAAGCTCCCTTAACTGTGTTTCCTGTCAAGTATACGTAAATAATGAGTGTATCAACAGCAATCGATCGGGTATTTGCAACTAATGATGGCTTGTTTCAAGGTAAGGGTGACCACGTATGATCAAATATCATGTTACATAATACGCAATGGAAAGGCGTGCATATAATCTGAAACATTCGTCTTGGAATAGATGAGATCATCACTGATTGTATTTATGGATTTTCGCGTGCGTGCGGGCTGGCATGAATAATAGCTTTAATTAGTATGTGAGTCATTAAAGCAAATAAAGAGTGATTAGCTTGATTAATCATTGAGCAATGAGCGTCCAGCGTCTAGGTCTTCGGCTTGTCCTACTCCGTGAACTTATCATGGGTGGCGTAAATCAGATCCAAGGAAGGGATCCTATGGGCGATTCCTGATTTATGGAAGACAAATGATAAAATAAATTAGCATGTTTTTACCGTGACCTTTAGTCGCGTGTTTTCTTCCTTGTAATAAATGAAAATCATTAATCTCTCTTGATCAAATCGACTGGTAGTACGCGAACTGCATGACACAATCCGATTGATCTTGCTCACTCACACACTCTATCAATCAACAAACAGGGATCCACAGGTCTTTTCGTTTTGTGTACTATCGTTGTGCAGTGACACAATTTCTTTATCCCTTGTAAATATTAATTTGTAATCTAGCTAGAAAACAATGCTGTGTTCAAATTTACTATCTATCTGCCATTTGGACCTGATCATGTAAAGGTTACAGTGCACTTCTCATACATTTTCGTCAATGAGGTAGCAAACACGTACGATGCATCGAACTTATGGGTGTCTAATAAATGTCACGTCTGCTTTATTCCATTAAAGTTGTCAGCGAATTAGAATAGTATAGCACCTACTTTATTTTCTGGTAGAAGCATACTTCAAGAGGCGAATTATAGGCAAATCAGTTCCCCGGAATTCTGGCCTAGCATGAATTACCACATTAAAGCTATGCTGTAAATACAATATTAAAAAATCATATACACCTTTTATTTATGCGAACGGGGCTTGCACCCGTTAATTACACCATGATGCACAATCTGCGCGCTACAATATCACTTGCAGTGGGGTATTATCATTAAAGCGTCATTGCTGTAACCAGTGGTTGCTCCTGATGACAACTGGTTTGTGGGAATACAATACCGTCATACTCTTTCAGTCAGCACATGCATTTATTGCTTGAGTCGCGTTCATGTTTTGATATCGTGAACGGCCCACGCAGGCACAAAACTTGCGCATGGGTGTTTGTGAAAGTGAAAATAAGTATTTGATATATCAATTGTTGTTACTCAGTAACATTTGCGCCTTATTAATGTAGGGTTCTATACCGCAAACTAAGGTTAAGAACGCGCTTTCTTGCTAGCTTCAAGTAAAGACTAGGATGTAAGCGACACAAGAGAGAACTGCCTAACTCGAAACGCAAATTCTTTTTGTTAGTCTCGAAGCCGACTTGAGATCTGTTGACACCTTATCACATTGCTTGGAACAAATACACCGCCTTCTTAACGACCTATATGAGAAAATGCAGTAGAATGAGAACCTCAGTGTGTCACGTGGTACAACAAAAGTCAAGGACGATATCAACGATTCAATTTGTGTCACAACAGTGCCTGCTCGAGGATTTGTGTAAATAATCTTTCGATCTGCTCATGCAACAATTGATGAAACGAGTTAATATTATGCGATGCCCATTGGACGGTTCGTCAAAACGAGCGCCCAAGTTACAGAGCATTTTTTTGTGTAACACACATGGACTGAATATCCTAGTTTCCCAACCCATTGTTGTGTAAAATATAATCGGGTGACTAGTGGGAGGGTACAAGCAATAGCTTTATCGAAAAAATGGATAGGCGATTGGCGTTGGATATATCCGCTGCGAATGGAGTGCTATATACGAGTCTGACAATCCTGCATACACGTCAACAATCAAGCAGGTTATAATGAGACAAATAAAACACTTGAAGTCTGCACTCCGAGTGTCAGGGTGACCATCACACTCTCATACACCTTCACAGGTGCACGTACATGTAATTTGCAAGACACATCTTGCCAGTGATTACTCAAGATGCACCTGTTTGCACACGATGACGCTATTGCTAGCTGTATTATTGACCAAGTAATAATTAGCTTCTTGTGCGTATTGTCGCCATCTATTCGATATAATAAGAATTGATGCCACTCATCGGTCCTATTGGTTGTCTTTATATAGCTGCAGCAGTATGGAATCTACCCAAAGATGCAGTTGTGGCCTGGTTGTATCAGACATAATTTGAGCCATGGCAACAACTTCCATGTTAGCAAGTAATGAAATATCGATTTCATTTGCACTATTAAATTTTACACCGATTTCGTCTGCGTTGTGTGTAAATAAAATGGATATTATGTGCAACTAATGCAACAACTCAGTTCGATCAAACATAATACTGCGAAGATTGTCAAGTAAAATAAAACTGCTAAAATACGAATATTTTCGGCCCATCTATGGAATATGGTACTTCATATGATGCCGCTGTTTTCATTATAGTTTCATCTTGGATTCGTGTGAGTGCATTGCTGCCAAAAGTTCTCCAGCCAAGACTCACTCAGATAACATGAACATCCTCTTGCTGGTATTGAATTATTTATTTTTGTGACACAGGAAAATTAAAGATGGCTTACTTCTAAAAATATATGAATAAAACAAATTTCTTGCAGACAGATAATGTAATCTTACTTCTGTAAATGACAGTCAAATGTCTCAGTGCTTCGAAATAACATGCTGCAATTATTGATATTCACCAGGCACGTGGGTTATATATTGCTAAAGTTCAGTCCAGCGAAAAACTGTCAGCCCTCAGACTAATATGTTTCATCAATGCCGCTGTGTGACCAAGTGTACATTTTGCTAGTATATAGTGTACATGCAGAAGTACAAAACAGAAAATATATGTGTCTATGTATGATCATTTCGTATCGTACAAGCAGTCGGAAGAGCTAGCATGCTTAGACATGATTGCCAAAAATTATTATCAAAGAATGTAGTCATTTATAAGTAAATCATATCATGTGAAAAATGCAAGTACAACAAAGTAACACACGTCCGTATATCTGACTGGCGAAATCAGCTGAACGTGATATAATACCTAACGAACTATTCATGAAATTGTCATAGGGCTAATTGATGAGGCCACATAATATATTTGATTTTAAAACAGATGAGGCAGATTGTGATTGTGATGTCCCATATCGCCTTCAGTGGCTGAGCGTTAGCCAACGTCGCTCGCCGGTGTGATCTACAATCGCCGAAACACCGTACCTGCAACCAGTATGCGGGTTTTAACGGAAGCTCGTAAGTGTATGATTTAACCACGTTCAAAAACGATACCCCAATGAGTATCACCTTTGTATCCGCTTTGATCGTTGTTGCAGTAATTATCGTACCCATATATCGATTGCAGGCGCCCTAACAGAACGACATCTGAACATGTTTGTAAATTAACTATGGATTTCAAACCGCGCTGATGTATTGTTCCAAGTCACAGATGCTAACGTTGTAATAATTGCGTGATATTAGTAATTTTTGTCTCAAATGAATTATTCAATGACTTGAAAATATGCATTGCCAATATCTCAGCGGCGTTTGGACCCAAATTTGTTAAGAATTACGTGTTTGACAACATATGACTTATATGAATTACACTTAAATATCAATATAAAATATCATTGGCATCAATCAAATTTATATTATTCTCTCTTGCTTACCGATGTCAAACATTAGATTACCGTTCTAAATATTCAATGTCCCTTACTTACCAACGTCAAACATTAGATAACCGTTCTCAATAATTAATGTTCAATAGCACTAAACACTCTCCAAATATTAGTGGAAGCAAAAACTTTATGTTACTGATATTGTATCTTATAGTTGCACTTTGCGATTGTTTCATATTTGCCGCTTCTTATATCTTGCTCATAACATTATGAAATAAATTGACTAGAATTATATTATGCCATATCATTAGTATTTATGCCTAAACTCAGCGACAAACAAATACAGCATTCTAAAACAGGGCATCGTTAGTTGATCATATTCCCCCAATGACACAAAGACAAGCATCGCAGAATTATCTTGTGATGAATCATTTCTTCTAAAATATATATGCATCGACAGTGATACTTCCTTATATGGTTGGAAGCGCTCATCCTGTAGATGAAAGCAAATATTCGAGCAGAGTCTAATGCAAAGCACGAATACCAGAAGCTTTAAATGTGCATCAGCCGTTGGACAAGATATGCATATCCCACCGTCTATTGCGAGCGGAGAGGAAACTACGTAAACAGTCCGGGTGCAGATAATTCTTCTTTTTCATATTCCCTTGTTTGCTTAGATTTAATGGGCGAGATTTATAATTGTAAACATACCAAACACCCAACCAATACCCGGCTTTTGTTAGGTATTATATCACGTTCAGCTGCTTTCGCCAGTCAGATATACGAACGTGTGTTACTTTGTTGTACTTGCTTTCCAAAATACTCGTTAGTTAGGGGTTTAACGACTTTCAAAAACGGTACGCCAATAAGTGTCACTTCTGCATCCGGTTTGATCATTATTATAGTAATTGTCTTGTTCATATATCATTTGTACGCAGCTAGACATAAATACATCAGCACAATTATGGATTTCAAACCGTGTTGATGTATTGTTCCAAGGCACAGATACAACCCTTGTTATTATTGTGTATTGCTTATCTTTCATGATATTTTCAGCTTATTCCCAATTACATCATATAAACAACACTGTCATTGACAGTCATACATGAATATTCTAGCCACCATGAGTGTGTAGAGAAACGTCCTGCTATCTCTTTGCCTCTGCCCTCAGTAATTAGTTTTTGCACACAAGGTACCCTGATGGTACATGAAAACGCATTGTCGGTCACGATTGTCCACATTCAGAATAATGAGCAGGTCTTAAATATTTTTAGTGATTGTTCCATTAGCCACGTCTCAAGGCTAATGAACCCAATTATCTCTATGCGTGTTACCATGTTGTTAGTTCATTAGTGCTTTGCCTGGACACAATTACTTGTTAATGCATTTGACATTTGTGCATAGCGTAAATGTCTATTGTGAAAAAGTAAAAAAAGGAAACTGTGCATACAGACGTTTCGCACAAGCAGCTTTCTATAATTTGATTAACCTAAGGCACAACATAATGACATGAATACACTGCAACATGGCTATGTTGACAATAGCCTGAAAAGTTTGCTGGTGCCGTTTGCATGGTTATGGCTTACACGAAATGCAATACATGAATATCCAACTGACTTACCAAACCGTGTCTGTGCTGTTTTGTGGGTGGTTCATTGTGTAAAGGCTCCATAGCAAGCAGTAGGCACTGCAGGCCCACCACACTGTCAACCATAGCAGTTGACTCGAATTAAATCGTAAACTGAGATAAACTCAAAACACATTTTGCTTATCTGTTTGTAATCAAAGGCTTGCTATTGGGCGCACACAATTCGGATATGCGATGCCATTCTACAAAACAGGGGCATTGCCAAATAAGCAATCTTCAGAAATAGATAAAATGGATAATTTGCGCTTGATTATTGCAGCATGCGCTTAATTTTTGTATCAACAACAAATTTAACAATTTAGACTGTAATCAATTATTTTGTCATAATTGAAGTAGAACGAAGCTTATAAGTCGCGAAGGTTCATCAATGAGCTCATGTTTCATCGCTGAGCACATGAAGCATTTATGAGTTAATGACTCACCATTGAGCTCATTGCTGGCGTCTTAGCTGTGTGTAGGGATGCGGGTGTTTCAAAGCGATTTGAAGCCATACCTAGGTGTGCTAGTCATGACAGCAAAGGCCTTCTTTATTGTGATTCGAGTCGGCGATCGGGTAGCACAAGCATAGACTGGGCTTTCCTGAAATTGCAGATACCATACACATGTTATCAATGATAGCATACAATGGGTGCGTATGTGTTATGAAAGCTTGTCTCTAATGGTTGTTGTGCCTTTAGAGATGGCAAATATGTTGGTCATCTGCATGTGTGGAATGGTATAACGAAACGGGTTACGTATTATGCTGAAACAATAGTCTTGTATACTCGGCAATGGTGATCGTATATACATCTCTACATTCAATATCTACTTAGCTTACATAATTGCTGAGAGTTTATAAAGCGCGGAAGACACAGCCTTAAAGTATAATGTAATGGTTGTTTACTGCCAAATATTATTGGTATAGAGGTGTCTAATCTAGAACAGCCGCATCAGTCGGCAGATTCTCCAATACACCACAAAACAGCCTCGGCAGCTGTGGATCAAATAAGCAACATTTGACTGCTGTTTGTCTGTTGAGAGTATTTTTTAGCATATTGTCCTCGTTGATCAACGAAAGTTTTATTTATCCGACTGAAGAAACGCTACTTTGATCCGCCGAATATGAGCCTTTTTGATCCTTATAAGTAAAAATATTCAAGTGGTGGAAGTGATGGCTCAGGAATGATGCGTGAAACATGGAGATGCGAGCTTTAGTCGATGTATACATAATAGAATGATCAAGGGCAGCAAGCACATAACGACCATGTGGAGTATCGGCAGGGACTTTGGGTGACATCTGCATATGGGGATTTACATATATATATATATATATATATATATATATATATATATATATATATAGAGATATATATATATATATATATATATATATATATATATATATATATATATATATATATATATATATATATATATATATATATATATATATATATATATATATATATATATATATACATATATATATATATATATATATCTAGATATGTATATCTATAATTATATATATATATATATATATATATATATATATATATATATATATATATATATATAATTATGCCTTGTACGTTAAACTGAGCCGATTTTCATTTTGTAATTGCTACCTTCTTTTTCAACAGCCGAGAAATTGACATTCAATGTGAGATACGATATGTTTAAATTTTCGCAAATTGTGTATTAAATGAATCATAAATATGCAACAAATCCAATGTAATGATAGTTTGTACGACATATATGTATCAGACCGTATTTGATTGTCGAAATAGAGCTCTTCAGATTGATTTTCCACCACGTTTTGTATTGTGTGGTACCCAATTCTTAATACATATGTAACCAACATAGTGTCGCTGAACAGGTAGTATTTATGTTCAGGTTTATTTGACAATGCGATGACAATTTGGCTTTTGTGTTACGCGCTATAGTTAGTCCATGCAGCACGCGCACGCCAGGCGACTTGGTGAGAAGGCGCATCTGACTGTTAACAATTGAGTAAGGTACAAGCTCCCAATCATTTACTTTTTTCTTATACATAAACCACGCACCGTCACCCATATACTCACGCACCCACTCACCCACTCACTCACTCACTCACTCACTCACTCACTCACTCACTCACTCACTCACTCACTCACTCACTCACTCACTCACTCACTCACTCACTCACTCACGCACGCACGCGCGCACGCGCGCACGCACTGACTCTATCACTCACTCACTCTATCACTCACTAAATTACTCAGAGCTTTGCTCCTGTTTACAACATTTCACTGATTAACTCACTCGTTCATTAATTCACCCACACATACATACATACATACGCGCACTTATCCCTCACCCGCTGTATTCACTCCCTGCCCTTATTTGCTCATTAACGGGCCATGAATAACCCCCTCACCCCACTGCTTTGAATATGATTAATAGGCGGAAATAATGATTTGATGGTATCTCGTCGACATGACATCGATATTGATACATTAGAATTTGACAAATGATATCAGTTTAATGGACCAATATACACCAACGCGTAATTAATACCTGAAGACCTATGGGCAAGCATGATTGACACCGTAGTTGATGATTGACTCAATCAACATGAACATGCGTTATTAAGGAAGTTTGCAGATGTAATACACATTCGAGGCGTCCTTACATCATGGTACAGCAAGGCCGTTTGCATGACGATATACATGATATGAATCATTAATACATATTATTGAGAGTGAATGATGTTAAATATTAGATAAGCACTGAACCAGTGAGCTATAACAATGATAACGGTAATATTGGGGGTATTGCGATAGTGATACATGAAGATGATTGTGATGCTTAGACAGCTCTCTTTAAGTGCTAGCGCCCACTTAGCCTGAACCCGTGGCACAGATAATGCTGCAAATCCCACACCACTGGGATGAACATCCAGCACGATACTATTTAGCAACCGCGTTTGGTGCATCCCCGTTCCGAGATGAGACCGCCAGTTATCGCAATAGTCCGAGTCATAGGGAACCAGTCAGGTTTTCACTCCCTGGGGTAGAACCCACAACCTGCTATCCGAAATGGGACACAGTTTACCACAAAGCCACGTCAATCGGCCAAGTAACGACTATACCTGCAACACCCTAATACTAACAAACCAATAATCATATACATTCTATTGATTTTCATGGATTGTACACAGTCTGGTATTTGTCTATTAATTATCCATTTGCCAAGCATATATTTAAAGCAAATCTGTCCCTATGTTTTTCTTTCCCTACATTCTTGGAATGATTTTAAGCATCATGAATGAGGTTCGCCTGGCGGAAACCAGCCTTTGTTTGAGATGTGATATAGTGTCATTTAATTATTAATATCAGTACTGAGATAACCTTCGTCTTGGACTCAGCCATGAAACTTGATGGCGAATTCCTCGACGTTATTAATCCAGCTGGCTTGCATCAAATTTTGTTAGTGCTGAAATAGTGCTATTACCCCTCTTCTCTTATGCAAGGCTTACTTGTGACATCAAATAATGATTAGAAAATGAACTAATGTGTAAGTCTACGATGATTACATAGACAATTATGAATAATTGCTAAGCATCCATATATTTAAAAAGAATAATGCGTCTTTTTGGTTGCATGGCCTTGTCTGGTGCTCCACTCTGCCCTAAGTCACACCTACAAAAGCACAAACTATTATGTTACTTGTTAATATGCATGATAAACAAATACGACGCTAAACTTGGTGACAGCATTTGATAAATAGACACTGCAGTTGATGGGTACGAAGTAACTGTATCGGTACACAGGCCCATTTCGCTAAATTAATTTGCGATCACATATAGCAAAGCGATTGGTTCTATACGCACTGCTTTAGTTTCGTGGTACTTTAGTAAATCCTGGTTAACCATTGACAGGACGCCTATCGCACTGATCATCTAATCCGATATAGTTGTGTAAGACCATCTTAATCACAATGAATCTTAATTACACTCAAGATCAAATAGGGAGCAAAAATAGATATTTAATAGCGTTAGTCGTTAAGTGTGTGTTTTAAAGGCATTGTGAAAGTAGATGCATGCAATAGGAACACAACATGTCAGTTTCAATTCATTAACTTTTTGTCAAGTTGCCGATTTATTTCTCATTTGTAGGAAGTGTAGGAACAAACACGCACTGTTGCATTCCAACAGCATCAGCAGCCATGCGTCATCATGCAACTCATTACATGATCATAGACCCACGCAATATGCACTGCAGTACACGATGTCACCATGTCCAATATATCGTTCCCCCTCCATGCCAGATACTGCTGATATTTGCTGTCCGCTGTTTATTGATGACACTAGCAAGCTGGAGAGATGTCATACCGTGTAATGACGGGACAAACTTTATCTAAAGGAATGACTATTACGCTATTTGCAGTGTGAGGATATCGCCTATATGCAAGTGCTACAATGGACAGACTGTAGTTTCGCGTTTATCCCTTGATGAGAAACAGGATTTTTATAATGGCTTTTATTAGCCTATCAGGCTGGTCAGCATGCTGTGTCTCGGGTGTCTGCTTCAGCCTTTTTTTTGCCCAGTGCAGCAAGTTTTGAAAGACGTTCAAGGCATAAAACGCAGTTAGCAATTTAGCACGATGAGCAGTGGGTTCACTTAGCTATGATATTCACCACGCATTGTTGAATTTACAGTATTGCCAAATGTAGTCAAAATCAATCATTCGATGATGCGAGAACTGTGCGGGTAAATCGACGATCATTGATATTGCAAATGAATAGTTCCCTACATGGCACGATGTAACAATTAATGTAACCGTCATATAGACATGTTAGTGTGACGGTGTCGGTATGCAATATAGTCTGACTAATTACGTATCGAGCCGGATGTTCACATAACAAGATTCTTCCCCATGGGGTTTGCAGCGAAAGGAATATAACATCCATAACGTGTTCTGTGACCAAGAGTGTGTGCCAGATAGTTAGTATATAATAAAATTCTTGCCGCGTAGCGCTGTTTTCACAATAGATGATCGCCGATGGTAAATATAATCGTATTCGCATAGATGCTTTATAATGAGCAACAATGCCGGGTACATTGTTATGTATGCGTTATGAGGCCATCCAACGATGACCAACCCAGGGTCGAAAGCTATGCCAAGAGTTCATTCTTCAAAGTTTGGCGGTCTTTCGTTGAAGCTGAAAGCACATAAATTCGCTAAAATTTGCTCACACGGCAATTTTAAGACCTGCAACATGTTATCCTAGACAATTTCATATGTGGCTGTAATGAACGTTAATGACCAAAAGACACATTCTTCATAATGCTTGCAATCGCTATCTCATACGTGCATTCACTACCATAATTTGCAATGCAGATCCCGAAAGCATCTTAACGCGAACTTGTTTATAAAAGGGGTATAACAGGACTGGTTGCAGGCTCTAATCTGCTGCACGTATCCTAAAACACTGCTGCGTATTCATCAATTTTGTTATGCTTACCATCAGTTGTTTCCCGCATATTGCATGACAAAGACCTACATAGGGCCATGCAGGACGGGAACGAGTTGTTCTAGAAGGTTGTCGTCGAACAAGTTCTGGCGTACGTGGCCAATTCCGTGAACAACTCCCCCTGTTGAAAGCATTGGTAACCCAAACCGTTAGTGTTACTCCTGGGTGTAGGAGGTGAAAGCAAAAGAAACTATTGTGGAGAGTCGGCCATGATGTTGTTGTTAATTCAGATTAGATTTGGCGGCTTTGGCCATTTACCACCAAGTGTGGGCGATAAACAGGTTGTGCCTGCTTTTTATCGACGCATGATATCGACAAAGTAATCACAGATATTGTCCCTGGAATCACGAAGCTCGATTAAGCGAAACATCTTCCCATGTTTCCGTCCGACGCACTAACATATGGCCGCATCCCAAAGTGCATCCCCATTAGTGTATGCAAAAGGTTAATAACTGCAATTGAGACTTAACACTATGAAGTACAAAGGATGGAGAATAATCATGTTTGTTATTCACGAAGCTATGCGGCGGCCGCAGCGACATCACCCTTTGAAATCCCAGCGAGTGTTATTGCAGCCCAAGACTAGACAGAAGAAAAGCAGTGACAGCACATCAGCCGCTAAGGATCAAACTAGCCATGACGATGTAGGATTACGGTATTTAAACTCCGAGAGGAAGAAAACAAGGAGGCGTCTTGCAAGTCGACTGACAATTACAGTCACTACATGAGGTAAGTCGGAACCTTTTATGGTGCGACATATTTATATACCTTGTCGCCAAGGGAACAGATATTGATCACGTAAGGGATTTCATTCAGGTAAGGTTAAGTAAGTAGAGCGTTTAACGACACACCAACACTAGTGTGTTATATAGGATTTCACTCAGGAAAATCAAGCAACAATTACACCAATCGACAAGATATCAAGTACTGAGTTGAACTTCGACAGTTTCAAGGCTGAAATTAAGCAAAAAACGAAGACGATAGATAACCTGATTCAAGTACGTGAAGAACCCGATGAGCTTCTTGTGTTTCTCTGCACTAATTAACAGAGATAACCTACTGGTTGTGGCATTGCAGGTTTATGATTTGCTTGGTATTCTTCGCATTATGTCCGCCACATATGTTTTTATTCTAATGTTTTCCATATGCAGCACAGCTCTTTTGCAGATTTTTAATCCAATAGCAATTGTTTTTTTGCACTCACGAGGTAAAAGTTTAAAACCCATAATGCGGTACAAAAAATACAACGTGGAAAATAGAGGTGCATTTAATGATTGAGTACAAATCTCATTTATAGTGTACAAAGTTGATGTTGAGGTTACATCCTTCTCTCTATCATATGGCATAATTGACATCCGATAGTAATATATATTTCGATGGGTCTTTAGCATAATCTTTCTAAATATCCATGCAATTCATAGCTCTTTTATAATGCGCTAACTCCTGCCGTTAAAACTGATTTCCCCCGCAGAATATTTAAATTTAACTCATCATTGACTTACTATCTTGAGTACGGCTTATACTTTTACAACTATTCCATTACCACGTTACCTTCATCCAATAGCAATTAACATTTCAATTTCAAAGATAGCTTGCAACACATTATTTTCAATTCTGTGAGGGAAGTTTTGTGTTTATAATTGTATGAGTGGCTAGAAAAGAGCGGTGGTATGTTGCTTCAAATGTTACTGCCAGCGAAGTTTAACTCAATGACGCAGTATGCTGCAGTTAACGGCAGCTCCATGAACATTCCCGGCTGTTTCATCAGCAGAACAAGAAATACATTATTAAGTGCAGCTTTGGAGTGAGTGTGAACGCACAGGTGGTGTACGCCTGAGCAATTCGCTGTTTGAGATTCTCTTAAATAGATATGTCGACGCATTCGACAGGCAGGCTCCAACAGGTGGATATTGTTGCCCGTATTAAGTACTGAAGTTTCAAAATCATTCACAGAAACTGCATTTTTCTGCACCATATACAAAGTATCGGCAAGTTCCGCGTTGATAATCATGCATAGCAAACACCATTATCCTTATACAAGAATTTTGTTGTCCTAAAGCAATACATTATTTTAACAAACATAGTAGATGGAGCCACTATCTACACCTTATAGGAACTAATGACTTTCACAAAACGTTCCGTGCCATGAAGTGACATCAATTTATCACGGATAATTCTCTTTCAAATTTCGAGTTCTAACGCAGCAACTGAATAATGTTGGGGATCATTTTGTGGCGAATATTACCGAGGAAAAGATCAACTGTCAATATAATTATTAGACTGATATACAAATGATATACAGTACAATACCTCTTTCATTTAGTCGTATTTGCTCATCGATAAACGGCTACTCCCTTAAACCATGAACCTTATGGTGGTGGCTATAAGTCGTTCCGCGCACCCAATAACTGACTAACTACTGCTGTGTATAATTTCGCTAAGGTTACATTATGTTTAGCGCAACACTCACAAGCTAATTTGTAAGTTGCGGCCCACCATGTTGCACCCTATATCATAAAATGAAAGTTGAGGCACATAATTATTCCTAGTTTCACAGCGAATGTGATGCGCCGACACCCACAAGAGATTCGAACAAAAACCTCACTGTCACCGCTCCGCAGCCAGAGCTCGACAGCTATAATCAACAAATTCCCAGTAACGGGATTGGCCAGGCACCTTTAGCAAGACAAGAAAGGATGGGTCAAACATAACAGCATCATAACCGAGCTTTCTTTGAATCCATAACCACAATTTACAACAATGAGACCAACGAGTACGCGAGGGTAGTTTTCGACAACAACAACAGCGACTGCAACGCCGCGCAGCGACTAAAAGTCTCAAAAAACCTTTAGTTTCCTAGGAAGGATTGCTAAGCCGCTTGCTAGGCTAGCTTAAATTATGGGGATGGAACCCATTGTAATAAAGTGTTGTAGTAAAAGGTATTTGATTCTCTTACAAATTCTTCTGCATTGCTTGCACACATTGTTTTTACAATTTGGATATTACCTTTTCCATAATCCTTCCCGCTAACAAAGGCCATTATAATGCAAATGCAAGCTGTTTGTCGTGTAAATTCTACGTCGCTAACATTGTAAGGTGGACATAGCAAGTGCCGTTGCTTCGGCTAATGAAGCTTTTGAAATGGGGGAATAAAACGTATGTATGCATTGCACATATGATAATTATTCGCTGTTGACAATTTGGGAACTTGATTGGCTGTATGTAGATCGTTCAACCTGGTAACGAGATAAATTTATGTGACATAGTTACAACCACCCGTCTTCACCTACAATGTCAGTTTACAGCTGGAAGCTTTCAATTCACCTACTGGATTGGTTTTTTTTGGCATGGATTGTGACATGGTTCACTGTGTATATTATATATCTAGTAGAGGCGCTGGTAGTACAACATCATAAAACAGAAGCGTATGTCATTAGCCTGGTTATCATTTACACTGTGCATGACGATTCTAGTGCGCACATTAATAACCACCCGACATTTTGCTGCTGACGCAACATCTTTTATTCTAGTCTTTTTTTCGCAACGTAACTATCTGACAAATTGCCAATCCAACAGAGTGGCAGACAATCTCGAAATTCCTTTACATAGCACTTACTAACCCGTTCAGGTTTGTCTTGTCATTTTTGACGGTCCAACATCTACCAACTAACGCCGCAAGTAAATTCACGGAATCAGCGGAACCAATACACCATATTGTAGTTTTGGTTAAATAACTCCCACACATTTTGACTACTTTAAATCATCATCTTAATTGGTAGAACCGCTAGTTTTTGTCAACTATATATTTGTTTTGGCCAAAGTACACATGCATATTTCCTTTAAATCCATGATGCACAGTTTCAGGATATACTATGTTTGATCAGTTGTCAGCGACTGTGGAATGTTTTGTTTTGTCAAATGCTGCATAATGCAAACCCTCTGCCCCAACACTTTGTCGGACTATGCCTTTATGCAAATCATTTATAAGTTAGGTTGTCACTTGATCATTGAGGTAATTAGTTCTATTCAATCTGCCAATAGAGCGCAGCGCTGTGGATTGCCAACTACCAGATTGAATTGATTGCACGGACCACTGGGCTGCAAAATGTAGAGGTATATATGGTATATCGAATTTGAGTTGAATTTACTGTGACGAGAAACTAGCTGTATATTCGCGATCAGAAATGACAGGTCTACCGAATGATGTTATCAAAGCGGTGAGAGGTCTCAATAATTCTATGTATTTACACGAGAACAATTGTTGGGGTTTTTATTAAAGCATTAAACGTGACGTAAGTCTACAACTGGACTACGCGCATGAGATATCAATCCGAAATTAATCTTGCCAGGGGGCAATTTTAGTATGTTTGCCGAAACGCCGTCGACTTTGTTTATGATAATTTTGGCAACTTTACAGCTTCTTGCATTCGTGCTCGGAAATTGTCTATGCTACAAAATGCGGCGAATGAAGAAAATCTCAAACATTTCATCCATCATTTTAGATTACTTTGACAGTATAGATGCAGTGCTGGTGTACGTTTTTTTTATATTCTATCGATATTTCAATCTGCAGCTGTATGTGGGCGGTGAATTAAGTATGACAGCAGCCGGTTGCACAGTAATATCTCAAAACCCTCAAATGAAGGGGTAAACGATATTAGATTACTAATAGGAAATGAACGAATCAATGTCTAAGCCAGCATCCTCTTTAAAGCAGCTGACGGAAACCTTCAGTATAGCACAGATATATATATATATATTTATAGCGACATTTATTGTTCGCCTTATCTGCTACAGTATATATATATATATATATATATATATATATATATATATATATATATATATATATATATATATATATATATATATATATATATATATATATATATATATATTTATATATATATATTTATGAATGTATATATATGCATATATATATATATATTTATGCATATATATATATATATATATATATATATATATATATGTGCATATATATATATACATATATGCATATTATTATATATATATGTATATATACAAATATATGTATAGATATATATATATATATACATGTATATATTATATATATATTTATATGTTTATATATATATATTTATATATATATATGTATATATATCTATAGTCTCTCTATATATATATATATCTATATCTCTATCTATATCTATATATATATATAGATATATATATATATATATATATCTATATATAGAGTATATATATATATATCTATATATATATATATATATCTCTATATATATATCTCTCTATATATATATATATATATATATATATATCTATATATATATATATATATATATATGTGTGTGTGTGTGTGTGTGTGTGTTTGGGCAAGGCGGCGCGTTGTAATTCCAACAATTAGTTACCTAAAAAATCAAGTAGTCAACAATGGCATCGACGAAGCTTCGTGATCTTGTCATTTGTCAATTTTAAGCCTATAATGACGACTTGGGTCTGATCAAACCAGCCACAAAACTTTACTTCTTTTCCCGAAGTGCATTGCTGAAACATTGCGTCTCCGTTGCCTATATTTACATATAAAACCGACACTGCGCCCTTTTGTCAAGAGCAGGTCAAATTCATTGGGCTTATGTGCCCGGGGCAGAGATTAATTGCGTGGTAACGCGCAGCATCTGCTGTTACGGTTAATGGTAAGGATCATATCTAGCCTCTGTCGTTAGTTCAGTCTTTTATGTGGCTTCTAATGCAATTATATATAGTTTACGACGCATTAGCGTAACATTATTAATGTCAATTGCAGCAAGTTGCTAATATTGTAACTATCCCTAGTTGTAGATGTCCCATCAATAAGGGTGCGGTCTCATCCACGAATCCATAACAAATGTCGTAAGTTACACACAGGGCGTAATGGTTGCACCATCCTATGACTTACAAACAAATGGCGCTAGTTGCACTTTGCATATGCAAGAATGACAAAGAATGTTAAGAGCCGCCGTTGCTTGAAGACAAATAAGTGACCTTATTCGTTACTTTCGGACTGGCTTTAAAACAACTCTCATCCCGCACAATTATTGCGAATTTGCTAATCATTTGAATGCCGTGATTCCCTATATTCTTCACTTTACTTAAATCCACACTGCACTTAATTCACAATTTTCTGTGCACGCTCGGATTTAAACGTGAGCTCTCTATTAATTGTAAAACAATGTTTAACCCAAGAAAACATATTCTAGTGCATAATTTGTTACACAAACACCATAAGTAATGCACATAATATGTAGTGGTCTTTCGTTTCGTTTTGCCCAGCAATATAGGGTTCAGACAAATGATATGCCACCATGGCACATAAGCGGTATATTTTCCATTCCTCAGATGTACTCTTCCAACGCTTCTCGCCCAATGCACTTTTCACTGGCGTACCTAGAACAAATAAGAAGCCAATCTTACAAAATAGTTGCGCGATTGTACAACACATCAAAATGTATACTGTTTGGATGTTTACTTCATTGTCAATATGGTGCCTCTAGCCTCCAAGCAATAACATTATATGAAATTGACTCATTTGTAGATATATCACATTGTCACATTGCTGTGTAGAAGTCATACCATGTATTACACGTATATAAGGCGGAAGGACCACCATTGATTTAAACAAATGGAACATGTGGCCATGATATTACATTGTATGGCTCTTTTGACGACATCAGGGATCGCTTAAATTATACATTCATGATGACATCACTTAATGAGACAGCAGCATTATCTCGCCCGTTAATAGTCAGAAATGACAATTTAATGCTCCTTCGAGGATTGATGTCTTTCAATAATTCACGTTTGGGAAACCTAGAACCTTGGTTGGCTGACAGTCATTCATGATGTTTACGTTCAGTATGAATCATTAATGCATTGGATAAGCCGTTGTCATTAGTACATACTAAAAATAAACCAAATGCCTTGAAGATTCGTCTGGGCAGTCCAAAAAAAAATGCAAAATACAAGCTTGGGATGCTTTGACAATACCACATGTAGGTTGCGTCCGGTGTAGCGTCTTTAATAAAAGCAATCAGTGCTGCCCTAACTAACTTATCTTCACTGAGAGGCGTGCAGGAGACGGCCAATAATGTGCAAGCTTGCCATTCCCCAGCGTGTGTTAACGTCTTGTATTGCCCATAGCCTAATAAGCTTATTTCTCTCATTCCGCAATATTATTCTTAATGGTAGACTATATGAGATGTGCGCATGCTTCGTTTCACAGCAACGGAGAACTAAGCCGCCATTCGATGTAATAACTCACTTGATTCTCTGTGGTAACTCATTATAAACACTGCGGTACATGAAGGAAGCTGACAAACACAATGGCAATAATAAAAAACAGAAATATATTGTATTTTACCGGTGAATGGATAATCAGCAAACATTTGTAGGATGGTCTTTTTCCCCGCTATTTAGAGGACAAGTACTGTTAGTTTTAGTGCCTGAAACAAAATAAATCATATTTATATTGTAATTCATAATGAAAGCAGAATAGTCCTAAAGCATGTATGGTATATTGAGCAGTGGCTAGGATTTTACAGAAATAATACCATCTTTCTAAACTAAGGAGGGGTACAACAAGAATTTTTAAGGGGTAAAATCTATTCATGGGAATCATACATAAACGCAATTTCCACCTCATAAATATTTATTGAGTAGTCCAGGAAAAATCAAACCGGACATCAAATTTACCCATGCAACAGTATCATGAAGATTCAGATTTTGCGCAATCAAATATCAGCGCTGGAGATCGGTACAACCAGTCCTGGTTTTCAATGTATTTCGGAATCCAGCTACATTTACACGTGGTTACGTGTTGACCTGTGTCTTTGACCCGAAATGTGTTCCGCTTTTTCTTCAGCCATTTACACCAGCTTCAGCTCGACGATCAGCTGTCCATTCCCCAGACAGCGCTAGTGGCGCATACAGGTTGTCGGATAATGAGAATATATCAGGAGAATTTTTATACACCCCCCCCCCCCCCCCCCCACGCCCCTCTGTTAGGTGGGAAGTAATGACAGGTATATTACCCGAAAGCAGCATAGCCATAAAACCTACATGAGTGGATTGCCTATCCATGCAGATAATTCCGTGTATCCAATGTATAATCCTGCTAATAACAAGCTATGACATGCGCCAGATGAAATACTAATGACACTGGCATGGCGCGGCTTCCATATATAATAAACAGGGGCATATTGCCATGTATTATCGACAGGGAAGAAAATAAGCAGCTTTGAACTAAAAAAATATTGCATTATGAGAGTTTCACCCCTTAATGAGATTATCTGCAATCGTTTCAATAGAGACATAGTCTGTGTAATAAATATGCAAGGCGCATGAATATAATACAAGAACGATGCATGTGTGTATATTCACCATGTCTTAGCTTATGAAACTGACAGTAAGTTGTATGTGCTATTTTGTTTTGGAAATGAGATGTCACATCAAGACGTCAGGCAATTATGCGAATATTTATTGACCATATTTAGTTTGATGTACGGCTTGTTTTACCCCGTAATCAAAAGCATAGGGTATCCACGTGGTAGACAAATATCACTGTTCACTGATGACCAGACTATCATGCACATTTTCTTCTATTTACATGCTACATTGCCAGAGTAAAAACATGGATAAAACTTATTGTGTAAACATTTATTTTTTTCACCAGCAAAAATTGAATATAGAGAAAGATGGATGTTTCTTATTATACAGCAGCAGTAGATACAAACAAAAAATAGCCAACAAAATATGCAATGACGCTTCCTCTTACGTGCAAGTAGTGAATAGGTACTTAGCATTAGTTGACGCCGAACATAGTCGCAAGCTCTCAATTCCCTTTTGATAGAACCTATAATGTGTATCATTCAGAAAGATAAGTACATTACACGTATATTATATCACGCAATACACGTGCATTATACCATGCCAAGTCATCCTCACATCAAGGTGCTGATATTTATAACTTGTGTGAACTACCATATGATGTGTGTTATAGAACATTTGGAGGCCAGGTGTGAATCAACCACGTTGATAGTGTAAAAATTATATCTCGGCAAAATGGTCGGTTTGGGGTCATTGCACGTTCTGCCAAATCAACACACATAGCACGCGGTAAGTAGCGAGTGACAACAGTGAACATTCACGTTTAATCTGCCTCCAACTGGGAACGAGTCAGTGCCACGTCAAAAATTCATTGGCAGGACTGTGTCTTGAGCAATCGATCGATAAAGTTACTGAACTAACGTGGAAGGGTGCAAGCAGATGCCAAGGCTACATGGATGGTAGCACTAATTGAAAAATATCAAAATTGAGCACTAATGAGGATTTGGGTAAGCCGATTATTGATTAATGGTTTCGTTTTCAGTGAAGCATTGCTCTCGCTGCCACTCCAAGTAACAAAATTAAATACTCAGGGTTAGTTATTAATCTACTCATGTATTACCGCTCAGTAAATCTAAACATGCAAGGGAATGCAATCATAGGAATAGTAATACTTTATGGTTAGGCCATGCTTTACAGAGGGATGAATAGATGAGCAGAAATGAGAGGATCAAGTAAGCGGATAGAGCAGATCTCGTGCGTGGACAGTCGGTAATCGTTGTTTGGCTGTGTCGTAAAGTGAAAAAACGATCCATGATAATAAACATAATATTAATAATAGTTTACCTCAGGCGCCGGGCCCAAAGCAAAATACGGTACCAATGGGTCCATATGGCACCAGACCGATCAAAGATTTTATTAACAAGTTATTGGAGAGTTGTATCCTTCTTATAAATGCGTAGGTCGATATTTTGATATATGCTTAAAATTCTGGGATACTGTTTGACACGAACATAAAGTTAATTAACCGATGTAAAAGGTTAGATTCCCTTGCAATGGATCTGGCAGATGGCAAGCCTACATGGGTGGTAGCTCTTGGAAGTTATCACATCGAACACTAATGCGGATTTTGGGAAGCCGGTTATTGGTTGGAGCTTCTGTTTACAGTCTATTATTGATCTTGGTGTCCACACGAAGTTATCCATCTTCTCATATATTACAGTTTAGTACAGCTAATTATTGCAGTTTAGAATACCGTAACCTGCAGGGAAATGCAATCAGAACATATGGTTAACCTCTTGATAATTACGATACGCAGATAGATATATCATGCTCTGATTTAGCATTTTAGAGGATTGACTGTAAGAGAATCAGCAGAAACGAGAGGATCAATTAAGCGGCTAAGGTTGATCTCTTGCATAAACAGTCATCAAAATTCCCTCATGGTTAAAAGCCCAAACGAGTAGCTGCACCACTAGAAGCAACTCGGATAGGAATGCATTTGGGTTAAACAGCGAAATGATTGTCAGCTCAGCTGTCCGCAAACTCACATCAAGGTAGAATGTTAACCTTGTAACTTGGAGTTTGTTCAATCTGTATAGTATAGTGAACACCTCACAGTTATACAGGAACAATAGCTGATGAATATGTTTATTACGAGTTTCAGACGCAAAAAAAATCAGCAATAGGAAGGCAACGTTACCTTTTAAACAGAGTGAATATGTTATTGTTTTGAAACTGTCGTCAATTTACAACCAATAGTGTCAATATTATGACAAACATTAACCATTAATTCCGTTAAACATGTGTATGTTGATCGTACACATTCTTAATTTCAAGTGTTTTGGGGAGCATTTTGAGCATTTCGGAATAGTGCGAATAATAGAATGTCACTGCATGTACATCGCAACACTGGAAAAGTTATATTATAATATAATATAAAACAAGCAGCTATGAATATTGCGTTACAAGTGTTTGGAACAAGAAGGCAGTATCAGCTGGCATGACCATGCATTGTTGAGAATCCGTACGCAATCTGCTTTATAGATTAAAAATTTATAACGCATAACCCACCTGACGGTCAGCGACATAACAAAGAGATGCATAATATATCGCTTTATAAGTCATTTGTCAGGGCACCCGATTCATGATACCCGATTAGGACGTTTGTGTTGTGAATCTCGCCATCAGCGCATCACCTGGTTTCGAGAGAGCTTAAATATAAACAAAAGCACGTGGCTCCAGGTCAAAAGGCAAGCCGGCAATGGCATGTTTCCCCACATACCGGTTTATTTCCCAAGACTTTTTCGTCGGAAATCATACAATAAATTCACAGCTTAAATAGACACCTACAAATATATTAGTATGGCGGTATATTGTTTACGTACTGATTGCATTTGGCTATGTCCGTGAAGTTAAAGGCCGATAATGTTGAAAACGATTCTGTCATTCTGTTTCTGTCATCCGTGAGATTATTTACACTTGCATATAAAGCTTCAATTTGAAGACAGACTTTGATGATGATATATCGTCCTATATTCTTGACAGTATGTAGTCCACCAGGACGTCTTTTGACGTTTGTATGAAGTAACAATGTGAAAGGTCGTCAGAGCCGGGTTAGATAGAAATTGTATCGGTCACCCAGACGATCCTCTACCAACTAACATATTGTGGTCATGAAGACTACACTGTAAATAGTGTATTGTTTGTGGGTCTATGTCGGATTGTCGCGAAAAGCTGATATGCTCTTTACTGTCGATAACTAGTAGATGGAGGATAGAACCGCTATCCAAATAGCTCTCTTGGCAAAAGTCAAAGGTCATCAAAGATCGCGGCCTATTCTTCGGCTCTCAAATTCACCGAACATTCCAACGTGGTATGTCGACGGGTATCGGAACGGATAACTGTTCTAGCACGCAGTGCAGTGATTTCCACTCTGCTTTCGCTATATCAGCGGCATCAACAGGTATTTAGCTCGCTCGTGAATTACATGTGACAACCGTCAGAGCCGGCCTTGCAAGGATGCTCTGCAGATCAGGAAGGGAAATTTCGAGTTTTTATTTTGCAGATTAAAAACTGGTTGTTGGCAATGGATTCACATTCGTTCACAACATGCCAATCAACACGGTTCATTCATTAGCCTTGGCGCCACCAAATGTCATTAATTGAATAATCCGCGCCGAACACAACCTATTTTAGGAATTTCAAAGCTCAGAAATTTGTCCCTATACAAGACACATTATACAAGCTATCGACATCAACACATTCTGTCAGCCAAGCAAGATGTAGTATCTCGTCATTATTGGATCACAACAAAAGCGATGTAAGATGTTTACGGTTTTTTTCTCTTACAATAACTGCAGGTATTATTGAAGCTCTTGAAACGCATAATTATTGATGAAGTTTTCAAAAGAATTCGGTTATATAGGCCTGTAAGCAGAAATCGATACAAATTAACTACGTGAGCTAAGTCTTACTGGCACTCAACAAATGGAAGCACGAGAAATATATTTGTTATGCAAATATGGGTCGCACAATAGATGTACGCAATATGAACGCGTTATGTGTGATATATTTCAGAACAAGCACACACCTACATCCATGTGACACCATGCAACTCATAGGGTAATCACCATATAGCACAGTTTATATAACAACTGGCATATATTGATGAAGTTGAGAGCGGCCGGCAGACGACAATTAAGATGGTAATCAGCCCTGCTGGCACAATGTAAAGTTCAAAGACGTCCAATTTTTAAAAGACTTGCACTGGTACAGATATCAGCTGTCGGAATTTATTGCGGTGGTTCGTGCGCTTTGTAGTTTTAAAGCACTGCGCTGGGCATATAGAGCATTATTTGGAGAGTTCAATAAAAACACATTTAGGAATATTCAGATGCTTTAATTGGATATGTTCCTACTATGTGTGGCATGCGTGTATCGACGGTTCAAATGGCGTCCGTAACGTCATCGATAATGGACTTGCATAAAGAGGGAGAAGTAACCGCAACGCCAACTCTTGTGCTTTCCGGATTAATACCAGACATATACAGCAGTATATCCGCTTAGGCGACTGAGATTTCTTATGGTCAGACATATTGTGTATTAAACCATGCCGGCGTGTCTAACAATTTGTGTAGCGTCTGCCTGCAAAATGCAAAACTTAGTCGTTATATCTGGATTATCTATGCTATTGCCAACGCTGTAGAAACCAATGCAATTGCACTGGCAATAAGACCCAATACCCTAAGTTCGGAAAATGTTAATAAGATTAATGTTAATCACAATGACATCATCATAATGGGCTGTTATATGAGTTGTTCTATTTTGAGTTAACGGATAAGCAAATATGTCTATAATTGGTCGTACATTTTCATAAAATAATCATACATTACTATTAAGTACTTGTCATCATTATCGTTTAACATGCATTTAATTCCATGGTGCTAATTGAATATTTAGGTCCCAAACGGCATCCACAAGTGGAAGAGGGAAATTATTGTGTTGCAAGTAATCATTTATAGGGACAATGTCATTTGCAGCTTTTCTTATGACTTGGCAAATAGCAGAAAGGTCTCTGTATGTGTTTGTGGATACAGCTAACAGGATAAGACGGAGTGCCATTGTCCCTTGCCTCGGCGATTTGACAACGTCAGGGTGAACTGAAGGACGCAGTGTGTAGCCCTCAACCAGAGGTTCATGAACATGCCCGAATTTCCTATCAGCGTTAGGTTCTGCTTTGGAGCGAGTGTAAAAAAACGCTTTGTGCACGCCTAATGAGTCAGCTGTTTGTTATCAGTTTTTGGGATATGCTTAAATGGATATGTAGAAACATTAAACAGCTAAGTAGAAACATATGATGGACGTGAAAAGATATTGCAATTTGCACTAGGCTGCGTCACATACAATATATGGGTAAGTTCTGTAATTGTAATCATGCATATAAATAACATACATTCTTTTTTTCAGGATTCTGCTGGGATAACACAATACAATATTGGAACAAATGAAGTGTATCGAGCAACTGTGTACACCATGGCAAACATATGGGAAAAAGTGACCTTCAAAAAACGGTATGGAGCGACATTTACTTGTTCGTCTTATCTGCTACAGTCGCCAAACATTAATTACCATAGTTATATGTGCTACCAATCCTATGACGCGATGCAGTATCTTTTTAACTCGATATTCTATTATTTAAAGGCGTTGCAACATCTACACATGTGTTGTTTCTGAATTAAAGCATTTGTTAGGACGGTGTTAATTTGTGAGGTGAAGGATGAATGACTTATCAGTCGATTGCTGTGATCAGAAGTTCAGCCTTAGTTGGTCGGTAGTTTAAGCCATGTAAGGACAGTGACATTTGATAAGGAATGACCAAACGGTTACGTACGATATCCATATTAGACAAGCACACGTATATGGTACAGCAAGCAGAGGCGCATTTACCAATAAACATCCTCAATCATTTAATTGAACGTAATTATTTTTTCGATTCTTCATTTGGCTGACCTCGGAAAGATGTACGTAGTACTTGGCCATGAATGTGGATATGCATGTACTGTTCAATATCATGTATGTCTCCTGTCACTGCAAATTCTGTTTGGTATGACAATTAGCAAACGCAAAACAATCCCATCGTTGTATACTAGGTTTAAGATACGTTCACCTTGTTAGGAGCGGTATTTCAGGGTCATATAAGCTGATATCTGGCAGGTATAGTAAATGAGTCATCAGGAGCGGGCATGTAGGGGCAAATGTTATCACTCGCGTCACGTATCACATTAATGCTTGTTTTCAGCGACGATTAATTGTAAAGGCCTGCCGGGCTGATCTTGCTGGTTTGTGTTAGACATTATAATCGGCAATGACGTCATTTATTTGCATTTACAAGCGTTGAGAATAAGCAGACGTACAATGATTATATTCATATCTGTCTTCTGTACCTTGTGTGTTTGTCATTCCGCATTAACATATTACATATTGACTTGCCCTATCATATGCATATCAACGGCGTGAATCACTTATTAGTCATGTCAAATGCGATCGTGTCCGTTGCTCCCGTGTAACAATTGAGCTAACTCCATTTGGTAAGGTCGATAAAGACAAATTCCTCTATTTATTAGAATCGATCGTCCCCTGTCAGTAGATTTGCAATGTGTCTTATTATGTAGCAGTTTTAGTCTTAATGGGTTCACAACTTCAACTTTCTAGCACATACGGATTACAAAATGTGGCATGTTGCGATGAAAGTCTGCATAGTCAAGCAGGATCGACTGGTGGCCGTTTATGGTGGCAAACACAGAACCGACAAAGCAAAAAAGTTGGTAGATTGCAACAGCAAATGTTTTATCATTACATAGCTTGGCATCAACATTCAGCTCTGTCACGACTATATCGAGGTTACTGACATAATTTATCCAGTGTGGAATAATCACGGTATGATTCGTTCATTCCAATGTAACGCGGTGCCTGCCGACACTTTCGCTCTTTAGGAACCGCATTATATATTGAAAAAGTTATTTAACCATGGTTATCTTGGTCATGATGGGAGCCGTATAGATAGCGTCTATGTTTCTCAAAAATAATCAGTGAATATGCTCGAATGACATTTTAGAAGATGCTCAGGATACGCTGCGGATAATAAGGGAGCCGAGTCGAATTTGTGGTAGAAGGAAGGTACAATTCGGCTAGCGAACATGATGCTGCACGACAACGTGTATCGTGAATAATTGTGTATATGCACGCAATCGTTAACTATTTGGAGATGAATGTTATTCTAAAAACAGCATTGTAATTGCGCCGCGACAAGAGCATTGACAATACACGGCTAGATGCAGACGAAGAACCATCGTATGACATGCAAGGCATTTCGTATGCTGATTTCTTCCGATATTTACCATGTACTCTCGTAAAGTTTCGTCTTATTAAAGTCAATATTCTCACAAATGACATCCATTCTAATATTATTTGTAGACAGCCCATTGCTGTCGATGTCAAAGTGCTTTTTAGATGTCATATCCAATATCATATGCGTTTCTCACACCATCATTGGAATAAGCCATTTCCAGGTATTGTGGAAATGAATGCAGTTACATATCCTCATTATGGGTCACTTGAATTATTCAGCCTGGATGACTGAATTAGTGCAGGAATACTTTATAGCATTTAATGGCTGCTCTAAATGAGACGACACCGTGAGGCGTGCAGCTGGCGGGCAGTAATGTATTAATTTATCGCTCCCAAGACTGCGTAAATGTCTTTCGCGGGTCACTAGATAAACAGTATGTATTGGTCGGACAGGCATGTCCCCCACTATTTGGCGGACAAGTACAGACATTTATATTACCTGACTTTACGAATAGGATGGCTAATATTTTGTTTTGTCATTAACACTGAAGGGAACATAGTGATTAAGCATACATAAGTTGAATGCATTCCTCTGGTTGCCAATCAACTTTTACGTCTGCATAATCAAGCTAATAGCTATCCATATCAGTCGTCAAATATACTGTCATGGCGGGGGTTCCGACCACAGCAAACAGACTAGGTGCATGATATGCGGAAATAAGCAGATTGTTCGAGACGTGTGATTAATTTGCAGGGCGCATTATTATAATCAATAGATTGGCGAGTGTCCAATGGATGGTGTTGACATTACATACAACTTTAAGAACAATGCCTGGTGGTTTTTTCATAAAGTCTTAGTTTGTGGAACTGACAGAATGAAATATTGTATATTTTGTGTTTAGGAAATGAGATGTCACTTCCAGGCGCTGGGAAATCATATGAAGATTTATTGACAACACTTTTGACATCCGTTCTCAACTCACATGAAAATGTAGAAAGTCAGTAATAAGCCGATGCAAATAGAGAGCCTGACTACGACACTAATGTAAATTTACTTATGATTTAGCAAACCTTCTTTGCTGTGAAACGTGTGCGTGATTTGTAAAAGAATGATCTTCAGTCAATTAAGCACTTTAAGGGCAACCAGAGGGTAATGCATAATATATCAAAGTCGCTGAATTTTGCTTGCTTTGTTTTGTACTGCTTGTTTCACACCACTATGATAAGAACTCACCGTCACATTCTCTACTGTTAATGGCATGACCTTACTGCGTAATATGGTCTTCTGTAGCTGTTACAAAAAACGGTGTCTAAGTGAATGTTTGTACTTGCTTCCATTACAATAATAGGCCTTCTAAATGTAACTTGCTCACACTAACATTTGGTTCTCCCGCCCAACAAATATTAATTTTAGAGACTGATTGTTCTAATGATTCAACAGCAGTAGAAACAAATAATAATCAATATAATGTGCAAATAATTAGACAGAAGATGTGACAAGACGTGTACTTGTATCGCGGACAATTGACCCGCAAGAGAAAACTTCCTCCGGCGTGTGAATAGTGAATAGGTACTTTACATCATTTAATCCCTAACACATTGAAACCACCTTTACTTGTAATCAAAAACATAATGCCAATAGGGATTGGTTACCACAGCTAACATGTTCAACATTGACTTCCTAGTATTAAACATCTATTCATTACACATGGCAGTTATCTGTTGTTGATATATCAAACTTTCCAAAATGTTCGACCGCGAGAGTGGACACAATTAACCGGAAAATATGTTGGTGTCGAAAGATGAGAAAATTTTACGTGATTTGGTAAGTTAACATCAACATCAATCAGATTTACTGAACAGGTACGAGCCATCGCTTGTGATGTATACGTGACATATTACATTCACCACTGGACAATCCGTGACCACTGTGTGTCGAATATGCCGACTTACTCATTAAATTACTTGTACGGACTGCTTATTTTGTCCCACAGTGTGGTACCATCATCTAGGACTTGTTGGTAATCAGCTGATTGCTATAATGACTATATTTCTAAAATAGTAGGTTTGGGGACATTACAAGTTTATCCAACACCACCCTCACATACCCACCTTCGCACGGATCCTAAGTTAGCCTCGAAAATCATTTTCAACACCACAAAAGAGCCCTCTATGGCCAGCGATCACTTTACTCAGTCACGTTGATCGCTTTTAGCAGCACAATAGAATGCCTGTATATTATAACGTCATAATTCGTGGATCATGCTCCCATTGGTATGGCTGTATCTTAACGTGTGCTATCGATCCATGAACTAACGGAGAGGGATTACGTCGCTGGTTATGGATGCAATCAGATGCCAAGACTACATAAATGTTAGCCCTAATACGATATTATCAAATCAATCACTAATGCGGATATGGGGAAGCCGATTATATATTGGTAGTTCCGTTTACAATGCGGATTAGCTCTCGCTGCAAATTAATTTAGTGTGCGTAGGCTTATATAGAGTTGACTGTAAAATCATTAGCAGAAATAAGAGGATCCAGTAAGCGGCTTGACCTAATCTCCCGCACGGAAACATGTCGTCGAAACTCCCTCGTGTTTTTAAAAGCCGGAGGGATTCAGTTGTCGACAGTTCGTCAGGTTCACTTCGCAGTCCTAAGCGTCTAATTCTTTCCAATATCATTGTTGCAATCCACGCTTGTTCGGTCCAAAAAGTGCATTTAGTACAGAAAGAAAATTATAATGCTGATCATTACAATGCATTGAACCATTAACAAATTCGAATACAGGGCTCATATTGCATTATACAATGAAGCTGGCAAATGGAACGATTGTTTGTTGGTTTGTTCGATAGGGAGATTACACTACATGCTCGTCTACGCACCAAACACTCTTAATGTTGTTTGTTGTGTAGTTTTATTTTACTGAATGAATGACCAAATAGACTGATAAACATCAGATATTTGTTGTGTGGGAGTACATAGGGTAAGCACTATAGTGACCTAGGTTATGTTTCATGGACTACCACGAAAAACAAATCAATAACGCAGAGGTCATCTAGAAGTCACATGATTTATGTTTGAGAATGGCGGGAACTGCTCTAGAGCACCGGTTTTCTTGGTTATGAACGATTCTGAGGTGACGTACACGTGCACTTGGTGTCATTGGTAGTTAAGACAAGATTTGAATCATTCAATTAATACGCTATGAGTATAACTGGCTGCGTATCTTAGTGCGTTGAGTCTCTATACTTTATGGGATTTTAGAATAGTACATTCGATATTACAAGTATTATTTGAACGCTATTGCTTGTGTCTGAAGTTGAGGGGCATGGGTAGCAAAGATCACAAACAGATGAAGACTGTAAGCTGGTTCTGGTCGTGTTTGTTTATTCCTATGTCATTTGGACACATAAATCATCCCTAGTAAATGTCCGGAGGCCATTAACTCATGGCTTCTCTCGGTGGTTTGTTACGCATACGAATTGACCTTTTATCAGTTTTTTTGCACTTGTGGTTGACCTTGGGGCATCAACCCAGGAACCTTAGTAAAGAGAGACACGGCTTTCTCCATACCACCAGAATCAAAGTAAATAGAGAGCTGCTCAAATTCATGTTGTATTTAATTTTGAACTGAATCTTACAGGAAATTACGAGAAAAACTAACGAATTCAACATCAACAGATGCAAAATATTCCCTAGGCCAAAATAGCACCCAGCTTTTACATGTTGACGGACGCGAAAATTGAAATATTGGTTGATAAATGTTAAACTCGTGATGTCGGTGAAAAAATTGGCCGGATTTCAAGTTGGGTTGTAACAGGTGCATATCTTACCCGTCGATATCAGCTCGACGATATGAACCCGACACATTAATAGCGTGACGACACCCATTACCTTTTTTCTTCGATATTTGTGATACTACTCGGTGCACCGGTTATGAGGACCATTGCTCATTAAAACCAATTTTATAAATCGTAAACAGACAAACATGAAAGAGGCCCGTTGTGGTATATGTCTCAAAGAGACAAGTTTCACGAAACCATTCCCGTTTACTGGCTTAAAGCTCTATCTTATGAGACCAACGTGTCCAGACAATAGCCATTGCTGCCGGACAACATCAAGAAATAATGAACGTCGATTTTACTCTAGGGTCAGCACATGGTATCAAACGTGAACTTAAATTAAACCATTTTGTTTAAAGATCAACTACAACGATTTTCATCATTTCTTTATAATGTGTTTCAAATTGAAGATTAATAACTCATAAACCAACGGGGACCCATAATTCATTGCAACGGCATGCATAAGTACTAAAAATCCACCGATACGGTTTCATTCGGAAGAAAATACGAAGCCATCTTCTCGATGTCATTTTGGCTCAGTTGGCCGCTAGGTGCACGTTGCGTGACGTCATTCCTGCTGCGCTGCCTCCAAGAGAATTTGACTGCGAGCGAACGAGCGAAGCGAAAAACGATTGTTTGGATTTTAAAATTACACCGTTTTGACAAGCCATGTCGTCTTCTGATGAAGTTTACGAGTCCCCATAGCATTAAATTGGGGCAAATCATGTCAATGACTATTTATTTGAGCCAATACGGACGGGAGTTAAAAAATCCAAGTCACACAACGAAATGACACCGGGAACTCAAAGTCTAACTCAAGGGTCCGCTTCGGATGAAGAATCAACAAAAGATTTCGATGAATGGTAAGTTTTAGAATACCCTTCCCAAGCTTTATTGAACTATATTAACTGGTAAAAATAATCGTTAGTTTCATTTACCCAATAAATTTACACATGCTGTAAGTTGAGGATGGTATGTTGACAGACCTAACTACTACAACAAATAGTTCTTGGCTAGTGAATGTAGCTTTGTCATTGTACCCTGAGCACATTGAATATTGTGGACAGATGTTTGCATGCAGTTTATAAAGTATTTTTCTTTTATATTCATTCATTGCACCACAAATATAAATTTGCAATGACTCTTTAATTATTTCTCTAACTTAGGTGTAGATGTCATTACTGCATCCCAATGGACACAGCCACAGAAGTTTGGAGAGAGTGATTGCTCTAACGGAGGAATGGACATGCATCACCAAGCATCTCAGATTCCTGGCTAGCTGCATGAATAAAAATGTGCTGGAAGTGTCTAACTTTGAATCTATTAAAATGGACAGACCTGTTGGAGATGAGGTCTCTACAATGAGTATGTTAGCCATTGTTGCTACCAATAAGGATTGTTTGAGGTTGAACAATCATATTTATTACAAAGGGTAAAATATTCAGTGTTCATATTGATGAACTACAATATATTTTACATAGCCAAGAATAAATAATGCCAGTTACATGAAATCCAGAGGCAGAGCTTACAATAAAATTATGAAGTGAGGGAATGGTTGACAAATGACAATTGTTTTTTAACTATACAACTTATTTTAAAACCATAGACAACTAATTGACATATTGCTTCAGATTATTCAGGTATCTAGCTTACCGCTAGTTTACACTCTGGATATGGCACAGACTGGGCAAGAGAAACAGGAAAGTGCTGGCAGCCTGTGTGGTAACAGCTGCTAGAAAATCCTTCCCTGACCCGGGCGGCAAATATACAGGTTATCTACAATGGAGCGGAAGATTTCTTGGTCAGGTTGAATCGACACCTGTGAGCACCTACGAGAAGATCATTTTCAGGTTTCTCGTACTGGGAGGCAATAGGTGGTGGGACAGTCCTGTCATCTGCAAGGACCTCAGCAAGTCTGTAGCTTGGGTATTTTTGCCTTAGATCAAGCACCTGATGTACATAGTCTGAAGCAAATCAATGATATTCATATTTTATGATAGTCATATAATAAGTTAGTTATCAGGTTATATTATATGCCAGATTATGGTAATAAATGTCAAAATAACATGTGTTTCATTTTAGATTAATGCATGTTCACACCAAAAGAAATTGGTACTTTGACAAGCTTGGGATTTTCCCATACCTGAACATGTTCAGTGTTCTAATAGCACTACTGCCACTAACAAAAATCCCTGAAGCCATAAAAAAATTCCCTGCGGGCATAGCTCCTGTAAAAAGTTGGCAATCCCACATCTTACGGTGTCCATTCACGCCGATTTGTTCAAAACAAGCAAAACTCCCCCGGTATCTTTGATTCTGACTAGGGCCATCCTCCAGATCAACACCACTGTACATAAGCATTATGTGAGCTAAATTTTTCTTCCATCAAATAAAACCCTGTGATTACACTACAAACAAAACAATATTTACCTAACAGTTCTTCAAACGCCATGTCATTATCAGTTTCCATCTCAGCATCATCACTTCGTCAGTGAAGTCATAGTCAGAATCAGTTTCCATCTCGTCATCGCTGTCCACCAGTCCAACAGATTCCTCCTGGGGCTCATATTGGGTGCCCCTGGTGACACTTTTGGTGAGATGGGCCAACTTGGGTACCTATTGAATATTTCTTTATCCCAGGAAAGATACAACTCTGTGTCTGTAGAGACTTGTCAGCCATCTATGGTATCAATACAATAAGTATGCTACAATTTCATTCATCATAGCCTTTAAGGGTGTAAATGTTTACAAATTGACTCTGAAAAGACACATGGATATATACAACAAAAGTTATCCCTGCCAATGCATTTCATCATATATAATAATGCAGTTTCCTTGTGACACTCACCAAAACATTTGCCTTCACCCCTAATGACAAGTGAGAGCAAGTTTCATGGTCGGCAGACGGCAAGGCACTCACCCCTAGTGTAGCAAACAGCGCAGACGCTGACAGGCGAAGTTTCTTCGCCTAGCCTAGGTCGGCAGTACTTGAGTGTGACACCTCAGTCTGTGATTCACCACTGTCACTTGATTTATCTATCTGCTCAACTGCCAATACCATTTCGGAGCCTAGGTTTCTTACGAAATCCTAGACTTCTGAGCAGCTCTGGGTCAGTCTCATAAGCACTTTTCTCGAAATGATCAGAACATAGAACTGTCGTATAATTATAACTATAAGGGCAGGACTCCAGTGTTCACGCTTGACTTTCGACACCCATATGCGGCACATATGTCTTTTAGAAACAAAAAAAAATCACGCCTGACTTCTCATTTTTCCGACAACCAAACGCACAACAATAAGGCACAATCCACACCAAGAAAAGCACCAGACCGTGAAGAAAGACGAGTTAGTCACACGCTGTCAACCAACCGGGAAGGCTAAAGATGGCGATGAATATTCGCAAACAACCTGAATGACGTCACTGTACG
>CM067358.1:41817222-42069722 GCA_034190875.2 Urechis unicinctus | reverse complement strand
AGGCGTGAGGCAATTAATTGAAGATTTATTGACCCCACCATAGACATTAATGCTTTAATACCTTGAAAATGAAGAAAAACTATTTTGGCTAGTCATTTCAAATAGAGAGCCTGACTACGACACTGTAGCAATATGTATATTTACTTATGATTTGTAGTAAATCTGCGTTGCCGTCAGTCGTTTTCGTGATTTGTATCAAAATGATCTGCAGTGAACGAAACACTCAAAAGCTGAATTCCGAACGATTGGTTTTGTATGGCTTTTCCACACCACCATCATCAGATAAAGGTATCTACATGATAGCCAACTTTCATTGTTCAATAAACACAAGACAGGCGTGTAAATTTTCCCTTTTGTTTACTTGTTAGCATTACCGGAATAATCAGAAGGCCTAACCTTATTGCGTAATATGGTCTTTTGTAGCAGTCAACTACCGCTTTTACCGTTAACGGAATGGACGTATTGGGGTTAAACATTAAAATGATCTTCTTCGCAACTGTGCTCTAACCAAAATGGCTGATTGGTTCCAATAGCAATTCTCTGTATAACGGTTATCTAGTACCGGAAACAAACGATAATGCTGAACCAGGTTATGCTCTGTACTATTGTCGAATTGCAATAAAGGGTTCATATTGCATATTGCAGTGAAGCTGACAAAGGGGTCCATTTCGATTTTCTTCCAATCTGTTGGTTGACCTATCCTGGGTGTATGATAAGGGCAAAGGGCAATTCCTGAAAGTGATCCGGCGATTCCCCATTCGATAATTTGCGAATGGCTCGTTCGAGTGGGAACTTGCACTTCATGCTCATCCACATGTAAATCTCTTTTAATGTTGTTTGTTGTGATTTTTATTTTACTAAATGAATGACCAAATAGACCTATGAGCATGCATGTTGCTGTGGTAAGGGGAATGTATGGTAAGCACTGTAGTGATGCAGGTTATGCATCTATGTTTCATGGACTACCACAAAATACAAATCAAAAACGTGCAATCTAAAAGTCTATGATTTATGTGTGAGAATGGCTGGTACTACTCAAGACCGCTGGTGATCAGAGTAATGATCGATGAGGTGTTGACGAGCACTTGTTGTCATTAATAATAGAGACGAAGTTTGAATCTTCATGTATAATGTCGCTGTTGTATATGTAGGGCGTTTAGAATTGTATACTAGATTTAAGCAGTGTTGCTTGAGCGCGATAGCTTAAAAGTTGCTGCATGTTTTGCTACTGCAGTGAACACGCAGTTAAATGTTTGGCATGAGTAATATATATGTAAGATAATAAAGGATTTGTAAGGGTCGAATGAATGTTTTTTTCACAAAGATGAGGCACCATTCAAGAGTGCGCATTACAGGGTGCCAAACAATGGCAGGGTTTTTATTCACAGAAAATTTGCAGACATCTATCATCATGCAGCGGTTACCATTACACCGGAGGTAACGCTACGTTACACTACACTTTACTCGTTTTCATTGGCGACAGAAAACCCAATCTATAAAGCGACCAAAATAAAGCACTTGTTCATTAAACAAGAGTATTATCTAGCTGTAGCATGCCAGTCGGCTTCGCGGATACTGATCTAAGCAACACATCAGCGGCATTTTAGTGTCACATTATTCTATACCGGTAGGAAATTGTATCGACTCAAAAATGTATGAGCTGTCAAATATCATGACAAGCTCATGTTTTCAACTTATCCTGTAATCCATTAACGGGTAACAGTGTCCAGAGCCGGCATCCAAACTCCACCAAAAACAATGAATTATGAAGCAGTTACACAAACGTTAAGAATGGCTTGTAGTGGCGAATGTGGGGATTAAATTGCATAAAATACGATAAGTTCGCTGAAAAACGGTGCTGGTAGCACAGGAAGTGCTAAACGGTGAAATGCAACTGTTTAAACCGTTGCATTTTTGCGGCAAACATAAATCTATGCATGTACCTTTTGAGTGCTAGGTAGGTGTTTCCATGCTTTGCATCTCCCTTTATATCCACGTGTTGGTTCATCCAAGCCATCTGTGGAATTTCTCGCATCGCAAGTAAATGGCAAATAATAGCTTAGTGTTTGTGCTGTATGTGTCTGTAATTGAGGGGTATAGATAGCATAGATCACAAACAACACGGTGTACTGTTCCTGGTAGTGTTTGTTCAATCCATGTCATCTGAGTACACAAAACACCCCCAGTGACATGCCAGTGGCAATTAGCTCCACACATAGCAACTCGCGGTGGCTTGTTACGCCTAAGAGTTGACTTTAATCACTCCCTTTCACAGATGCAGCAACAGTTAATTAACTTACCCGAACGCATTTATGGTATCATCAATTAAACGCCGCACCGCTCTAATGAGTAAAGCAGCCAACAAGCAAGATAACTGAGAACAGCTACAACCTATAATGTATCACCTGCCGCCGATCACCCCTCATGGTTGTGTATGTTTAAAGGCAGCAGTATGTACAAATGCTGAAACTCGGGCTTGACTGGACCACACACACAATAAATCCGAGCAATGGTCATAGTACATTTCGATTAAGCATAGGCTCATCCAAAAACCCAATAACTGTTAACAGTGCGAAAATAGATGAGCGGCGTATCAAACTATTTCTGCATTAATTGATGAAATCTTGAAGTTGATAATATCCAGAACAAGCGTCAATTTCGGGTAATAGGTAAGTTAATTGCCTTATAACCACTTTTTACAAATGTAAACACTTAATATTTGTATATAGTGCATCAAACAATGACATGTACAGTAGGTGATGCCTGGCTCATTTTGGTAGTTCGATTCTGAACTGCAACTATGGCACTTATCAACTGGAGTTATATCGATTTCAACGTATGGGATACCAATCTCAGTTTTATGGATGTTCAGCTATAACAACTGTGTCTTATTTGTAATGGTTCCATAGTCAAAATATTCTTTTAAATATCATATATTTATATGAATATATATATGGCTATAATGTTTGCCATACTTCCATAACACAGTCCAAAACATCATTATCTCCATGATAACCAAATGCAACTGCTTAATCAAACTACAGGACCTACAGCTGTTTTCTATGTCCATCAATTAGGTCTTGAGTTGTTATCTACAATAAGTGCATTAACCGATTAGAAGTATCATTAAGCGGGAGTCACTTCATTGTGCTATGCGGCACGTAAATGAGCCAAATAACACACACTAACGCTTGTGATGGATGTAAGCGGCTCCTGAGGCTACTTTGATGGTGGCAATAATGCTAGCGCAGTGTTCATAGAAAACATAGAGTGAAATACTGGATTTAGCAAATCATCAATGCTGACTCCTCAAACGTAAAACATGATTAACTAAAAACCACAATCAGCCTATTTTCTGCAAAGTTATTGCTTTGATTTGGCAGCCTAAATTGATAAGAGATCACCATAACACGAAAGGAATCCATAAGTGGCAAAAATCTAACGGGCTCTCATACTAACAAGATCCAAGCCAATCACCTATCATTTGCATCACCAGGGATCGCATTTGCCATGGAAGGAAAACCAAATCCAATTTCGCTTAACACACATGGATCACGAACCGATCAATCAAACGCGCAAAAAAAATACATTTAAATTGTAAAAGCGAACATTATCGCTACAGTAGAATGCTAAGCTCCTTTAACTATGTCTATTAAATATTGAGTTCGGTTATTAAATCCCATAACCTTTAGCTTAGATTGGTTAAGTTTCTGATAATGATCGTTTCTTTAATACATATTGGTTAACAATAAAAAAGTCGGACTTACGCTACAGTGCAACCCAACCTAACCACACAAACCTAACCTCGTAGGTTACAAGTACGCTACCCAATGAAGGGAAACGGTAAAACGCGACAACAATGCATCGTGTGCATAAATCGTTGACAATAGTTACAATTCGGTCAGCAGACTAAGGCTCGGTATCGGGCAAACTATGAATGACGTTGTGTACGAGAGACATCAGCGGAACATGAAGTTATCATTTCTGAACAACTTATCGCCCGAGAATGCATCTGTTCATGTCAGCCATACCAGTATGTGTACCAAATGTTGGGCAAGCTGCCTTGGAAAAGCATTATTTAAGTCTTTCAGTTTGTTATGAAACAAAACTTTTAAGGTTGTTTCTTTTGTTGTTCGGTTAGACCTGATGTAGTTTCTTACTAACTATAAAAAAGTCAAGCAGGCTTATCCAAGGATGTACTAATTAAGCATCCAATCATTGCATTGAGATCAATGGCACTAATGTCGAATTTATCATGTTACAATGGATTCATTTGTCCAGTTTATTTAGGCTTCTTTGCAAGGTAATGAATACCTTATGTCGCTAGTTGTAGCATGATCTGACATAAGCCATTTGCAGGATGGGTAAATTGATCATTAATTACAATGCAAGCGAGTTTTGCTTTCGTCATTCAAGAAGTCACAACCGCTGAATAAACATCGATCCAGCCAAGACAGTGCCAACATATGATGCCGAGCAAAGGTGACAATATATCATTGGCTGCTGGATTTTACCTGTTGTGGCTATTTACGTCTGTGTACCTTTACACGTTCGCCATTCACTTATTTATATAAGCAACGACATTTTATTGAGTCAGAATATGCAATCATGTCTCGCGAATATGATTAATTTACGGGTTTTTGAAAAGAATATTTTGTTGCCTGGGAATGAAATATTTGCGAATATATTGAAAACATGTAACTATTATAATAACAGCCAGGAATTGCACAAGTATGGTATATATTATGCAGGAATGCAATAAGCGTTAGGTAATGCGTCGAGGGTTCAATAGCTATTCCACAATGTGTAATTGGCAAGTCCTCCTTGACGGGCGCACGTATCTCATATTCCGTATGTCATACAGAGACGAATTACGACACCATTAATTTGTAAATACCAAGCGCCGTAGCTGATGATTATGAGTTATGTTGCAACTAGGGATTACTTCCAAGCATATGATGCAGCACCGAGAGCCATGATTAAGTCGGCAACCCTGAGTGAGCGACGTACCGAATAAAGCGTGACGTTCGTCGTAAGCATGTTGGGAAATAAATTGGCCGCAGAGGGTTAACATAATAACAAGGTACCACCGAACTTCAATACTGATTTATGTACACCAGCAGATAATGGAAGCTATTGCATTTGCATGCATAGTGGCACCAAAAATTACTCCATTACTAACGCAGCATTATCAAGGATAAGTGTTTTCTTCGAAGCATCGGTTAAGGCGGATGTTAATGGGTATATGTCCAGCGGTCTAGATTTTCGGCAAATACCGTTTCGGGCTAGGTTGCTTCTACTACGAATGCTAGAAAGGTCGCATAATGTTGAATCCATTCATTGTTGTATCGAATAGTGATGATATCAGTAGATAACTATATCCCACACCTGTATGCCAGAGCATTTAGATTAATCGTTAGATATTCATATAGCGCCGGTAGCACGTTGTCTATAGGAAAGCAAAGCTTATACCTCTTATTTCAAAGCTTTCCAAAATTACAGTTATATCGAGAAACAACCCGATATCGAGATTTTACTGCTCCATTTGACATTCTTTCAATTTTGTGCATGTACAGGTATGATAGCAAATAGTGACTAACGTCTTGTTATTCACAGCATCACATGATGTGACGGGATTAGTGTCGGGATGGTAATAAGAAAATTATTTCTCGTTACTTGTTATAATGTATCGCAGCCTATAACAACCGACGATAATTAGATGCGTTATTTATCGACTTTGACACGAAACGTTCCTAAAAGTCGAGGGTTATTAAATGGTCGCCCCTTTCATCCCCCCTAACCCCTGCCACCTGATTGTTTACAAAATATGCGTTCGAAGTTGTATTGATATATGCCAGCTCCAGTGTTTGTCAAGCTTTGTGAACTGCACTCGCGCATTAATCAAAATTCTCATCGACAGCCTGCCATTCGCGAGCCATTGCTATATTGTATGCCGTGTGTATTGTATACATGCAGCTGAACGACGCAGGCAATCATCGACGTTTATATCCTCATACATGAAAGCCACCGCTGATAATCGTTGCTGTCTACGTCCTTAGTTGTACTAAGCATTGTCAGCAGACGATAACAATGCGAGACAAATTTTTCTTGTCACGTCCTGTGCCAAGCCGAAATCCTCCTTGATTGAGTGAGTAAGTAAGTATGTGAGTGAATGAGTGAGTGAGTGAGTGAGTGAGCATGCGAATATGTGAGTGAATGAGTGAGTAATGGGTAATTACGATACGCAGATAGATATATCATGCTCTGATTTAGCATTTTAGAGGATTGACTGTAAGAGAATCAGCAGAAACGAGAGGATCAATTAAGCGGCTAAGGTTGATCTCTTGCATAAACAGTCATCAAAATTCTCTCATGGTTAAAAGCCCAAACGAGTAGCTGCACCACTAGAAGCAACTCGGATAGGAATGCATTTGGGTTAAACAGCGAAATGATTGTCAGCTCAGCTGTCCGCAAACTCACATCTAGGTAGAATGTTAACCTTGTAACTTGGAGTTTGTTCAATCTGTATAGTACAGTGAACACCTCACAGTTATACAGGAACAATAGCTGATGAATATGTTTATTACGAGTTTCAGACGCAAAAGAATCAGCAATAGGAAGGCAACGTTTACTTTTTAAACAGAGTGAATATGTTATTGTTTTGAAACTGTCGTCAATTTACAACCAATAGTGTCAATATTGTGACAAGCATTAACCATTAATTCCGTTAAACATGTGTATGTTGATCGTACACATTCGTAATTTCAAGTGTTTTGGGGAGCATTTTGAGCATTTCGGAATAGTGCGAATAATAGAATGTCACTGCATGTACATCGCAACACTGGATAAGTTATATTATAATATAATATAAAACAAGCAGCTATGAATATTGCGTTACAAGTGTTTGGAACAAGAAGGCAGTATCAGCTGGCATGACCATGCATTGTTGAGAATCCGTACGCAATCTGCTTTATAGATTAAAAATTTATAACGCATAACCCACCTGACGGTCAGCGACATAACAAAGAGATGCATAATATATCGCTTTATAAGTCATTTGTCAGGGCACCCGATTCATGATACCCGATTAGGACGTTTGTGTTGTGAATCTCGCCATCAGCGCATCACCTGGTTTCGAGAGAGCTTAAATATAAACAAAAGCACGTGGCTCCACGTCAAAAGGCAGGCCGGCAATGGCATGTTTCCCCACATAGTTTATTTCCCAAGACTTTTTCGCCGGAAATCATACAATAAATTCACAGCTTAAATAGACACCTACACATATATTAGTATGGAGGTATATTGTTTACGTACTGATCGCATTTGGCTATGTCCGTGAAGTTAAAGGCCGATAATGTTGAAAACGATTTTGTCATTCTGTTTCTGTCATCCGTGAGATTATTTACACTTGCATATGAAGTTTCAATTTGAAGAAAGACTTTGATGATGATATATCATCCAATATTCTTGACAGTATGTAGTCCACCAGGACGTCTTTTGACGTTTGTATGAAGTAACAATGTGAAAGGTCGTCAGAGCCGGGTTAGATAGAAATTGTATCGGTCACCCAGACGATCCTCTACCAACTAACATATTGTGGTCATGAAGACTACACTGTAAATAGTGTATTGTTTGTGGGTCTATGTCGGATTGTCGCGAAAAGCTGATATGCTCTTTACTGCCGATAACTAGTAGATGGAGGATAGAACCGTTATCCAAATAGCTCTCTTGGCAAAGGTCAAAGGTCATCAAAGATTGCGGCCTATTCTTCGGCTCTCAAATTCACCGAACATTCCAACGTGGTATGTCGACGGGTATCGGAAAGGATAACTGTTCTAGCACGCAGTGCAGTGATTTCCACTCTGCTTTCGCTATATCAGCGGCATCAACAGGTATTTAGCTCGCTCGTGAATCACATGTGACAACCGTCAGAGCCGGCCTTGCACGGATGCTCTGCAGATCAGGAAGGGAAATTTCGAGTTTTTATTTTGCAGATTAAAAACTGGTTGTTGGCAATGGATTCATATTCGTTCACAACATGCCAATCAACACGGTTCATACATTAGCCTTGGCGCCACCAAATGTCATTAATTGAATAATCCGCGCCGAACACAACCTATTTTAGGAATTTCAAAGCTCAGAAATTTGTCCCTATACAAGACACAAGGCTTCGACTTATCAAGTGCATTATTAAATTATACAAGCTATCGACATCAATACATTCTGTCAGCCAAGCAAGATGTAGTATCTCGTCATAATTGGATCACAACAAAAGCGATGTAAGATGTTTACGGTTTTTTTCTCTTACAATAACTGCAGATATTATTGAAGCTCTTGAAACGCATAATTATTGATGAAGTTTTCAAAAGAATTCGGTTATATAGGCCTGTAAGCAGAAATCGATACAAATTAACTACGTGAGCTAAGTCTTACTGGCACTCAACAAATGGAAGCACGAGAAATATATTTGTTATGCAAATAAGGATCGCACAATAGATGTACGCAATATGAACGCGTTATGTGTGATATATTTCAGATAAACGCCTACATCCATGCGACACCTAGCCCTACAAGACGTCTGCGTAGACGTCTTACCGTTTCTCGAAACAACGCAACGCAATTATTTTTAGATCGATTCAGACAACTACCAAACACCAAACATACACAAGTGATGGAGTTATAGAATGCAATGATGTTTTACGGACAATTTCATCCCTTTTCGGCTGGTGATTTCATCCGTGGTAACTATTTATAGTTCGATTAATTTGGGAAGCGGTAAAAAGTCAGAAACACAGCAACATGTTTGTTTACAAGTTCAAGAACACATGCACTGCGCATGCACAGAAAGACGAAGGCTAATGCTGAGCCCGGGGGGGGGGGGGCACTTTAATGTAAAGATATAGTATACATGTGCCGCACGAAGGGGGTGGTTTTTTCAACATCTCGACTTTTACGACGGGTTAGACATTCGCATAATACCTTGTACGATGGAGTATACTTTTTCTCATTCTCAACGAATACAACGAGTACGGGTTTTCGAGGTCCCGCGGCACACCCCTATCCGAGTTAGGGTAAGTGCCCCCCACTTGGTATGCTAAGGCAATGCGGGAAATCGCGAGAATTAATAGTTTCCAAAATGGCAGACTTCGTATCGCGATTTGTTCGGAAACGAACTATCGATGGCATTTATTGAAGAATAGCGTCGAGTGGTGGTAAGTTTTTTTGGAGCGAAAGGTCTATTTTTTGTAAAGGCTCTTAATATATGTTATTTTCTAGGTACGGAATATAGCCCTTCAACCCAAACGAGAACACGCCGACTGTGTTTGACGAACTCTTCGTAACGGTATAAATTCATGTTACCGTTACACCGGAGCTATGCGACACCATGCAACTCATAGGGTAATCACCAAATAGCACAGTTTATATAATAGCTGGCATATATGACAAAGTTGAGAGTGGCCGGCAGACGACAATTAAAATGGTAATCAGCCCTGCTGGCACAATGTAAAGTTCAAAGACGTCCAATTTTTTTTAAAGACTTGCACTGGTACAGATATCAGCTGTCGGAATTCATTCCGGTGGTTCGTGCGCTTTGTAGTTTAAAGCACTGCGCTGGGCATATAGAGCATTATTTGGAGAGTTCAATAAAAACACATTTCAGAATATTCAGATGCGCCAAAGAGCTTAAATTGGATATGTTCCTACTATGTGTGGCATGCGTGTATCGGCGTTCTAATGGCGTCCGTAACGTCATCGATAATGGACTTGCATAAAGGGGGAGAAGTAACCGCAACGCCAACTTTTGTGCTTTCCGGATTAATACCAGACATATACAGCAGTATATCCGCTTAGGCGACTGAATTTTATGGTCAGACATATTGTGTATTAAACCATGCCGGCGTGTCTAACAATTTGTGTAGCGTCTGCCTGCAAAATGCAAAACTTAGTCGTTATATCTGGATTATCTATGCTATTGCCAACGCTGTAGAAACCAATGCAATTGCACTGGCAATAAGACCCAATACCCTAAGTTCGGAAAATGTTAATAAGATTAATGTTAATCACAATGACATCATCATAATGGGCTGTTATATGAGTTGTTCTATTTTGAGTTAACGGATAAGCAAATATGTCTATAGTTTGGTCGTACATTTTCATAAAATAATCATACATTACTATTAAGTACTTGTTATCATTATCGTTTAACATGCATGTAATTCCATGGTGCTAATTGAATATTTAAGTCCCAAACGGCATCCACAAGTGGAAGAGGGAAATTATTGTGTTGCAGGTAATCATTTATAGGGACAATGTCATTTGCAGCTTTTCTTATGACTTGGCAAATAGCAGAAAGGTCTCTGTATGTGTTTGTGGATACAGCTAACAGGATAAGACGGAGTGTCATAGTCCCTTGCCTCGGCGATTTGACAACGTCAGGGTGAACTGAAGGACACAGTGTGTAGCCATCAACCAGAGGTTCATGAACATGCCCGAATTTCCTATCAGTGTTAGGTTCTGCTTTGGAGCGAGTGTAAACAAACGCTTTGTGCACGCCTAATGAGTTAGCTGTTTGTTATCAGTTTTTGGGATATGCTTAAATGGATATGTAGAAACATTAAACAGTTAATCACGAACATATGATGGACGTGAAAAGATATTGCAATTTGCACTAGGCTGCGTCACATACAATATATGGGTAAGTTCTGTAATTGTAATCATGCATATAAATAACATACATTCTTTTTTTCAGGATTCTGCTGGGATAAAACAATACAATATTGGAACAAATGTAGTGTATCGAGCAACTGTGTACACCATGGCAAACATATGGGAAAAAGTGACCTTCAAAAAACGGCATGGAGCGACATTTACTTGTTCGCCTTATCTGCTACAGTCGCCAAACATTAATTACCATAGTTATATGTGCTACCAATCCTATGACGCGATGCAGTATCTTTTTAACTCGATATTCTATTATTTAGGGCGTTGCAACATCTACACATGTGTTGTTTCTGAGTTAAAGCATTCGTTAGGACGGTGTTAATTTGTGAGGTGAAGGAAGAATGACTCAGTCGATTGCTGTGATCAGAAGTTCAGCCTTAGTTGGTCGGTAGATTAAGCCATGTACGGACAGTGACATTTGATAAGGAATGACAAGCACACGTATATGGTACAGCAAGCAGAGGCGCATTTATCAATAAACATCCTCAATCATTTAATTGAACGTAATTATTTTTTCGATTCTTCATTTGGCTGACCTCGGAAAGATGTACGAAGTACTTGGCCATGAATGTGGCTATGCATGTACTTTTTAATATCATATATGTCTCCTGCCACTGCAAATTCTGTTTGGTATGACAAATAGCAAACGCAAAACAATCCCATCGTTGTATACTAGGTTTAAGATACGTTCACCTTGTTAGGAGCTGTTTTTCAGGGTCATATAAGCTGATATCTGGCAGGTGTAGTAAAAGAGTCATCAGGAGCGGACATGTAGGGGCAAATGTTATCACTTGCGTCACGTATCACATTAATGCTTGTTCTTTCTATAACTGCCGTTGCTTCTTCTCAGTGACGATTAATTGTAAAGGCCTGCCGGGCTGATCTTGCTGGTTTGTGTTAGACATTATAATCGGCAATGACGTCATTTATTTGCATTTACAAGCGTTGACAATAAGCAGACGTACAATGATTATATTCATATCTGTCTTCTGTACCTTGTGCATATCAACGGCGTGAATCACTTATTAGTCATGTCAAATGCGATGGTGGCCGTTGCTCCCTTAAAACAATTGAGCAAACTCCATTTGGTAAGGTCGATAAAGAAAAATTCCTCTATTTATTAGAATCGATCGTCCCCTGTCAGTAGATTTGTCTTATAATGTAGCAGTTTTAGTCTTAATGGGTTCACAACTTCAACTTTCTAGCACATAAGGATTACAAAATGTGGTATGTTGCGATGAAAGTCTGCATAGTCAAGCAGGATCGACTGGTGGTCGTTTATTGTGGCAAACACAGAACCGACAAAGCAAAAAAGTTGGTAGATTGCAACAGCAAATGTTTTATCATTACATAGCTTGGCATCAACATTCAGCTCTGTCACGACTATATCGAGGTTACTGACATTTTATCCAGTGCGCAATAATCACGGTATGATTCGTTCATTCCAATGTAACGCGGTGCCTGCCGACACTTTCGCTCTTTAGGAACCGCATTATATATTGAAAAAATTATTTAACCATGGTTATCTAGGTCATGATGGGAGCCGTATAGATAGCGTCTATCTTTCTCAAAAATAATCAGTGAATATGCTCGAATGACATTTTGGAAGATGCTCAGAATACGCTGCGGAGAATAAGGGAGCCGCGTCGACTTTGTGGTAGAAGCAAGGTACAATTCGGCTAGCGATCATGATGCTGCACGACAACGTGTGTCGTGAATAATTGTGTATAAGCACGAAATCGTTAACTATTTGGAGATGAATGCTTATCTAAAAACAACATTGTAATTGCGCCACGCTCCGGGATAGACAAGAGCATTGAAAATACACGGCTAGATGCAGACGAAGAGCCATCGTGTGACATGCAAGGCATTTTGTATGCTGATTTCTTCCGATATTTACCATGTACTCTCGTAAAGTTTCGTCTAATTAAAGTCAGTATTCTCACAAATGACATCCATTCCTAATTTTATGTGTAGACAGCCCATTGTTGTCGATGTCAAAGTGCTTTATAGATGTCAGACCATCATTGGAATAAGCCATTTCCAGGTATTGTGGAAATGAATGCAGTTACATATCCTCATTAGGGGTCACGGGAATTATTCAGCCTTGATGACTGAATTAAACATAGTGCAGGAATACGTTATAGCATTTAATGGCAGCTCTAAAGGAGACGACACCGTGAGGCGTGCAGCTGGCGGGCAGTAATGTATCAGTTTATCGCTCCCCAGACTGCGTAAATGTCTTTCGCGGGTCACTAGATAAACAGTATGTATTGGTCGGACGGGCATGTCCCCCACTATTTGTCGGACAAGTACAGACATTTATATTACCTGACTTCACGAATAGGATGGCTAATATTTTGTTTTGTCATTAACACTGAAGGCAGCATAGTGATTAAGTTGAATGCATTCCTCTGGCTGCTAATCAACTGTTACGTCTGCACAATCCAGCTAATAGCTATCCATATCAGTCGTCAAATATACTGTCATGGCGGGGGTTCCGACCACAGCAAACAGACTAGGTGCATGATATGCGGAAATAAGCAGATTGTTCGAGACGTGTGATTATTTTGCAGGGCGCATTATTATAATCAATAGATTGGCGAGTGTCCAATGGATGGTGTTGACATTACATACAACTTTAAGAACAATGCCTGGTGGTTTTTCCATAAAGTCTTAGTTGTGGAACTGACAGAATAAAATAATTTATATTTTGTGTTTAGGAAATGAGATGTCACTTCCAGGCGCTGGGAAATCATATGAAGATTTATTGACAACACTTTTGACATCCGTTCTCAACTCACATGAATATGTAGAATAGTCAGTAATAAGCCGATGCAAAAAGAGAGCCTGACTACGACACTAATGTAAATTTACTTATGATTTAGCAAACCTTCTTTGCCGTGAAACGTGTGCGTGATTTGTAAAAGAATGATCTTCAGTTAATTAAGCACTTTAAGGGCAACCAGAGGTTAATGCATAATATATCAAAGTCGCTGAATTTTGCTTGCTTTGTTTTGTACTGCTTGTTTCACACCACTATGAACTCACAGTCACATTCTCTACTGTTAATTTGTTAACATCAATGATACGATGGCATGACCTTACTGCGTAATATGGTCTTCTGTAGCTGTTACAAAAAACGGTGTCTAAGTGAATGTTTGTACTTGCTTCCATTACAATAATAGGCCTTCTAAATGTAACTTGCTCACACTAACATTTGGTTCTCCCGCCCAACAAATATTAATTTTAGAGACGGATTGTTCTAATGATTCAACAGCAGTAGAAACAAATAACAATCAATACAATGTGCAAATAATTAGACAGAAGATGTGACAAGACGTGTACTTGTATCGCGTACAATTGACCCGCAAGAGGAAACTTCCTCCGGCGTGTGAATAGTGAATAGGTACCTTACATCATTTAATCCCTAACACATTGAAACCACCTTTACGGATGGGTTACCACAGCTAACATGTTCAACATTGACTTCCTAGTATTAAACATCTATTCATTACACATGGCAGTTATCTGTTGTTGATATATCAAACTTTCCAAAATGTTCGACCGCGAGAATGGACACAATTATCCGGAAAATATGTTGGTGTCGAAAGATGAGAAAATTTTACGTGATTTGGTAAGTTAACGTCAACATCAATCAGATTTACTGAACAGGTACGAGCCATCGCTTGTGATGTAAACGTGGCATATTACATTCACCACTGGACAATCCTTGACCACTGTAATTCGTGGGTCATGCTCCCATTGGTATGGCTGTATCTTAACGTGTGCTATCGATCCATGAACTAACGGAGAGGGATTACGTCGCTGGTTATGGATGCAATCAGATGCCAAGACTACATGAATGTTAGCCCTAATACGATATTATCAAATCAATCACTAATGCGGATATGGGGAAGCCGATTATATATTGGTAGTTCCGTTTACAATGCGGATTAGCTCTCGCTGCAAATTAATTTAGTGTGCGTAGGCTTATATAGAGTTGACTGTAAAACCATTAGCAGAAATAAGAGGATCCAGTAAGCGGCTTGACCTAATCTCCCGCACGGAAACATGTCGTCGAAACTCCCTCGTGTTTAAAAGCCCAAAGGAGGGATCCATTTGTCGACAGTTTGTCAGGTTCACTTCGCAGTCCTAAGCGTCTAATTCGTTCCAATATTATTGATGCAATCCACGCTTGTTCGGTCCAAAAAGTGCATTTAGTACAGAAAGCAAATTGTAATGCTGAACATTACAATGCATTGAACCATTAACAAATTCGAATACAGGGCTCATATTGCATTATACAATGAAGCTGGCAAATGGAACGATTGTTTGTTGGTTTGTTCGATAGGGAGATTACACTACATGCTCGTCTACGCACAAAACACTCTTAATGTTGTTTGTTGTGTAGTTTTATTTTACTAAATGAATGACCAAATAGACTGATAAACATCAGATATTTGTTGTGGGAGTACATAGGGTAAGCACTATAGTGACCTAGGTTATGTTTCATGGACTACCACGAAAAACAAATCAATAACGCAGAGGTCATCTAAAAGTCACATGATTTATGTTTGAGAATGGCGGGAACTGCTCTAGAGCACCGGTTTTCTTGGTTATGAACGATTCTGAGGTGACGTACACGTGCACTTGGTGTCATTGGTAGTTAAGACAAGATTTGAATCATTCAATTAAAACGCTATGAGTGTAACTGGCTGCGTATCTTAGTGCGTTGAATCTCTGTACGTTTTGGGATTTTAGAATAGTACATTCGATATAACAAGTATTATTTGAACGCGATTGCTTGTGTCTAAAGTTGAGGGGCATGGGTAGCAAAGATCACAAACAGATGAAGACTGTTAGCTGGTTCTGGTCGTGTTTGTTTATTCCTATGTCATTTGGATACATAAATCACCCCTAGTAAATATCCAGTGGCCATTTTGTTACGCATACGAATTGACCTTTTATCAGTTTTTTTGCACTTGTGGTTGACCTTGGGGCATCAACCCACGAACCTTAGTATAGAGAGACACGGCTTCTTCCATACCACCAGAATCAAAGTAAACAGAGAGCTGCTCAAATTCATGTTGTATTTAATTTTGAACTGAATCTTACAGGAAATTACGAGAAAAACTAACGAATTCAGCACCAACAGATGAAAAAAATTAAATATTCCCTGATTTTGACCTCGGCCAAAATAGCACCCAGCTTTTACATGTTGACTGACGCGAAAATGGAAATATTGGTTGACAAATGTTAAACTCGTGATGTCGGTGAAAAAATTGGCCGGATTTCAAGTTGGGTCGTAACAGGTGCATATCATACCCGTCGATATCAGCTCGACGATATGAAACCGACACATTGATAGCGTGACGACACCCATTACCTTTTCTCTTCAATATTTGTGATACTGTTTGTGCAGCAGCATGTGGATGTAAAAACATGCTGTAACTATGATTTGGATGGACCTAAGCCAAATGAATTACGCCGTTTGCTTTAGATATAAAACTATATAAATATATGTACCTTGAAATGGATTGCAGTACATGTTATATGGTCATACGTGTTGACTATAGCAACAAAACGCTAGGCTCATATTATAAATTACTATATGACCGCTTCGACCAAATGTCAGCCACTATTGACTGTATCAAATTTTACGTTTGAGGCTCTAAACCTTGATGAAGAGTGAAATATTATGCTTGTATCAGTCAAAGCTAGTTCGTTACAACGCACTCTGCAAATTGAAGGGCACACGCCATTTCTGAACAGCATTCATATATTTGGACTGCCGCTAAACATGGGTTAGCGAACCATGTTTTGCTCTAACCTTTTGTGTTAGGGTCTTGTTATGGAAGCCTGTCGACTTCTATATACTGTAGCATCAATACTTTAATGAAGCTCAGAAATGCAGCGTTGCTGAAGATCCTCGCGCTCTTTTTAAGGAGTAAGTCAGTGGTATCACAATACTCCATAATATAACCAAGTAGATGATATTTGGACATCTCCGTAAGTATTTGGTGCAACTTTACTAGCCAAGTTGAATACAATGTATTGTCGGGTATGGATGCTGACTGTTTGTAATAGTGTTTTAAAGTCAACACTTCAAGTAAATTCGAGTGTACAATCGCGGTACGCCACCGAATTCATTTTACTTAGTGCACAAGAACATCTTCATTCACCAATAGAACACTTTTAAAAGCGCCCTCGTCAAATCCCGTAAATGTATTGGTAAATTTACGAAATATTGGTGTACTGCATGTGGTGTCAGTCCATTTAAGGTTTTTCGTCTCAGTACATACGATTACAGTGGCACCACTCATCTTGTCATTGGTTATCTGCTGTAGCGTCATAAATTACAGACGACAAACGCCTGACCTTGCTTATTATTACTTCAAGCAGGCACGCCATATGTCGACAAACAACCGAATCATTGTATGAAATATTAAATAATACATTTATGTTAAAAGAGGTCAAATATTTGTGCAGATCATAGCTTAGCTAGTGCAGATTACCCAATATCATGTTCGCATTTCCTGCCCCTGTCCCCGCTCGGCAGGCTTATCGAATATTTCCCTCTCCCAACCTCCACCCCCCTCACGTCCCAAATATCTCCCCCTGTTAACATTGACCCTCACCAAAGCAATGGCAACAAACACAAACTAAAATATTTATGTTTCAGTGTGTACAATTCTCGAGATGCAGATATATTGCACACAGCTTACATACGCTATCATTATTTCAGAGAGCCCAACACTTTTTTAAATTCAATTTCCTGTCTTGCCGATGTGACTTCCGGACACGAACGTGAGCTCCTCAGTGATTGCGCCACAATGCACCGTAAAGCAGCATGTTGTGAATGTTTCTTGTTTGATTGCATTTTCCAATAAACTTTTCAGCCAAATGCAGCTAACTCCCTGGTAAGCACGAGTAAGAGCGCAATACAGGCCAGACAAAAGAGCATTCTTTGGGAGAAGCATTAAGAGCAAACATATTGAAGCGTCTTGTAGACTCAGGATGGCCAGACGATCGTTTATTAGTCTCTTTGTAAATGAGTTAGTACAGCAAACTATATAATAAAGTAGACATGCCAGATCCGGAATATGCGATACAGGCATAATCACTCTTCAACGGGATACAGTCATATCAAAAAGATTCCAAATGAGAGCTACAAAGCACGTATCCGCTATGTCGGAATTAAGATACAAGACTTTTATTACTAAAAGTAGCATTTCTCAACAATAGTCTCTCTGGGGAGTTAGTACTAGTGCAAACTTTTTAATAGATAAAACAATGTTAGCGTTTATTTGCAATTTCCATTCACCTATGGCTGGGACAGAGCTAACAATATATGGGAGAGTCTGCACCCGAGATTGTACGATTAGACTAAATGTATGATGAAGGATACATATTAAAGTTACGATTTAAACTGAATGTATTGCAACAATGTGTGAATATGGTTGCAAGTAGTTGTTTACCATAGACGCACCACCTCTGACGATAACACTGTGTCTGGTACATCATCAATAATGTTATTACAACGACGTAGCAGTGCTTTATTGTGCGCCATTTCATTGTTCTTATGCCATTCCCTTCCACCCAATTCACAACATATATGAAGACCACCATTGCAACGTATAATGGCTATGACGCTGTCGTAGTAATTTGGCGGAATTGGACAGTGGATGAGATGTCACACAATATAATGATAAGAGAGACTTTGTGGGACACGGCGACTATTTTAGTTATTTTTTCTAGGTATGGAAAAGTTGTCTGTCTGCAAGCTTTGCACCAAACAAATTGCTGTTTGGCGTGTATGTCTTAATGTTTTATCGGGCTGTTGTTATATTTTATTGACAAATAGCATATCGCTGTCACATACGGAATTTATGGGGGGATTTTCATCTTTGACGTATTCATTTTACTCAAATTTGTATGGCGCTTGAAAATAGGGTGCCTGCTGGGTTCAGCGCCTCAAAATAAAAGGTGTCACAAGATATGCTTTCAACTTCCCCCTTCCGGGCGGAATGTAGAAATAAAATGGCAGCATATGGAAGAACTCATCGGACTGTTCAAGTTAACTGTTTTGGCCAAGTAGACTTAGAGTCGCAAAAGTCATCTATGCTCTATCCATCAAAGTTATTCTTAATTCGTAATATGGGAAGACAAGATAACATTCTTATTCAATGATGCGGCTATAACTGATTTACTTCGTCTGCGAGGAAGAAATACGACCAGCTTCGTGTTTGATACTTACGCAGACGACACGTGTAGAGATCTTTATCACAACCATTAACCTTGCCGTGAAGGTGATGTGGATACTGACTCGAGCTAGTATTTTCACGACACACTGTCGATGATGAATAACAGCAGATGCTTGGAGGATAAACAAGTTATGCCACTTGACAACTCACATACATATCTGCATATATTTAATTAACCATATATATATATATATATATATATATATATATATATATATAGGATATATATATATATATATATATATATATATATATATATATATATATATATAGTATATATATATACTATATATCTACGCTGCATATTCATATATATGACATATACATGTATAAATATATCGATACATATATATATATACATATATTTTATATGTATATATATATATTTATATATAGAGAGAGAGAGAGAGAAAGAGCGAGAGAGAGAGAGAGATATATATATTTAAATATATATATACATATATAGCATATATATATATATATATATATATATATATATATATATATATATATATATATATATATCTATATATATATATATATATATATATATATATATATATATATATATATATATATATATATATATATATATATATATATATATATATAAAGACAAAAAAAAATTTTTTTCTTCATAATAACTCTCATTCGATGCTGCTCCAATCTTAAGGTACCGGGCGAAACAGGACTGCTGTATATCGTCCATCCAACAAGAAATATATATATATATATTTATTTATATTGTATGCGAATATGTACTGTCTACCTGAATCGCTGGGTAGTTATTACGGTTTTGGCGTCGACGCAAGTTGTAAGGAACAGGAAGAATGACTACTGATAGCTGAGATTACAAGTTGGTATGTGACCACACTCGAGTCCCTTCGTAGCTTAAGCCATGTACGGACTATGGCATATGATGATTGAAAATAATAAACGGTTGTACAACAAGTACCAAGTAAGGCGCATGTCCACACAATAGTCCCCTAGCGTTCAATTGTTTATATTTTATTCGTCTGACTTCGGGAAGATGTATCGAAATATTTGGCCGTGAATGTACGGTAGGGTCGTATTTAGTGTCATGTCAATGCGAATCTTATAGGGTAAGATGTATAAGGTTCTAAAAAGAACCTTACAAATTCAGTTTAGAACCTTCTTAAACTACATCAAACCTTGTAACCTTTGATTGAACGTTAAGGTTCCCTATAGCACCCCAGGGTTAAACATAAAGCCCACAAAAACCTTTATTTCTAAGAGTGTATGTTACTCCACGTATGGTGTTGTATATTGTTGTTTTAGGCCAAGCGTACATTTTCTTATAGCACCAACTATCGTGACAGTATGTGTCATCTGGTGCTTTAATAAAACAGGGGCACCAAATGTCACAGCGTGGTCGTACGTAAAAATTGCTGTACAGCCTCTATGCATTCCTTTTGGCGAAACTGTCACTTTGACACATATTGATCATGGCTCTGTATTCGGCCACATGGGCAATGCCTGGTGCGACGGGACGAATATTGGCCACTTAGCCAGATAGAAATAACTGGTATGTAAAGAATTTCTGGTCTGTTTAAAGATCCACTCCAGCAATTAAAGTACTCAACAGATTATGTTTATTGTGCTTCCTTTGAAATAATCTTGCACAAGAAATTGTCGTAATAGTTGCAAATCATTAGTAACTTGTAACTAATTACCCGGTGGGATGCTCTGAGACAAATATGTTATCATGCTTCAACCGATAGAATAAGATGCGATTCTTCTACAGGTAAACAATTGTAATAAAGTTTGCAGTATCAATCACGAAACCTACAAATTATATTATTTATCTTTTTTCTACATTTTTTAATACTCAAATTGATCAACCCACGAAAAGTTATGGGTCGAGATCATGTGATGCCGCGAGACTCGAGGCTCAATTACCCACGAAGCCAACCACACTTAATTTGATTTATGAATCCACCTACTCCTACACGCTTTAGCTCATGCACACAAGCCCGCATGCACCATTCCATCAATGGAATCAGTTATGCATTAACCAACTCGCTAATCTTTACTGAGAGACGTGTAGCCTACGTGAAGTAAAGTATCAGCTTACCATTCCCCAGACTCCGTTAATAACTTGTAACCGCGTCATGCTATAATCAGCATATATCAGTAGGATGGAGATTTCCCCTTCCATTTATCGGACAAGTACTGACAGTTATATTTGTCAATAATATTGAAATCAGCCTAGCTATAAAGCATATGTCAGTAGTATGCCTTTCCCGTGCTGACAATTCACAGAATAATCTAGCTTATAACAGGCCATGCCACGTGCAAGATATTAAAGTTGTTAGCATGACGCGGCTTCCTTCCCCGAACGTTATATTTTATACTTTGTGCTTGTAAAGAAAAATAATTTCTAGGCGTCAGGCAAATATGTGAAGATTTATTGACCACCACCATAGACATCAATACTTTAATACCTTGAAAATGAAGAAAAACTATTTTGACTAGTCATTTCAATTAGAGAGCCTGACTACGACACTGTAGCAAAATGTATATTTACTTATAATTTGTAGTAAATCTGCGTTGCCGTCAGTCGTTTTCGTGATTTGTATCAAAATGATCTGCAGTGAACGAAACACTCAAAAGCTGAATTCCGAACGATTAGTTTTGTATGGCTTTTACACACCACTATCATCAGAAAAAGGTATCTACATGATAGCCAACTTTCATTGTTCCAAAAACACTAGACAGGCGTGTAAATTTTCCCTTTTGTTTACTTGTTAGCATTACCCGAATAATCAGAAGGCCTAACCTTATTGCGTAATATGGTGTTTTGTAGCAGTCAACAACCGCTTTTACCGTTAACGGAATGGATGTATTGGTGTTAAACATTAAAATGATCGTCTTGGCAACTGTGCTCTAACCAAAATGGCTGATTGGTTCCAATAGCAATTCTCTGTATAAAAACGCTTATCTAGTACCGGAAACAAACGATAATGCTGAACCAGGTTATGCTCTGCACTATTGTCGAATTGCAATAAAGGGTTCATATTGCATATTGCAGTGAAGCTGACAAAAAGGTCCATTTCGATTTTCTCCCAATCTGTTGGTTGACATATCCTGGGTGTATGATAAGGGCAAAGGGCAATTCCTGAAAATGATCCGGCGATTCCCCATTCGATAATTTGCGAATGGCTCGTTCGAGTGGGAAATCTCTTTTAATGTTGTTTGTTGTGATTTTTATTTTACTAAATGAATGACCAAATAGACCGATGAGCATGCATGTTGCTGTGGTAAGGGGAATGTATGGTAAGCACTATAGTGATGCAGGTTATGCATCTATGTTTCATGGACTACCACAAAATACAAATCAAAAACGTGCAATCTAAAAGTCACATGATTTATGTGTGAGAATGGCTGGTACTACTCAAGACTGCTGGTGTTCAGAGTAATGATCGATTAGGTTTTGACGAGCACTTGTTGTCATTAATAATAGAGACGAAGTTTGAATCTTCATGTATAATGTCGCTGTTGTATATGTAGGGCGTTTAGAATCGTATACTAGATTTAAGCAGTGTTGCTTGAGCGCGATAGCTTAAAAGTTGCTGCATGTTTTGCTACTGCAGTGAACACGCAGTTAAATGTTTGGCATGAGTAATATATATGTAAGATGATAAAGGATTTGTAAGGGTCGAATGAATGTTTTTTTCACTAAGATGAGGCACCATTCAAGTGTGCGCATTACAGGGTGCCAAACAATGGCAGTGTTTTTATTCACAGAAAATTTGCAGACATCTATCATCATGCAGCGGTTACCAATACACCGGAGGTAACGCTACGTACCACTACACTTTACTCTTTTTCATTGGAGACAGAAAACCCAATCTATAGAGCGACCAAAAAAAGCACTTGTTCATTAAACAAGAGTATTATCTAGCTGTAGCATGCCAGTCGGCTTCGCGGATACTGATCTAAGCAACACATCAGCGGCATTTTAGTGTCACATTATTCTATACCGGTAGGAAATTGTATCGACTCAAAAATGTATGAGCTGTCAAATATCTTGACAAGCTCATGTTGTCAACTTATCCTGTAATCCATTAACGGGTAACAGTGTCCGGAGCCGGCATCCAAACTCCACCAAAAACAATGAATTATGAAGCAGTTACACAAACGTTAAGAATGGCTTGTAGTGGCGAATGTGGGGATTAAATTGCATAAAATACGATAAGTTCGATGAAAAACGGTGCTGGTAGCACAGGAAGTGCTAAACGGTGAAATGCAACTGTTTAAACCGTTGCATTTTTGCGGCAAACATAAATCTATGCATGTACCTTTTGAGTGCTAGGTAAGTGTTTCCATGCTTTGCATCTCTCTTTTTATCCACGTGTTGGTTCATCAAAGCCATCTGTGGAATTTCTCGCATCGCAAGTAAATAGCAAATAATAGCTTAGTGTTTGTGCTGTATGTGTCTGTAAATGAGGGGTATAGATAGCATAGATCATAAACAACACAGTGTACTGTTCCTGGTAGTGTTTGTTCATTCCATGTCATCTGAGTACACAAAACACCCCCAGTGACAGGCCAGTGGCAATTAGCACAACTCTCGGTGGCTTGTTACGCCTAAGAGTTGACTTTAATCACTCTCTTTCACAGATGCAGCAACAGTTAATTAACTTACCCGAACGCATTTATGGTATCATCAATTAAACGCCACACCGCTCTAATGAGTAAAGCAGCCAACAAGCAAGATAACTGAGAAAAGCTACAACCTATAATGTATCACCTGCCGCCGATCACCCCTCATGGTTGTGTATGTTTAAAGGCAGCAGTATGTACAAATGCTGAAACTCGGGCTTGACTGGACCACACACAATAAATCCGAGCAATGGTCATAGTACATTTCGATTAAGCATAGGCTCATCCAAAAACCCAATAACTGTTAACAGTGCGAAAATAGATGAGCGGCGTATCAAACTATTTCTGCATTAATTGATGAAATCTTGAAGTTGATAATATCCAGAACAAGCGTCAATTTCGGGTAATAGGTAAGTTAATCGTCTTATAACCACTTTTTACAAATGTAAACACTTAATGTTTGTATATAGTGCATCAAACAATGACATGTACAGTAGGTGATGCCTGGCTCATTTTGGTAGTTCGATTCTGAGTTATATCGATTTCAACGTATGGGCTACCAATCTCAGTTTTATGGATGTTCAGCTATAACAACTTTGTCTTATTTGTAATGGTTCCATAGTTAAAATATTCTTTTAAATATCATATATTTATATGAATATATATATGGCTATAATGTTTGCCATGCTTATTCCATAACACAGTCCAAAACATCATTATCTCCATGATAACCAAATGCAACTGCTTAATCAAACTACAGGACCTACAGCTGCTTTCTATGTCCATCAATTAGGTCTTGAGTTGTTATCTACAATAAGTGCATTAACCGATTAGAAGTATCATTAAGCGAGAGTCACTTCATTGTGCTATGCGGCACGTAAATGAGCCAAATAACACACACTAACGCTTGTGATGGATGTAAGCGGCTCCTGAGGCTACTTTGTTGGTGGCAATAATGCTAGCGCAGTGTTCATGGAAAACATAGAGTGAAATACTGGATTTAGTAAATCATCAATGCTGACTCCTCAAACGTAAAACATGATTAACTAAAAACCACAATCAGCCTATTTTCTGCAAAGTTATTGCTTTGATTTGGCAGCCTAAATTGATAAGAGATCACCATAACACGAAAGGAATCCATAAGTGGCAAAAATCTAACGGGCTCTCATACTAACAAGATCCAAGCCAATCACCTTTCATTTGCATCACCAGGGATCGCAATTGCCATGGAAGGAAAACCAAATCCAATTTCGCTTAACACACATGGATCACGAACCGATCAATCAAACGCGCAAAAAAAAAATACATTTAAATTGTATAAGCGAACATTATCGCTACAGTAGAATGCCAAGCTCCTTTAACTATGTCTATTAAATATTGAGTTCGGTTATTAAATCCCATGACCTTTAGCTTAGATTGGTTAAGTTTCTGATAATGATCGTTTCTTTAATACATATTGGTTAACGATAAAAAAGTCGGACTTACGCTACAGTGCAACCCAACCTAACCACACAAACCTAAACTCGTAGGTTACAAGTACGCTACCCAATGAAGGGAAACGGTAAAACACGACAACATTGCATCGTGTGCATAAATCGTTGACAATACTTACAATTCGGTCAGCAGACTAAGGCTCGGTATCGGACAAACTATGATAGACGTTGTGTACGAGAGACATCAGCGGAACATGAAGTTATCATTTCTGAACAACTTATCGCCCGAGAATGCATCTGTTCATGTCAGCCATACCAGTATGTGTACCAAATGTTGGGCAAGCTGCCTGGGGAAAGCATTATTTAAGTCTTTCAGTTTGTTATGAAACAAAAAAACTTTTAAGGTTGTTTCTTTTGTTGTTCGGTTAGACCTGATGTAGTTTCGTACTAACTTTAAAAAAGACAAGCAGGCTTATCCAAGGATGTACTAATTAAGCATCCAATAATTGCATTGAGATCAATGGCACTAATGTCGAATTTATCATGTTACAATGGATTCATTTGTCCAGTTTATTTAGGCGTCTTTGCAAGGTAATGAATACCTTATGTCGCTAGCTGTAGCATGATCTGACATAAGCCATTTGCAGGATGGGTAAATTGCTCGTTAATTGCAATGCAAGCGAGTTTTGCTTTCGCCATTCAAGAAGTCACAACCGCTGAATAAACATCGATCCAGCCAAGACAGTGCCAACATATGATGTCGAGCAAAGGTGACAATATATCATTGGCTGCTGGATTTTACCTGTTGTGGCTATTTACGCCTCTTGTTCAGTCTGTGTACCTTTACACGTTCGCCATTCACTTATTTATTTAAGCAACGACATTTTATTGAGTCAGAATATGCAATCATGTCTCTCGAATATGATTAATTTACGGGTTTTGAAAAGAATATTTTGTTGCCTGGGAATAAAATATTTGCGAATATATTGAAAACATGTAACTATTATAATAACAGCCAGGAATTGCACAAGTATGGTATATATTATGCAGGAATGCAATAAGCGTTAGGTAATGCGTCGAGGGTTCAATAGCTATTCCACAATGTGTAATTGGCAAGTCCTCCTTGACGGGCGCACGTATCGCACATTACGTATGTCATATAGAGACGAATTACGAAACCATTAATTTGTAAATACCAAGCGCCGTAGCTGATGATTATGAGTTATGTTGCAACTAGGGATTACTTCCAAGCATATAATACAGCACCGAGAGCCATGATTAAGTCGGCAACTCTGAGTGGGCGACGTACCGAATAAAGCGTGACGTTCGTCGTAAGCATGCTGGGAAATAAATTGGCCGCAGAGGGTTAACATAATTACAAAGTACCACCAAACTTCAATACTGATTTATGTACACCAGCAGAGAATGGAAGCTATTGCATTTGCATGCATAGTGGCACCAAAAAATTACTCGTTCATTACTAACGCAGCATTATCAAGGATAAGTGTTTTCTTCGAGGCATCGTTTAAGGCGGATGTTAATGGGGATATGTCCAGCGGTCTAGATTTTTGGCAAATACCGTTTCGGGCTACGGTTGCTTCTACGACGATGCTAGAAAGGTCGCACAACGTTGAATCCATTCATTGTTGTATCGAATAGTGATGATATCAGTAGATAACTATATCCCACACCTGTATGCCAGAGCATTTAGGTTAATCGTTAGATATTCATATAGCGCCGGTAGCACGTTGGCTATAGGAAAGCAAAGCTTATACCTCTTATTTCAAAGCATTCCAAAATTACAGTTATATCGAGAAACAACCCGATATCGAGATTTTACTGCCCCATTTGACATTCTTTCAATTTTGTGCATGTACAGGTATGGTAACAAATAGTGACTAACGACCCTGTTATTCACAGCAGCACATGATGTGACGGGATTACTGCCAGCATGGTAATCAGAAAAATTATTTCTCCTTACTTGTTATAATGTATCGCAGCCAATAACAACCGACGATAATTAGATGCGTTATTTATCGACTTTGACACGAAACGTTTCTAAAAGTCGAGGGTTATTAAATGGTCGCCCCTTCCATCCCCCCCCCCTAACCCTGCCACCTGATTGTTTACAAAATATGCGTTCGAAGTTGTATTGATATATGCCAGCTCCAGTGTTTGTCAAGCTTTGAGAAATGCACTCGCGCAATAACCAAAATTTTCATCGCCAGCCTGCCATTCGCGAGCCATTGCTATATTGTATGCCGTGTGTATTGTATACATGCCGCTGAACTACACAGGCACTCATCGATGGTTATATCCTCATACATGAAAGCCACCGCTGATAATCGTTGCTGTCTAGGTCCTTAGTTGTACTAAGCATTGTCAGCAGACGATAACAATGCGAGACAACTTTTTCTTGTCACGTCCTGTGCCAAGCCGAAATCCTCCTGCCAATGTTTTATGCCAAATATTTGACTTGATTGAGTAAGTGAGTATGTGAGTGAATGAGTGAGTGAGTGAGTGAGCATGCGAATATGTGAGTGAATGAGTGAGTAATGGGTAAGTGGTGATCGCGTGTTGTTGGAGAATTCCCAGCTAGCTGACTGATTTAATATGCGTGTATTCCGTGAATAAGGCGCGACGACGTGGGACCTAGGTATGTACTATGCGGGATGTGTTACTGGTATAAACAGGGTATATATCATGCTTTGGTTATGCATCATCTAGAAGACCTCCATTTGGCAACTTTGTGTTTATACGATTGAGAATCGCAGGAGAAAAAGTTTCAAATAGAGAGCCTGACTACGACACTGTAGCAAAATGTATATTTACTTATGATTTGTAGTAAATCTGCGTTGCCGTCAGTCGTTTTCGTGATTTGTATCAAAATTATCTGCAGTGAACGAAACACTCAAAAGCTGAATTCCGAACGATTGGTTTTGTATGGCTTTTCCACACCACTATCATCCGAAAAAGGTATCGACATGATAGCCAACTTTCATTGTTCAATAAACACAAGACAGGCGTGTAAATTTTCCTTTTTGTTTACTTGTTAGCATTACCCGAATAATCAGAAGGCCTAACCTTATTGCGTGATATGGTCTTTTGTAGCAGTCAACTACCGCTTTTACCGTTAACGGAATGGATGTATTGGGGTTAAACATTAAAATGATCTTCTTCGCAACAGTGCTCTAACCAAAATGGCTGATTGGTTCCAATAGCAATTCTCTGTATAAAAACGGTTATCTAGTACCGGAAACAAACGATAATGCTGAACCAGGTTATGCTCTGTACTAATGTCGAATTGCAATAAAGGGTTCATATTGCATATTGCAGTGAAGCTAAAAAAAAAGGTTCATTTCGATTTTCTTCCAATCTGTTGGTTGACCTATCTTGGGTGTATGATAAGGGCAAAGCGCAATTCCTGAAAGTGATCCGGCGATTCCCCATTCGATAATTTGCGAATGGCTCGTTCGAGTGGGAACTTGCACTACATGCTCATCCACATGTAAATCTCTTTTAATGTTGTTTGTTGTGATTTTTATTTTACTAAATGAATGACCAAATAGACCGATGAGCATGCATGTTGCTGTGGTAGGGGGAATGCATGGTAAGCACTGTAGTGATGCAGGTTATGTATCTATGTTTCATGGACTACCACAAAATACAAATCAAAAACGTGCAATCTAAAATTCACATGATTTATGTGTGAGAATGGCTGGTACTACTCAAGACCGCTGGTGTTCAGAGTAATGATCGATGAGGTGTTGACGAGCACTTGTTGTCATTAATAATAGAGACGAAGTTTGAATCTGCATGCATAATGTCGCTGTCGTATATGTAGGGCGTTTAGAATTGTATACTAGATTTTAGCAGAGTTGCTTGAGCGCGATAGCTTAAAAGTTGCTGCATGTTTTGCTACTGCAGTGAACACGCAGTTAAATATTTGGCATGAGTAATATATATGTAAGATAATAAAGGATTTGAAAGGATCGAATGAATGTTTTTTTCACTAAGATGAGGCACCATTCAAGTGTGCGCATTACAGGGTGCCAAACAATGGCGGGTTTTTATTCACAGTAAATTTGCAGACATCTATCATCATGCAGCGGTTATCATTACACCGGAGGTAACGCTACGTAACACTACACTTTACTCGTTTTTCATTGGAGACAGAAAACCCAATCTATAAAGCGACCAAAATAAAGCACTTGTTCATTAAGCAAGAGTATTATCTAGCTGTAGCATGCCAGTCGGCTTCGCGGATACTGATCTAAGCAACACATCAGCGGCATTTTAGTGTCACATTATTCTATACCGGTAGGAAATTGTATCGACTCAAAAATGTATGAGCTGTCAAATATCATGACAAGCTCATGTTTTCAACTTATCCTGTAATCCATTAACGGGTAACAGTGTCCAGAGCCGGCATCCAAACTCCACCAAAAACAATGAATTATGAAGCAGTTACACAAACGTTAAGAATGGCTTGTAGTGGCGAATGTGGGGATTAAATTGCATAAAATACGATAAGTTCGCTGAAAAACGGTGCTGGTAGCACAGGAAGTGCTAAACGGTGAAATGCAACTGTTTAAACCGTTGCATTTTTGCGGCAAACATAAATCTATGCATGTACCTTTTGAGTGCTAGGTAGGTGTTTCCATGCTTTGCATCTCTCTTTATATCCACGTGTTGGTTCATCAAAGCCATCTGTGGAATTTCTCGCATCGCAAGTAAATGGCAAATAATAGCTTAGTGTTTGTGCTGTATGTGTCTGTAATTGAGGGGTATAGATAGCATAGATCATAAACAACACGGTGTACTGTTCCTGGTAGTGTTTGTTCATTCCATGTCATCTGAGTACACAAAACACCCCCAGTGACAGGCCAGTGGCAATTAGCTCCACACATAGCAACTCTCGGTGGCTTGTTACGCCTAAGAGTTGACTTTAATCACTCCCTTTCACAGATGCAGCAACAGTTAATTAACTTACCCGAACGCACCGCTCTAATGAGTAAAGCAGCCAACAAGCAAGATAACTGAGAACAGCTACAACCTATAATGTATCACCTGCCGCCGATCACCCCTCATGGTTGTGTATGTTTAAAGGCAGCAGTATGTACAAATGCTGAAACTCGGGCTTGACTGGACCACACACAATAAATCCGAGCAATGGTCATAGTACATTTCGATTAAGCATAGGCTCATCCAAAAACCCAATAACTGTTAACAGTGCGAAAATAGATGAGCGGCGTATCAAACTATTTCTGCATCAATAGATGAAATCTCTTAAGTTGATATAGAACAAGCGTCATCCAATAGGTAACAATTGTTTATAACCACTTTTTACAAATGTAAACTTAATATTTGTATATCATCAAACAATGACATGTACAGTAGGTGATGCCTGGCTCATTTTGGTAGTTCGATTCTGAACTGCAACTATGGCGCTTATCAACTGGAGTTATATCGATTTCAACGTAAGGGCTACCAATCTCAGTTTTATGGATGTTCAGCTATAACAACTTTGTCTTATTTGTAATGGTTCCGTAGTTAAAATATTCTTTTAAATATCATATATTTATATGAATATATATATGGCTATAATGTTTGCCATGCTTATTCCATAACACAGTCCAAAACATCATTATCTCCATGATAACCAAATGCAACTGCTTAATCAAACTACAGGACCTACAGCTGCTTTCTATGTCCATCAATTAGGTCTTGAGTTGTTATCTACAATAAGTGCATTAACCGATTAGAAGTATCATTAAGCGGGAGTCACTTCATTGTGCTATGCGGCACGTAAATGAGCCAAATAACAAACACTAACGCTTGTGATGGATGTAAGCGGCTCCTGAGGCTACATTGATGGTGGCAATAATGCTAGCGCAGTGTTCATGGAAAACATAGAGTGAAATACTGGATTTAGTAAATCATCAATGCTGACTCTTCAAACGTAAAACATGATTAACTAAAAACCACTATCAGCCTATTTTCTGCAAAGTTATTGCTTTGATTTAGCAGCCTAAATTGATAAGAGATCACCATAACACGAAAGGAATCCATAAGTGGCAAAAATCTAACGGGCTCTCATACTAACAAGATCCAAGCCAATCACCTATCATTTGCATCACCAGGGATCGCAATTGCCATGGAAGGAAAACCAAATCCAATTTCGCTTAACACACATGGATCACGAACCGATCAATCAAACGCGCAAAAAAAAAATACATTTAAATTGTATAAGCGAACATTATCGCTACAGTAGAATGCCAAGCTCCTTTAACTATGTCTATTAAATATTGAGTTCGGTTATTAAATCCCATAACCTTTAGCTTAGATTGGTTAAGTTTCTGATAATGATCGTTTCTTTAATACATATTGGTTAACGATAAAAAAGTCGGACTTACGCTACAGTGCAACCCAACCTAACCACACAAACCTAACCTCGTAGGTTACAAGTACGCTACCCAATGAAGGGAAACGGTAAAACACGACAACAATGCATCGTGTGCATAAATCGTTGACAATACTTACAATTCGGTCAGCAGACTAAGGCTCGGTATCGGGCAAACTATGATAGACGTTGTGTACGAGAGACATCAGCGGAACATGAAGTTATCATTTCTGAACAACTTATCGCCCGAGAATGCATCTGTTCATGTCAGCCATACCAGTATGTGTACCAAATGTTGGGCAAGCTGCCTGGAGAAAGCATTATTTAAGTCTTTCAGTTTGTTATGAAACAAAACTTTTAAGGTTGTTTCTTTTGTTGTTCGGTTAGACCTGATGTAGTTTCGTACTAACTATAAAAAAGGCAAGCAGGCTTATCCAAGGATGTACTAATTAAGCATCCAATAATTGCATTGAGATCAATGGCACTAATGTCGAATTTATCATGTTACAATGGATTCATTTGTCCAGTTTATTTAGGCTTCTTTGCAAGGCAATGAATACCTTATGTCGCTAGCTGTAGCATGATCTGACATAAGCCATTTGCAGGATGGGTAAATTGATCATTAATTACAATGCAAGCGAGTTTTGCTTTCGCCATTCAAGAAGTCACAACCGCTGAATAAACATCGATCCAGCCAAGACAGTGCCAACATCTGATGCCGAGCAAAGGTGACAATATATCATTGGATGCTGCATTTTACCTGTTGTGGATATTTACGCCTCTTGTTCAGTCTGTGTACCTTTACACGTTCGCCATTCACTTATTTATATAAGCAACGACATTTTATTGAGTCAGAATATGCAATCATGTCTCCCGAATATGATTAATTTACGGGTTTTTGAAAAGAATATTTTGTTGCCTGGGAATAAAATATTTGCGAATATATTGAAAACATGTAACTATTATAATAACAGCCAGGAATTGCACAAGTATGGTATATATTATGCAGGAATGCAATAAGCGTTAGGTAATGCGTCGAGGGTTCAATAGCTATTCCACAATGTGTAATTGGCAAGTCCTCCTTGACGGGCGCACGTATCTCACATTCCGTATGTCATACAGAGACGAATTACGACACCATTAATTTGTAAATACCAAGCGCCGTAGCTGATGATTATGAGTTATGTTGCAACTAGGGATTACTTCCAAGCATATGATACAGCACCGAGAGCCATGATTAAGTCGGCAACCCTGAGTGGGCGACGTACCGAATAAAGCGTGACGTTCGTCGTAAGCATGCTGGGAAATAAATTGACCGAACTTCAATACTGATTTATGTACACCAGCAGAGAATGGAAGCTATTGCATTTGCATGCATAGTGGCACCAAAAAATTACTCCTTCATTACTAACGCAGCATTATCAAGGATAAGTGTTTTCTTCGAGGCATCGTTTAAGGCGGATGTTAATGGGGATATGTCCAGCGGTCTAGATTTTCGGCAAATACCGTTTCGGGCTAGGTTGCTTCTACTACGAATGCTAGAAAGGTCGCACAACGTTGAATCCATTCATTGTTGTATCGAATAGTGATGATATCAGTAGATAACTATATCCCACACCTGTATGCCAGAGCATTTAGATTAATCGTTAGATATTCATATAGCGCCGGTAGCACGTTGTCTATAGGAAAGCAAAGCTTATACCTCTTATTTCAAAGCATTCCAAAATTACAGTTATATCGAGAAACAACCCGATATCAAGATTTTACTGCTCCATTTGACATTCTTTCAATTTTTTGCATGTACAGGTATGATAGCAAATAGTGACTAACGACTTGTTATTCACAGCAGCACATGATGTGACAGGATTACTGCCGGCATGGTAATCAGAAAAAATATTTCTCCTTACTTGTTATAATGTATCGCAGCCAATAACAACCGACGATAATTAGATGCGTTATTTATCGACTTTGACACGAAACGTTCCTAAAAGTCGAGGGTTATTAAATGGTCGCCCCTTCCATCCCCCCCTAACCCCTGCCACCTGATTGTTTACAAAATATGCGTTCGAAGTTGTATTGATATATGCCAGCTCCAGTGTTTGTCAAGCTTTGTGAACTGCACTCGCGCATTAATCAAAATTTTCATCGCCAGCCTGCCATTCGCGAGCAATTGCTATATTGTATGCCGTGTGTAATGTATACATGCCGCTGAACGACATGAAAGCCACCGCTGATAATCGTTGCTGTCTAGGTCCTTAGTTGTACTAAGCATTGTCAGCAGACGATAACAATGCGAGACAACTTTTTTTTGTCACGTCCTGTGCCAAGCCGAAATCCTCCTGCCAATGTTTTATGCCAAATATTTGACTTGATTGAGTAAGTGAGTATGTGAGTGAATGAGTGAGTGAGTGAGTGAGTGAGCATGCGAATATGTGAGTGAATGAGTGAATAATGGGTAAGTGGTGATCGCGTGTTGTTGGAGAATTCCCAGCTAGCTGACTGATTTAATATGCGTGTATTCCATGAATAAGGCGCGACGACGTGGCACCTAGGTATGTACTATGCGGGATGTGTTACTGGTATAAACAGGGTATATATCATGCTTTGCTTATGCATCATCTAGAAGACCTCTATTTGGGACCTTTGTGTTTATACGATTGAGAATCGCAGGAGAAAAAGTATAGTAAATTTTAGAGTCAACAAGAACCAAACCGATCGACAGGGGTGTCTGAGACATGAATGCTGTGCCCATGATTTGCACAATAAGAGACTGTCCATGGATAAGAGAGTCATATTATGATGAATCCCAGCCCATGTGGAGAATTATTTAGCGAAGTGGCTGTAAGATGATCGATGTGGCCATGTTATGAAGAGGCCGAAGAAATGCAGTGAATAGTGTGATGAACAGAAAGATGAACAATGTATACGTGAAAACCTGGGCGAGGCATTTAATCATGGTATTTGTGTTATAATACGGGGCGAGTGTGGCGATAGAATATCAGCGTGGTGCAAACAGGGCATGAATAAAAGCATATATCGTATAATTACTGAGCAAGAAAGGAATAGCGACATTACGCGGTCCGATGTATATCTATAAAATATATACCGGGATATCATATTAAACTGTTGATATTCTTACCAGCTACTAAAACCAACGGCAATAGTGATTTTGTATGAGCAATATGCCGTTGCTATTGCGGGCAAACTTACCACTGTGATCGAAGATTTTATTCATTTGGAAACTTTTCGTTGGGCGCATGGAATGATAGGTTACAAAACATGTATAATGCTTTCCAGTTTTGTGTCATTCAAAGACAGCATGTAAGTTGTACGTAAGTGTCCCAGCCACTCATGTTACGTCACAAAGAAACTAACGAGGTGATGTGATGAAACCCTCCAGCGTCAAATGAATTCCACGTTTTTTTAAAATTCATTTTTATAAGCATAACAACAAGATGCATGGCCGGCTGGTGTTTGATGTTCCTCAAAGAAATCCAATGGTTTTTTTGTTGCATGTACGTTAGTTTATAGTACACATATTTCAAAATGCCATATTTATTTTCTCTTCTATAGACTCCTACCTATGTAAGGTCGCGGTGTATAGTAAGCTATAATCATAGAGGGTATTATACTTCCGGAGGTATTACAAGGCGCAAATTATGCGAATGGAAACAGCATTGATAATGTATTTATTCAACAATTGCCATGGGACGCAAGATATTTATATTGCAGAAATTGCAAGCCTCGAACATGAATAACAGAAACGTAATAGTCTTATCTATTGTGAATGGCGTCAGTCGAAAATACGCCGCGAAAGGTAACAATAAAACACGTCTAGTTTCCCATTGCATAACTGGCAACCTGTCGTTGTTTTGTTCCAAATCAATGTGGATTTATGTATACGAGAGGTTAACAAAAGAAATTTGGAATAGGTCAATTGGCGTATTCTGATAAAGATGCTGATGAATCATTTAGGCTTTGAAGGTGACGTGTCAAAGCATAGTACCTTTGCGATGTGGGAATAAGCTTCATTGTTTTCTATGACCACATTGGTTAATTGCAATGGTAAGATAATTGTGTATCACTGAGAAGACAGTAGGGGAACAGATAAACAGCCCCTTTGTGGATTCAGCTGCCTCTTACGATATATCTGCTGCATCAACCGGTTTTATTTGGCGTTATGCGTTATGTGAGTGTTAGGACCCTGGGGTAAAGAAGCTACGAGGGGCAGCCATTTACACTGGAGCCGATTGAGTTGATGGTCTATGCGTTCCATGTCCCGCCATGTAAAGACGCCTATTTATGAGGCGTCACAAGGCGTACACACTTGGCCTTAATATGAATAATTTTAGTCGTGGTGTCTTGTAATGTATTGGAGGGTATGACTGTCAACAGGAGCAATAAGAGTGATTACAATAAACCATTCAGTAGCGCAAAATATCAATTGCAATGCAATCCGCGATAAAAGTATACCCTTACGATTCAAATCATCAGCTGTAGATGGTCGAATTGTGGAGTAAGTGCATTTTACTCAACTAAGAATACATGAAAATCTATTGTACAGCTCTGTTACTGCTAATGGGCGACACATTGCGCTAAGTAAAGCAAGATGCCCGATGTGACGTGGTGAGGATACAACTAGGATATTACGTTAGGTTGTAGGCATTATTCAGTTTGATATTGGGAATATTAGATAGAGAGGATTATGAAAAAGCTAACCAGGTCGCCATATGCCCCTGGAAATGATTATTGTTAATATGTTAAAGATGTGTCTCGCCGCTCCGTGTGTTTTGTTACGGGTGTCTGTGTCTTGCGTGCTGTCATCTCGTTTCGCTTTTCGAAAAATACCCAACGCCCAGAGAGCATTGTGTGCAGGTTATATATAGCGGGTCACTTTATTACTTCTGTAGGTTTGTTTATCAAGTCAGACAATTGGCGACTGATTATTTTTGTCATTAAAATTCAATCCTTACATGCTGTCATTGTGTGTTGTACGTGACACTATTCAACAGCTGGTTCAAACGCCTGCATACTTCACCAGTTTTAACGTCATCATCTTCCATGTAACAATCGTCCTGCTGCTCACGTATATAAATTAATAATACCACGCAACTTGGTTTATAAATGCCGAGTAAAGACTAAATGAGTATGTCTGCTTAGGCTACTAAAAATTGTGTGACTCTATTGCATTTGCACATATTGACTATAAATGATCAATAATGTGACACCCTATAGAGCTAGAAAGTCAATTAAAGGAATTAACAACAAGCATGCCAAATTGTCTAAATCGCTGCAGTTATTTAAGATTGGTCGGTTTAAGCGAGTGCCACTTGTATACACATGTTAAGACTATTAACTTGTATTGGTGTTAAAGAGGAGAATAACTAGTTGTAAAAATATTTTAATTCAGGGTGCGATTAACTTCGTGGTAGGTCTGAGAGTGAGTATTGATTACGTTATTGATGCAAAGTAATTACGACATACAATCTCACAATTGGCATATAATTATCCTTAGACACCATGAATAGGTTTTTGCATACAGATTTAGCGGTTTTTACATCTGAATACCCTTCGTTATATACCGTGTTAAATGATTGTGAGATGTGGTAGAGGGTCGTGAGTAGTGCGATTAAGTGCGCGGCATCAATAATTTATGTGTCTGAATGTCTAGGGAAATTATAAGTGAAAATTTGGTGGCGCAGGGTTTGGCTCATCACTGTTAATATCCCAGTACCATCTGACCGGCTTAATGTAATTACTCGCTTCGTATGACCCGCAATAGTATGCCGCCAAATTTTTGGTTGCCGTGAACTGACTTGGTTATGATGATCAACCACTCAAATGCTCCATTGTGAATGGACGGGAAAAAATAATATTTCCATGGCAAACACATGACTTTCGGTTCATAATATTTGGATTAGTGACTGTTCAGACAAATGGGCTTACTGGATATTCATTACACGCGATACAGAGCGGAAACTCACCCATATTACCTTTGCATAAACCAACATCAGTCTTGAAGCTGTGGGAACCCAACCATTTATTGTTAGTTATCATTGATACAAAGCAAGACTTTAAAAGGTACCAAAGACATATATAGAAGAGAAGACATACTGCTAATATCATTCGTGATGATATTAACGAACTTTCTTTCGACAATGTTATCGTCCCTGCTTTCAGCAATGATCCAAACACCATTGTACCAACCAAAAGAAGCCAATATTACAATGATAAGGAGATTTCATGATTTCACTACTTGACAACTATGCCCAAATGTTAGTCAACCTATCTTAGATAAACGGAATATAATAAACAGTTTGATGAAATTTTGCCGATATAGGAAACCTGAACAAGAAGTTAAATATACACGCTATTCGAAACAATTGACGTGTCATAAATGGGTCAAAATGCGTTATGAATGTCATAAAATACATTCAATGCAAGTGAACATTCTTTGGTGTGTCTTATTGTGGAGTAATGTATCATATGTCTTTAATATAAGGCAATTGCATCAATCAAAAAGGTATTATAACTTAACGATACAAGTCGCACAAGAAATGGATGCTTTGCATATATATATATATATATATATATATATATATATATATATATATATATATATATATATATATATATATATATATATATATATATATATATACATATACATATATATATACATACATGTAAATAACATATGTATTTTTGGCGTCATGAGTTCCTGTTAAAGCTGGTCAGCACTCCATGGCTCCAATAGCTCCACTTTTGTGGCATGAATAATTATACACCTGTAAAGTGTTAATAACACGAACCAGTCGTCAATTATGACCTATGCCAAACATTCTCCTTCCCCAATGCACATTACGTGATGTCAGATATATATATATATATATATATATATATATAATATATATATATATATATAGATAGAGATAATAGAGGTATATATATATATATATATAGATAGGCATATATATATATGTATTAATATATATATATAGAGATATTTTATATATAGAGAAAGATATAAATATATATATATATATATATATATTGATATATACATATATATATAGATATAGATACATACATACATATATTTATATATATATGTTTATATCCATATAAATGTTTACATCTTTATATATGTATATATATATATTTATATGTATATCAATATATACATATTTATATATACATATATATGTATATATATATATATATATATATATATATATATATATATATATATATATATATATATATATATATATATATATATATATATATATATATATATATATATACGTCTATATTCATGCATATATATATATATGCTTCACCTATTTCGTTATTGTGGGCAAATGAGGCAGTCATGCCTATTAAAACCAATGATGTACATCGAAGAGCATCAGATTGTCCTTACTCATCATACACACCACTAATGGTACACTTTAGAACACTGTGCTTTAACATAGGCGGCGTGTTACAAGGGGCTCGTATCGTATAACGAGACTTATAAGGATGACCAAGGATGCATAGGATCATCATTTTAAATCAATACGGATCCAAATAATCAGTGATACATGCAAACAAATGCATATTAATTGGAAGACGACTGATGTCATGTTAAGGGCTGTGTCAATCGAACTATTACATGAGCGATTTTTCAGCAGCAGGATGCGCGTTGAGTCATTTAGACATGGTGGCGGAGCAGTTCCTGACACGGTCAATATGGGAATAAAACGGTTCTGACATTTTGATGCATGGTCAACATCAGTGGACGCCAGTTCATCTTTATCAATAAATAGATTTAGGGCGCTGTTGTTCATGTTTAACTGGTATGCTCGTTTAATTATCTCTGCAGTTCCGCAACGGTAGATCGCCAATTGTAGGTTTCAAATTATTTGAATGGGGAAGTATATTTATATGTATTATATCTACGAATTGGTGGAGAATACTTAATCACTTTATCACTCTATTTCCAACGAATGGATCTGCTATATTTCTTCATCAATTGTTCGTATGAATTAAATGGACGCAACAATGCCACGTCTTTGTCCGAGTCGAGTTCACTTCGGTTCGTGGTCTGTTGGCTGGCATTATCACAATAAATGATCACTCACACCTAATGAGTGGTGGACAGAGCTCTTTAACTTAAAATATTTCTGGTTGCTACGAGCTGTTCTGCACAGCGAGAGAATGTGGAAACAATGTACACACATAAATTTGCTTTGCTGCTCGATAGATGATTCAGAATCGTTATGTACGGCCGTATCGTGCAAAGCAATATATTTGCCGCTAAAAGCGACATAGCATCAATGACATTTACAATAAATACCCCATATAAGTGTTAAATCATGGGAAGTGATTTTATGGGCAGAGATTAATATTAACCCTATTGAAGTGTATAGCATTAACAGTGCTGATATAGTGATCAATCAGGGGAAACGGGCGCTAATTGGACGATAGATGATTGTATTGGACTTGTTGTGACTATTGTACAGTAACAAAGTTTAGACCCGACTGATGCTGATATAACAGTTTGAGTGCTCACGATCATCAGGTGCATGTTTATTGACGCCACACAAATGGCGCGATAGGAGCCATATAATGCTGACCAGCTTTAACAGGAACTCATGACGCCAAAATTACGGGCGCCTGTAATGAAGTGTTAATAACACGAACCGGTCGTCAATTATGTCCTATGCCAAACAATCTCCATCCCCCAATTCACATTACGTGATGTCAGATAAGGGGGATGATATACATGCTAGGTTATCAACCCATATAATTATAAGAGCGACGTGATGTGATGAGTATTCATTTTTTCATGCCATACGTATCATATTTCCGCCTGCACCACATGAGCAATGATTCACCATAAAATGGCTCGTCCGTTCAGAGGCATTGGTATGTTCCTGTTCTAGCTGCAGCTGTGATTCGTAAAAGCATGACACTTTACCAATGAAAAGTAGTTCCCGCAAAAGCGCATTCGACGGCGCCCGCACCACGCAGATAATAAGTTTTGTTCTTGTAGCTTCTTTAACATGCATGCTTCCATTATCTTGTCTCAAATGAATCATAGGCATAATTCTATAAAGCACCATGTTAAACTGTTAGTTACCATCTCACAACTCATTCTTGCATTCAATACAGAAGCATTTTAATCCCTCAACGCGCCATTGCATTGTCAATCCTTACATGAGCCTCTGTTCCAAACCTGACGGCATGTCATTCAATATACCTTGACAACATATGATAACTTTCACTGATGTTATTGACAATATTAAAAATAGGCAACTGAGCCTATGTATAACATCGCCGAATCAACCCAATTAGGTATATAATTCGTTGTCCCCCTACGACAGAGGACCTCACTTAAAAGGAATGTGCTAACTAATTGCAATGCCCGAGGTGAACTTATTGAATTACACGAGGAGCTAGCTTAAATGTCAAAGATCCAATAGTTTTGTAATGAGCCCGTTACAAGCAGAATGAACTACACATTTGGAACTGCCATACATGAACCGCTAAACATAAGGGTATCTTGATAACAATGTATTACACCTGACATAAGGATATAAATATCTATGACTTGTGAAAGGAGATGGGGTAATGGAAAATGTCAATGTTTACTATGCCCTTGTGATAACCAACCCGAAGATAATCTTTTTGTTGACTTGTTGCATTTGGAACTCTGCTTAGAGTGACAGGGAATTTAGTTCACCCAAACATACTTTGATAATGAAGCCGTTGGCAACTTCCACGACTTTACTCTTTTGTATTGCGACATAGAAGCGCAATAATACATATTGAATAACCTCGCATTTTGTTGTGAATCCACCAGAAAGAGAGATTTGTACGCATTGAAAGTTATCGGGTGATTCAGCATGCCCTTTCGGTACCTGCTGCTTGTAGCCTGATACAATGGTAAATTACAAATGTGTTTTTTCTTAACCATAAATGTTATCGATGCGGTAGCGGCAAAGGTTGAAAAGGATGGGTAATATGCATTCAATGGAATATATATTAGAAACATTGCTTAACGCGGTTTCACTTTTTCCGCGGTTCTGCATTAAGGCGTTGCTAATGCTGATAGAATCGCACGGCATCATTTCAAAAACGCTGTACGCTGTCCAGACTTCAAACTCTTTAATTCATGTGTTTAGTTATGGAAGTTGCTTTGATGTAAGCATTGATTGATACTAAATCCAACACTAATGAGATTTTAGGGTATATTACAGCTATCGTCGTCGTCCTGTTGATATTTAAATTCTGTTGGTCTTGATTAATTGAGATAATTAGCAGCGAATTGTGGTCGGAAATAACAGCCTGCACGGGAACCAGAGAGTGACGAGTTTGAAATAAACCACTATGGCGTACATTCCCTCTATGGCCTTGACTTCATTCGATCCGGCCACCTGTCACAGAAGCAAATGTTACAAACATCACAAAATGTTAGCCAATACTTTGTGGATTAAACTGATGCGTTGGCGTTTGGCATGAACCTGGTTGCAATCACACCCAGGCACTTAGCCGTAACACACGGCTAAATTCATCCCATGATGACACGTATTACTTGATATGTTTTTGTCCGTCGAATGGAATAGAAATAAACCTACACCAGATATATGACAAGGTGTTGGTGGTTAGTATTTCTATACATTACGTCTGAAACCATAATTGCTCTCAACTTTTCATCAAATTATTTCCTTAATCTGCTCGCCAGCTTACTGAACAATTTATAGCTACCCACAGATACTTCGTATTAATAGCGGAGGGCACACTGTCATTTGACGCCTGGTAAATGACAGAAGTTATTGATTATGGTTGCGAATCAATGCACTTCTAAGCACAGAAGCAGTGTCTGACGACGTATTGTGACGAAAGTAGCAAACTGTCGACTCATTTTAGTGTCAGCTGGCCGCTATTTGACCCTTATCGTGTCTCACTGTATCGCATTAACATTAATGAGATGCATCAGTCGCTGTAGTGCTGTGCAACTATAACAATGAAGGAGAACATCGATGATGTTTATTCAATTCAAGCTACAGAATAATTAGCCATGAATGCTGACCGAAAACGCTATAACGAAATATAGAATAGCAAACAATATTTGTCGTGTTTAGTTTTGTATATCTTCCCTTCTTGCACCCCTATGTTGACTTTCATTTCATCCTGTTGGTAGTTGCGAGACGGTATATCTACAGTTGTAAGACTCAGATTATCCTGGTGGAGTATTATCGCTTTAACCTATGTGTATTGAATCAGTGCAGTAAGCATATGGGCTCTACAATGCGTCGATAGTGAATACTTGCCCGATAATTGGTTTGAATGGAGGTAGGATGCACTTATTTTGATGGGCAATTACTGTGAGCAGTAGTTTAAGTTTAGATAGTGCGTGTTTCTTGGCCCTTCTCAGTCAAATTTACTCTGTGCAGGTGGCGGTTGGATAATAATTATTCGTAAAATTATAGCGTATTGATTTACAACAACCAGGTTGGGGCTTTAAGTACTGTACTAAAGTTTCGAAGTCTGAAACCTATTTACATTGAACGAGTAGATTATCCGATGATGGTGCAAAATACATCATGCCCATATTGTAGACATTTCCAGGATAGATGCTACGAATGAAACTGCAGTATTGAAAACCCGAACCATTTCGTGTTAGTCATCATTGATACAAAGCGAGAATTAAAAAGTTACCCATGTCATATATATGTGATGTTAAAAGAGGCATAAACAAAAATGTGTTTTGTAAGGCTCCACGTAAGATCGTACCAAATGAGAGAAGCCAGTCTTAGAATGATATCGCTCAGTTCATTGCTGCTGATTCTGACGCCATGCAATATTGTGAATTGTTAAGTACACTTTGCATTCACTAACAAATGGAATGCGACTACGCAGTTTATATTCAGACTAGGATCACATTATGCTTTCACCAAAAACAATGCATCCATCTCGCTCCTTCTTAAGTCTTCGACTATGTGCACTTTTTGTTGAATAAATATGAGACGTGAAACACTTAGCACGAGATGGGAATAAGCTGAAGCAGACAAATAGGACTCAGCAAGCCGAACAAAAACAACATGCCATTAAGATATCAGTATTAACTGCTGCAATTTGAGTACGGCACTTGCAGAACACTGCGGGAACTTAATAGGCAATGTCACATCATATCTTCTGTTCTACTATATTACGTGATAACAATTAACTTCAGGTCAATTGATGATGATGTAACTGCCAACATATTATCAAAGTAACGAGAACTATATTGTGCTTGAAAGAAATAGCAGCAACACATTTCGCCGCATTGATATCACTTCGATAACCTGTATGTGACTAACGGGACATACTAGCATAGTGTTCGACATTAATCTGTCTGGCCAAAACAGCAACTGAACCAATAAGATCCGCACCCAAACAGCCCAGTACGGTTCACACTATGCCGTTAAATCAACAAACTTGCACAATGAATATTCTCATCGAACTTTCTAGATCTTAACCTTATAATGAGGGCCTTTGTTAATAGTGTAAACGCTATTCCGTTGCCGTATAAATATAACTTGCATGAATTGTCAAACAAAACTATTTGATGTATGAACATCTTCCCTAGTTGACAATATAAGCACCACTAATCGCAATATAATCATTAAGAATGTCGTCGTCATTAATTAGTTGACACCTCAGAATATATGCGAGCTGTTGTAGGGATACGTGTTGATGACCTATAATGGGCATGATGCCGCACGGTAATGGATGGTTGTTGGATGTAATATTGCATGCTTGACACGGTCCATTCTATGAGGGTAATTGTGAGAAAGAAAAATAACTCAGGCCTATTATGACATCGATTTCATTTATGGGGCGCGTATTTGGTGTAAAGATAGTCATTGTCAATGGGTCGCTGATCTCCACGAACGAGGAAGTATGGTTATTCTGATCCACCTATTTCTTTCCTGAGGGCCAATGAGGCAGTCGCGGCTATCGAACGGAATGCATATCGGACAGCATCAGACTGTGCGTAAGCCCAATTTGCATTCAGCTAGTCGCAGAAATCGGTATTGGTTGTAATGCGAGATACCCAGCGATGCGTGTGTAAAACGTGATTGAATGCTTGTGCATTCGTCCTGTACTTTCGATCCATTAACGTAATGCGAAGGTTAGCACCCGCTGTGTTTTTTATTCAATCGGATTATTTGCTTTCCCTGTGATCTCCTAACATAGACTCAGTGCAACGAGAGACATGATCGACAAGGTATATATATATATATATATATATATATATATATATATATATATATATATATATATATATATATATATATATATATATATATATATATATATATATATATATATATATATATATATATATATATATATATATATATATATATATATATATATATACATTAAATGTGTACTTGAGTTGTTGCTTTGATGTTAGCACTTATTGGCATTCTAAATGCAACACTTACGAGGTTTTGAGAAGACGGGTTATCATTTCGCAGTCTATTACTGCTGCGCATATAAAGTCCGAGTCAAATGGACAATTCGTTTGGTCTTGATTAATACTCAAAAACGCAACCGTAAAGGACCTTGTTAGTCCATATTTACTTCACCCCCCCCCCACCCAACCTGTCTCTGAAGCAAAAGTTACACTCCCCACCACATGTTAGCCGCCACTCAATTATTACGGCTATCGTTGATCTAGTCAAATGTACAATTCGTTGGGTCTTGATTAAATGAGATTGCAAAACGGAATTAGCAGTCTTCACGAGAGCCAGAGAGGGTGATTTAGAAATATACCATCACAGAAAAAACGACCTTGCTAGCCTAAGTACGCCTCAATCGGGCCACCAGTCTTATAAACGAATGATACGCACATCATACAAAGTTATCCACCACTGAAAATGGGTAAACCGATTGAATTGGCGTTTGGCATGAATCTAGTTGACATCACACCACGGCCCTAACCCCTAACACACAGCTAAACCATTCTGTTCTCTCGATGATATCAATGACAAATTACATTTTGTTACCCCAACGGATTAGAACAATGTCTACACTAGATATATTTCTATGACACGTTCCTGGCCGCAAATATATCTACACATGTAGAAAACACTTCGTATTAATAACGGCGGGCATAAGAACTGTATTATGTGGCCCAACGTCATTTGATGACTGGTGAATGCGTCGATTTATTGATAATACTAGAGAATTCGATGCACTGCTGAGCATAGAAGCAGTGTCTGACGTCAATCGATTACAATGACGAAAGTAGAATTGACGGCTCATATTAGGGTTAATGGCAGCTATCCGACCCTTATGGTGTTTTATTGTATTACATTAACACTAATGAGATGAAAGAAACAACGCAGAAGACATTTTATTATGTTTGACTCAATAAAGCCATATAATTATTAGCCATATATGTTATCATAAAGACCCTGCGTTTAAAACCCTTTGTCTCTATATCACACTAGTGATAAAACAAGGAAAACATAGAACAGCAAAAGATGGCTGTCGTATTAAGTTTGGTATATTTACATTTAGTTTGGTATATTTACCTTTAGGTAGGTATATTTACCTTTAGGTAGGTATATTTACCTTTATTTACCTTTAGGTAGGTATATTTACCTTTAGGTTGGTATATTTACCCTTACGTCATCCTTAAGTTTATTGTTATTTCATTCTGTCTGCAGTTCCGAAACGAGAGATCTCGAATTGTAAGTTTCAGTTTATAGGACGGGGATGTACGAACATATGTATGTGTATTCAATCAGTGCAGAAAACATATGAAATGGCCTAATAGTTGATTTGAATGATGCGCTTAATTTGGTTGACGATTGCTGTGAATGTGCCCAACGAAGGGTAAGCTTGCTGAACGTCAGATGGTACGTTCTATTAAGCCTGTTAACTCATTGCATGTGGGTGCTAGATGATTATTCTACATCAAATCATAACGTTTTAATATGAGTCAAATGATGCACCGACATTAACGGATACATTACTTTGATCCTTTGTCAATGGAAGGTTGTTATGATAAGAGCACTGTTCATCGGACATTAAAAGTGAAATGATCCCAGTTCGGTTCTCTTAGTTTTTCGTCATTGTAACATACTCCCCGTTAAAGTGTTCGCACGGATGTTTATCTCATTAATATCGTTGATGCGTTGATCAACAAGGACAAACGGGCGATAATTGCGTAAGTGATGACTGCCTCGTTGGTTACATACAGACTCACGATGGCACATAGTTTGAAAATGCTGATATAATTTGCTTGAGATGACCTGCTTCTGACCGTGATGTGAACCAATGTGTTCCTGTTCCCAAAGCTGCGGCGTCTGTTACATCACCAATAATGCACTTGTAGCGAGTTGCTATTAACACGAAGCAGTAACCCATTGTGGCTCATGTTGAAGCTACTATAAGTAACCAACATCACCCTATTCACATTACGTCATGCCATATAATGGATATCGCCCACCGGCCAGGATGTCACCTCATGTTGCTACACAAGAGACGTGAGGTGACATTGTGACCATTAAGTTAATGATAGGTTGTGGAACGTGCGGCGAAGGGGATCGTTGGCTCTATTCAAGGATAGATGGCCAATATATTCTGGCCCTTATGGTGTATTATTGTCTCCCATTAACATTAATGAGTCGATAATTATTGTATCTCATTAACATTAATGATTCGAATTCGTCGCTGGGGTTACTATGCAGCGATAATAACAAAGGAGAACATTGATGGTATTTGTTCGAATAATTCATGGACTTATTGGATGTATATACTGAGTTTAATAATTTCTGACTAGTGTATGAAAGGAGAGACTGGTGCGCATATTGCGTTAACCATTTGCTGTGAATGTGAGTCATAATACTATTCCACCCATTTTTAGTCCACGATGTGCAGTAGAGTCTACAAATTTAAAATTCGCTCTCTCAGATAAAAGCAATTTTAGTAATGATAGTAAACGTTGTGGTGTATATCATTATTAACGATATTATTATTATTGGTGACTAATGAGTCCATAATCAAGCCTAGACAAGGAAGGACAATAAAACAATGTTATGCATAAATCTCTGGTCGCCGTTAAAGATAACAGATATTGATTACTGTTTACGGGTCTGTGGATATCCGGGCCTTCACTGTACTTATATGTAATTACAGCATTGAGGAAATGCGTTTCACGGATACAATACTTGAGCGTCTGTCGAACAAATTGTTTAATTTTAGAGTAGTGGAGTATTTTGTAAATGAATGCGGTATCATCTACGTCTTCTTTGACACTGCATGCGATTCAAGCATTGATTTGCTGTAGAAAGCTATATAGATGTCAGCACACACAGACCTCATGCTTGCAATACTGTTTTCTATATTTATGACGAGTTGGTCTCCTCAATCTCTAAATCATTCGTGCCTATGGATTAAATGACATCAACAATGCCGCATATTTGCCACAGTCGGTTCATGATACACAAGCTTTCTGTTAGCTGCCATTGTAGCTATAATTAATCACTCACGCCTACTCTTAGATCATCTCTGGTCGCTGCTATATAAAACGAGCAAACATGGAAACAAATGGAGACTTTGGCTAATGTAAACGCATGAATTTGTTTTGTTGCCAAACATTGAATTTTTCGAATTGTTAATGAACTGACGTATCACGCACTGAAACAATATTTGCAATAGGAAGTACCAATGTATCAATAAAATTGATGATAAATGTCCCAAATGATTTGTTAATTATTACAATTTAAAGAGGAATGTTCCGTTTCAGATCTCTTAATTCTTCTGGCTAAGAGTAACATACCTACCGTTATAATGTCGCCAACCAGGATGATAATCTCACTAATGTAGCTACTGCATCGACCTACAGACCATAATCGCGATCATTGTTTGGTTTCTACTTACATAGTAACATGGTTTGAACTAGACAAATACTGATGTAATAGCGTGAGTGCTTCAGATGATCAGCATATAAACGCACCTTGGCGCGATGTATTCCTGTTCCCATGGCTGCATTAAGGCGGTGTCTGCTACATCATCGATAATGCACTGGTAGTAAATGGTTATTAACACGACGCAGTCATCCATAGTGGCACATGTCGACGTTCTTATAAATAACCTGCATCACTCCATTTACATTGCGTCATGGAAAATAATGATGGTGAATGTACACGGGCCCGGATATCACCCAATATTACTTAACAAGCGACTTGATACGACATTTCAACGATTGGCTTAAGATTATTTCTCATGCGTCAACGATTAAGTAGCTGCATTTATTGGCAATTTGTTTTTGCTTGGCATGCGGTCTCGGGGACTGCTTTCGGCTTGTGTTAAGAGCTGCTCCTATTCATAATATCCCTACAATAAATTGCACATTGCTGAATATTAAAAGCATATAAGGAGTATACATCGTTAGTAACGCAAATCATGTCAGTTATGAACTGGCGTATTGTGGTGTACAAACTACGAAGCGTTACTACTGTCAGAAAACGTACAGTCCGATGAATTAACGAGTTATTAGAGAGTTGGAGCGCGCAAAGGTAAGACTAAGCGACAATACCGAAAGTGTGATAACGGGATATTACACAATGCAGTTATAGTGAACACTTGATATAACATTTCTATTGAGTTTCAGTGTGGAAACCGATGGCAGTCTCAGAACAATTGGTTCTGATTTGATGTTCAAATGAAGACAATACTCACAGAGACAGGGGTAATGCAAATTGTACACGTTTCACTAAAAGACATCAACAAGCAAGTATATTAGAACTTGGGAGATAAGCGAAGTTGTTGAAATTGATAGAAATCCCCGTTTAGCCCCGGATGTCACATCGGAGGAACAGGCAATTGGGAATTTGATTGCAGCATTGGCTTTCTCTCCGGAATAAAGAATGCCTCTTTTAAACCTCAGTTGTTAGTGTTAATTGTACAGAAAGCGAGGAGAAAATTTAAAGACACATGGTGCACGTTCATCCAAAAGACGCACTCAAATCGACTTTACCCAGTATGTCTCGTGTGCTTGAGTTGATGACCATGCTCTATTTTATGATGCGCATGTGAGTTTTGGGATGCACCCAGATACACCTATGAAAGCTCTTCCAATGCTTACTGTTACCATTTACTGATTATGACTAGCTTTCATCGGAAGAAATTGGCTGATTAGTGGCGGAAAAATCAACTTTATGTATAAAAATGGTGCGTACAGAAAACATCTCTTGAATTTTGTTTTCAGTTTATAATGAACACGACTCCATGTCCTTTGGATATCCTCGACATCATTATCAGTTTATAACCATGTTCTTCATACTTACTTTTTCCTATGGCATTCACATTTGGTCTAGGACAAGAGGATATTGGGTCGTGATTTCGCAAATTAACAGCTACCATTGATATTTGCTGACGTGTATGATTTAGAGATGCAGTTATCAATGGATTTTCAGAGGCGTGAGTCCATTTTTCTCAATGAGATTTTTCAACATTGCGTGAGTAATGCCCTGTGTATTATTTCTCATCAAAATGACACAGATGCAGGTCGTATAAAAAAGGCAAATATCACGAAATGGAATGGGGAATGTGCCATGCTACCTGTGTATTCTAGTTTGCATCATCACGTGTTAATGACCAATAAGTCAAATCGTTATCAATTATAATTATTATTAGACGTCGAGTGGGTTCATCGTTAATTAGCAGGCGGCTAATGTCTCGCGTTTGATCATTGCATTTGTGTGTTGCACAATAATTGGTGCGATCTTAAAACTGTAGTCAAATAATCGCTTCATTTTCCCTACAATAATTGACCATCAAACCATGTGTCCCATCCTTTAAGTACCTCACACGTTTCAGTAAAAGTGATCTTGCATATTAGTTACGTAGCTGATACACTGTGCATATCCACATATTGATTAATGGATATCCAATAACATTAAGCAAGACTGATAGCTTTTGAATATGTGTTAGGGAGTCCAACCAGGCGCCAGCCACGGGTATGTATTTGGAATTACCCTAGAAATTCAGATATAAATATTAACTATGCCTTACCCATATTATCGCACTCAGTGCCTTGACCCCTGCATACCAAATCTAACATATATTAGAAAGGGTACATAACCGAGGACATATGTTTCCTCAAGGCATCGCCTTACCCGGGTGCATACCAACAATCATGGTCTCCCAGGCATATAGATGTATTACAATATTTAGATATGGCGTGTTTTAATAACTTCTATTCGAGGTGCAAAAAGATTAAGTTCCGACTGTTCTCCGGCAGCTGATGGAATATTCTATCACTCTCCAAACTCCGCCACAAAGCTTACACCATCGCTGTGCATTTGACATCAGTCACGAAGAAATAATGGACAACAATACATCAATCAACCGACGATTGGTGTAGTTGTGAAACATCTAAAAATAAATACTGGATAATTTAGAAAGGCATTGATAATGATGCGGTGTAATTTTACAAGAGTCAAGACGTCTAATGCAAACGAGCTGGAGCAGGTGATGTCCAGCTTGTATACAAAAACTTTCGTTGATCATTTTTTGTATCTGATTAGTATATTAAATAAGACAATGAACTGTCAGTTTTCTAGATTTGTATGCGTGGATGTATGGTGGTTTGCATCAATCATACTGCTCCATAATTCTTAAGAAAACCCACAGTTAAGATGGTAGCCACAACATGCAGCCTGTTTGAGGTTAGTAGAAACCGCTTATGCGCTCAAAATAAATAATTTCCATCCCATAGTTCTAAGGGAATTAATGAATGAAATATCTCGGCAACTCATCTCAATAATTGACTATTATGCCAGCTACCATGGGTCTATAGCGTGATCACACAGCATCAATTGTCCAATATTCTGAATCACCAACTTCTGCATGTTTTTGAAATCACATATCATGGTGCTTTGGTGAAAGGGCCCGTCGATTGCGCTTTGGGGGAAACAGCTGAACACAGGCAGACCTGTGGAGATGGGGTAGTTGTAGCCCAGAGGTTTTGAGATGATCGGTATGGCCCAAGTTATAAAGAGGTACAGGTAACGATCTATCTGAATTAGTTAATCATGAACATTGCGCTGACCAAGGTATAATTACCTACCTGATGGTGACATATATATCAGGCACCTGTTGATTTATGTAGAATCCTAGTCCAGCAGGTCTCATAAGTGAGTTTGTCAGTGTGTAGTGCACACCGCGGAGTAGTTAAGCAATATCTTGCAATGCCTATCACGCCAATTTCAATCCAAACCAACGCTGGAGCGAGTGCAATGTCATAATCCGTAAACAGAGCATCTGCTAGGATGTTTCAGGAGGGGTACTTTACACCCTTTCAAAAACAGAAGGGGTAAAATATGCGAACCAAGGGGTAAAATCAGCAAAGCATGTGTTGAAATATTTTACAAGGGTTGCACATTTGCGGGTCACATTCATAAAATGTATGAACGCATTTTTTATCCACGAAATATAGTTAGGGAGTATTCTGGTAAAGCTTTACTGGAGTGCAATTAACGCAACTTGCAAATTCGACGCATGCAATGTTATCGAGAAGATAAGGATTTGATAGAATCCGATATTAGTGATAGAGATTGGTAAAGCAATTTGAGAAATCATTTTAAATCTGGACCCGATGCACCATATCTCCACCATTTGTACCAGACCCAGCTTGATCGGTGATAGATCTGATTAACGTGCCCTAGTTCGTGATATCGATGACCGATCTTGTTTTGACTTCTGTCAATGGATTACTAAAATAGTTCTCGCGAGTTACCGTATATATGGTATTATTCACCACAAGCGGTAAATATAGATTGAAGGAAGATATGTTTATCCATAAATCGTTGAACATTTAATCTTTACAGCAACTAACATTGTTATAAGGCAATAATGTACAAAATTATTTTGTCTCCGCAGTAACCTCCGACCGCAAAATGTAATACACACGTTTCTTACAACTAACTACAATTTGGAAAACACTGTATTGCCAATGATCATACCACTTCATTATTATGATTTCTTGTGCTATGGGTTACCGCTGATCGTATATGCTACGAAGACTTAACTTGAAAAGGAGTCTGTCATCTTCGATTGCGACCGGTAGTGTATTGTTATTGTTGTGGTGCTTCACACAATATGCACATGATGGAGTGGCCGTTGTGTACATTTCGTCACAGGTCAAGCTTCAATCAATGAACACGTGCAATAATAGCCATGAAAATTACTGATTGAAAGCCATTCTATGATAAGTCGATAATCTCTAGAGGCTATAATTACACGATAATCGTCTCTTTCAACACAATAGAGGACATGCGGTTGTCCATCAACTAAGTCACCTCAATGAATAAACCCTATAAATTGGTCACTCGAAGTGGGTCAGATAATTGACCGGAAACGCACTCCATCATGCATGAATCTAATATCGCCCACATTCATCTGCTGACATTGTTAAGAGCTAGTCGTACGTGTATGAAATTGATCGATTACTGCGCCATTCGGTGTGGGATTGAGATAAGAGATCACTATCTAAGTTTGCACGTGGAGCTAATATTTGATCACACGTATTTGCAGGCTTCTGTGAAAGTGGTATAAAACGCCTAAAAACAGACACAGAACATAACTGTAATAATCCTACATTATTAACGAACCTTACATATTTCTTCTGAAGACACAAACGATTCAGTGATATACCTGCTCATAGTCATGCGCTGTTACATCGCTCCACCACACACGCATCATTACATCATCCATTGGACAAACGCGCTTGCCTATTGATGCATTAATCACACATACCAGGCCAAAAACAATGTCGCTAGCATCTAATAATCCAAGCCATTATGATTATGCCAAAACTAAAGTGATTGGTCAGGATGAAGCGCAGCTCGTGGAATTAATGTATGGGAGATTGGAATGGGTAGATATGGTTAAACAGCATGCGCCCATCTATTGAGATTATGCAAGTGAATAATATTTTGTCCTTTTACACACAAAAATATCAATCAAAATAATAAGTACCAGTGTCTAGGTACCTCAGCTAGCTGTTTGAATGGCTTAAAGGTAAGGTCTAGGGTATTGCAATACACATACCCCTCGAGTTACAATATATAGACTAAGACGTTCGACGTGTGTAATGAACACAAAGTGTGGTGGTTGGTAACAATTTATCGGAACTGATGCATAGTTGTACTCAATCCAATATTTGAATGACCCACTATATTTGTCCCGTTATTATTTAGCCTGTGCCTACTGTTTACTATGGATCAAGTATTTCAAGAAACCGATTCGTGATGATTCCAATATGAGGATCATGATGTCATGAGCTTCAGAGTAATGTACAACGATGATCCTAGACTGGGCAAGGCGGAATATTCAAATAAAGGGGCCATGCAGTGAATTTGAAAAAAGAAATCGTGTGGCGGAAAAAGATACAACAATATATACTTATTATTCACCATCAAAGCAGGTAATACCAGTGATATGTAACGGCCTTGTAAATGTGTTATATCAAGACTATTAACTCGATAATCTCCATGTAACCTCAAGCACCCCACTTTACTTCGCGGCATGACGTATTGCCAACAAGCAGTGAAATATACCGCTTGGTGATCATAGCTTAACGTATATAAGTTATCATTCGTTACAGTGCTCTCTGGCTCTCGGTTTTAGGACCTATCTCGGATTGCAAAGTAACAGAGGTGATCTTTTACAATGCGTGAATGCGTTTTGAAATAATCTCATATATTATCAACACTATTCTTGCCACAGATTGCACTCTGCATACCACTGATTATTGGTAGATACCACGGGTGAAATTAGTGCCAGGGGTGATCGCCTGATACCGCTCATATGTGCGAAAGGGCATTTATTCTGAAACTTCTTTAGAAGACGTCTTTTTGCGATGATTCACTTACCGACGCTATCATGCGCTGCTAAACAATAACCATTTTTTGGACAACCCCATTCCTTGTGCTCATTTATGGCCATCTTTACCTCTATGTAGTCATGACCTGCACACTCAATGGTATAAACGCATCGTAAACAGGTAATGCAGTAACAAAATTGTGTGAGGCAGCTTAGGTAACAGAAGGGCTCATTTTCTGGTCCTCTGAAGACATCATAGCGACATACAGTTCCCTCATCACTGTAGTTTATCACAGCGATCATTATCAACAATGAAGCTGCATACCAGCTTCCAAGGGACCTGTCTTAAACACAGAACCTCGTTGTACCCACTTGTTAATTAGTTTGTAACGGAACACACCCACCCATTTGTTTTAACGTACCTTTATCACATTCAAGCTGTCATACATCGTTTCGTATATGGAACAAGCAGCATGTATTAGAAAGGGCTCCTAGATTATACCACGAGAGCAATTTGCATTGTTGTAAACATTCGAAGGCATTCCTATCGCCACTCATAATAGCTGCTTTAATTTTGTACATCGTCCCGGCTTACTATGCAAACCGGTGCAGTCTTACTTCTTCCACCTCGCTCGGGCTCTTCATTAAACCTTCATTTTACATCTAAGTTGACAATAAAATTGCACCCTCAGTAAGTTTGAATAGGTCTGTCCATACTTCATATGCGACGGTATGTGAATAACATAATTCCAAGCATTATGGTGATCTCATTAACAACAGTGAATGCCCAATTAGGGTAAATCAGGAAAGTGGTGGTGGTGGTGGCAGTGGTGGTGGGTGTAATTTGTTTAAGTTTGGCTCCCAGCAATAAAGAATTTTTTTATTATTCAATTTTTATATACCGAAAATAAAATCCCTTCAAACATCAAATTCCATTGATTAAAGAGAGTTTGACAGTGTCTTTCACATGATGTGATTAATGTTGCTGGGTCACTTTTGTACCCATCTGATGTTGTTTTCAGATTTTTTAAATTGCCATTACTCGTGTTTGTCATCAAAGTTGCCATACCAACGCTACTAGACCCTGCAAGAACAATTCCATCAAATGATAAAGCCTACGCTTCTCGACGTTGTGTAGTCAATTTATTTAGCGTCAAATACAAGCTGAATGAGTTTTAGCGCAATTTGTTTGCTGAACCACTGTAGGCAATCGAGCATAGAACAGGGTTTTAAGAGTGAGGCATGCCATAATTGCATCGCTTCCAACTCATGCATTTAACCCAGCAACAATTTCGAATGAATTCATGCTATGCAGTTGATGACAATAGGTATTTAATCCCTAACACGTCACTCACTAATATATGTCCTTTAAATCAACAAAACCATCGAGAGGAGGTTAAACTCACAAACATCTTCTTCCTGTTGTTTCCTCAATATTGTGTGAATCCATTCTGAACATTTTAAAAGGTAGGACAAAGCCTATCATTCTTTCCGCGTTTTATGTACGCCATCAATAACCTGTGGTGGTAGTGGTGGTGGTGGTGGTGGTGGTGGTGGGTGTAATTTGTTTAAGTTTGGCTCCCAGCAATAAAGAAATTTATTTATTATTCCATTTTTAAACACCGAAAATAAAATCCCTTCAAACATCAAATTCCATTGATTAAAGAGAGTTTGACAGTGTCTTCTCACATGATGTGATTAATGTTGCTGGGTCACTTTTGTACCACTCTGATGTTGTTTTCAGATTTTTTAAATTGACATTACACGTGTGTGTCATCAAAGTTTCCATACCACCGCTACTAAACCCTGCAAGATCAATTCCATCAAATGATAAAGCCTACGCGTCTGACGTTTTGTGTAGTCAATTTATTTAGCGTCAAATACAAACTGAATGAGTTTTAGCGCAATTTGGTTACTGAACCATTATAGAATCACAAGAACAGGGTTTCAAACGTGAGGCATGCCATTATAGCATCGCTTCAAACTCATGCATTTAACCCAGCAACTATTTCGAATGAATTCATGCTATCAGTTCATGATAATAGGTATTCAATCCCTAACACGTAACTCACTAATATTTGTCCTTTAAATCAGCAAAACAATCGAGAGGAGGTTAAACTCACAAACATGTTCTTCCTGTTGTTTCCTCAATATTGTGTGAATCGATTCTGAACATTTTAAAAGGTTGGACAAAGCCTATCATTTTTTTCCGCGTTTTATGTACGCCATCAATAACCTTTTGACTGACAAATGTGTTTTATTAGGGCATACAACAAGGATGGGGTAAATTTGAGTTAAGTCTTCTCTCATATCCGAATACGACCCCCATAGGATTGCCTCAAATATATTGCACTAATGTGCTTAGTCTGCTGTGTCCGATGGACAAAATGTACAATATGCGTTTGTGTTCGCATTCCTTTTCTTGGGGTTGGGTAAATATCCATTCTCAAACAACTAAGAAAAGCTAAGTCGTCGAAGAAAACACGAATGGGGGATAACATTCGAACGGCTTAAAAAAGTAATTTTATTTATTATTGTGTTGGGCAAATGCCTCCTACGAATCCTGTTTTTTTCAAACGGGGGCCTCTGTCAGTGAAACATAAACCCCTGATGAATATAGACACATTCATTCTTAAAAAGATTAGGGGCTACAAAACAGGGGTCATTCGATCTTGAGATGTAAATAAGACGATGTGAGGAAGGGAAATGTATTACATCACGTGTAGAGAGACTGTCAGTTGCGTGGCAACGAACTCTTTTTTTGACCGTTACTCATTATATTGCAACACAATTGCAATTAGTCTCATTTCGATGCTTGGCTTTCAAAATGTCATTATGTAAGTGACAAATCGATGCCGTTTAATGATAGATCGCCATGGATGCCAGTCATAGCTGATAATCGAAAAATTGACAGAGGCGACGAAATGTTCGCATACAATATGATGTGAGGTTATAGCAACTTGGAAATCGTTCGGATGGTTCTAATTTCGATTTATGAGCACAACCATTTCGTGGCCGAGAAAGATTTAAATGCACTTATAATGCATATATTCTAAACCGATAAGATTCAACAGGATCTGTTGTCAGCAATGCAATCATTCATATGCAAAGACCATGCCCACTCAATTCCCTGAAACAGGATCAATGTGAACAGTCTGCTGTGATGTTTCATGTTTAATGCATTACAGATAACACCGAGTGACTACATGACTCTAAATAATGTATTCCAAGCGCATAGAAAATGGTCAGTAATAATCCCCCTGCAATATTAAACTGACCAGCTATATATCATCGGTCATTGTGCATTTGTCTACATAGAATACTCAGTGTTTGGTATCTCAGGAAGTAGATATATGTTGATCGAGTGTACCCATTAAGTACTGGTTTCCTGCGCGGGAGATGCAAATCATATTGAAAACCCGGAATCAGCAGATTAATTTATCAACATATATTGGTAACGTAGACTGAGATACCGTGCTACTTCTTTGATAATCTGTAATGATGCCATGCTAATAAAAAGAACAGTACGCGACGGATATATTTGTGCATGATGCATTGGCGAACAGATCAGTTGGTTAAATTGTCGTCAAAGCATACATGTTTCTGCATTAAACATATCATAGGTAAGAAAAACGCCCTCTCAAAATATGAGTAAATGTATACATAAGATGACAGTCAATGTCAGTCGATGACTTTTATAAGAGATCTTATATTTTCAAAGGCGAATAAGGAATGGGAAAGGAAAATGTGAGCCGAGGTATGATGCCCTTGAAACGCCTCAGTCGTCTAAATAATACCATTTGTCATGAATATCAGCAGAGGATGAAAGCTTGGCATAGCTTGTAACACATCCATTATCAGCGCTATAAAGAACAATGGAGCATTCAGACAACACTTTATTTAAGGCTCATCGGCATCGGTACTATCTGGCAGAGCAAAAGACATTGTTTAAATTAAAAAAATGTTTAGGTCATTCGAAAAAGTGCAAAATTCGGAATGCATAGTTTAATCACACGTATTTGTAAGCTTCTGTGAAAGTGGTATAAAAGGCCTACAGGAACAGAATAAGAACATATCTATAATAATACTATGTATTTAACGAACTTAGATATTGTTTTTAAGACACAAACGATCCAGTGATATAGCTGGTCATAGTCAACTATATTGTATAAGCCATGTGCTGCTACAACCCACCACCTAACACGCATCATTACATTACCCTATGGACACAAGCGCTTGCCTGTTAATGCATAAACCAAACTGAATACCAAACCAAACCGCAAAACAACATTTACTTTTAAAACAAAAATTGTAATCCCAGAGACTTATAGCGACATTGTAAATGTGTTATATTGAAATTATTGACTCGATAATCGCCATGTAACCTCAAGCGCATAAGGTTACTAAGCGGCGTGATATATTGCCAATATGCAGTGAAACATACTGCCTCACTAAGTCATATATTCTACGTTTGGTAAGAAGTATGAAAAGTCTATCATTCGGTGCTCTATGGATATCGTTTACAATACATATTTAGGATTGCAAAGAAATAGAGGTTATCTTTTTGCAATGCGTGACTCTCTTTTGAAATAACCTCATATATAATACTAATTATTCTTGCTAGAGATAGCACTCGGCATACCGTTGGTTATTGTTAGACACCACGATTGAAATTAAGGCCAGGGGTGATTGTCTAATACCGCCCTTATATGATATGGGGTATTCAATCTATCATCCGCTGCGGGACATCAACGTTTCCACACTTCCGCTTCTGAATTCTACAAGAACGATTAACACATATGCGAAAACTTCGGACGTTGTTTGTTCAATTGATCTAGCTTCAAATACAAAGTGAAGGGGTTTTAGCGCAAATCATTGGCTGAATCATCATAGGCAATTAGCCATAGCACAGGGATTTTTTTAACATGAGGCAAGAAATAGTAGCATGCCTTAAACCTAGCAACTATCTAGAACAAATGATTTTCGTCAACAAAAAACATTTTCTTGACAAGCACTGGTACCATTTATGATAAGCAATATATTGTTAACATAGATTATGCATTCAGACATGGAAGCATCTAAAACCGATAAATACAGCTACTGGTAGCATATTGATGGACAGAATATGTTGGATCGTTCATGAGATCATCGTATGTAGTTAATGACAATAGCAAGCCCACGCATGTGACAGAGAGGTATGGTACTGGTTGGGCGACATAGGTGTGTGTTTGTGTAACAACCGTTCTTCTGCATTCACTCACTCAGCCAAGCACAGCATGAAATGGCCTGACATGTCACTTTAAGAGATGTAAGTACACTTCGGCACACTACGACTCTTATGTGCCTCATTAATTAAACGTTTTACTGGTTCATTTCATGTGCTTGTTTGTTGTTTGGCAATCCCGATTGCATTACCACCCGAAAACAGTTTTCCAAATGCACGGAATACGCGCGCGCCTTATGTTGTTTTTGACAAAGCCTTGTCGCCTTGTCCTTGTAGATTCCCATATGTCATATTGTGTCCACAACAGAGACTAACAGGCAAAACAGATATAGCACATCTTCGTCTGACGCATAAACGAAGCATGATGTACTTATGTAATAAGTGTCACCTTGTAGTCTTCATCTCCGACCGACGCATGGCATGTCTTATGCTATGATTTTTCAGGGTGCCGTAGTGACTAATGAACAATTGAAAAAGGTGAATATTTTATCAAATGCAATATGATGTGATTGTACAACCTCTTGAATGTGTCGGCATGTGCCAGGTTGCTAGTAACTAAAGAATCAGGTATCGAAACTTAATGACCATTCGCCACCAATTTTTAGCAGTCGACAAAGTTTACCACCATCAAGTCCAAATATACAGCATTGCCGTCCGCCGTGCGACATTATGACTCATTGTGCATACTCACACACTAACTCAGCAGTATTTCACTCACTCACTCAATCACCCACTCACACACTCACCCCACTCTCACAAACACACACACACACACACACACTCACACCCACTCACTCACCCACTAATCCACGTACTCACTAACAAATTAACCCAAACATTCATTCACTCGTTGTGCCGATCACCCGTCTACTCACTAACTTTCCCTGTTATTCAATCATCACCTTATTTACTTAACCAATCACTCACTCACGCATTCACCAACACACACATTCACACACTCACGAACTCACCCACACACTTTCACACCGAATCACATACTCACCTTCTTATCACTCACCATTCAATCACTAACTTGCTCAACACTCGATCATACACTCAATACTCATCACTCCCTCTGCAAATATAACATTCGAGACATTCACCATGACATTTGCTCTTGTGTAGTAAATGGAAATCAGATACCACTTTTAACAACTAGAAAAGCTATAACTGTAACGATCGTAAATCAGTTCAGATATAGCAGTTTGTCCTTCTTAGCGGATATGTATCGACTATTTACAATGGAAACCCTACCATGGGCTCAACAACAGTCATTACGTAACAATACACTGTGATTAGGGCGGACTTGCGCCCTTTTGTGGGACTTTACTGTGTTGAAGCGGAAGTAGAAGGCCTGGTAATATTTGACTTGTGTGTATTGCTTTCAATATGAATAAGTGATGATTTGTGGTTGGCACTAAAAGTTTTGCCAATTCATTTTTCTACTTTCAAAACCATCTGAAAGGGGTTCAACTCACAAACATGATTTTCCTATTGTGTCCTCAATATTGTGTGTATCCAACCTTAATTACGAATAGTATGACAGGTTGGACTAAGATAAATGAAATTGATCGACTACTAAGCCATTCATTATATCCGCTCGACCACCCGTAAGCATTCCGTGAATTGACTAGATTTATGTGCGCCTTCACTTCTCTTGTTATTGACAAATGTAGTCGCTTATCAAGGCTAACAATAGGGATGGGATGAATTTGAATTCATTCCGCTATCTATAAACATATCTGAAATCGACGAATAGATGGGCTATTGCAGCAAATAGATCGTGCTCCGTCTGCTGTGTCCCTTGGATAATTTTTAAATGGCTTAAGAAATTGTACCCTGGGTGAACAAAAGGTGCGTCCACGAAGAACGCTTCATATGTGTGTATGTAAATAGTATTAATCAATTGATCTATCTCATTGGATAGGTCAAACAAGTGGGTTCATTTATGTGCCTCACATGGCAAGCCAGGTTATAGACGGTCTGCTTAACTCGTTGTGTGTTAATATTATAAATAATATCTGCACCTAATACAACACTTAATTCAGTTGAGCATAATGTAATTTTTTAAGGTTACACAACTCAGCTCGATCAAACATAATACGGGCAACATTGTCCAGTAAAACAGAACCGCTAAAATATCAATATGTTCTGCCCATCTATGGAATATGGATCTGTCTGTTGGTATTTCATATGATGCCGCTGTCTTCATCATAGTTTTAAACTTTGATTCGTGTGAGTGCATTGCTGCCAAACGAAGACACGCGAAGTTTAGTTAAGCGAATGAATTGACCATGTATTATATTAAGCCATAACATATGTATTAAAGCCTTGAAACTGCCAGTTTAATCAACCTAATGATGACTTAGGAAATGTAACGATGTTATAGTATCAGTAAAAGACGTAAAGGATCTAGCAACAATGGCTAAATATAATTACATAGTACGACGTTTATGCGAGTGATGCATCTTCAAAACTCAGCGACTAGCAACTACAACATTCTTAAAACAGAAATATGACCTACTAACAAGCATCGGAGAATTATCTTGTGATGAATCACTTGTTACGAAAATATATATGCATAGACAGTGAGACTTCTTTCCTGAAGTGCATAATATGGTTGGAAGCGCTCATCCTGTAGCTGTAAGCAAATATTCGTGCATAGTCTAATGCAAAGCACGAATACCAGAAGCTATAAAAGTGCATCAGCCAAGATATGCATATCCCATCGTCTATTGCGAGCGGAGAGGACTTTGCGTAAACAGTCCGGGTGTAGATAAATTCTCTTTGTTCATATTGGCTAAGATTTAAAAATCGAGATTTACAATTGCAGATATACGCCACCCAACCAATACCCGGGTTTCTTAAATACTCGTCAGTGAATGATTTAACGACTTTCAAAACCAGAACATATCTGCATCTGTCTTGTTCATTTATCGACCATATGCATATAGACACAGCTACACTACAATTATCGATTCAAACCGTGTTGATGTATCGTTCCACCTTATAAAAGACTCTTCCAAATCCTCAGCGGCGTTGGGACCGATTGTGGTTAACAGATTTAGTAGTCATATGCGATCTTTTGGCAAGAATGACGCACAAAGGTCACAAATTTAACGAATAGAGAAAATATCATGCGTCTTAATTTTTTTTAATGTAAAGCATAACTGCCGATTGGTTTATAGATATTTTATAAAATAATGCATATTTAAGACAAATATACGAATGTTCATCCTTATCCTTTAAATTTTCTAAAAACTGTTTTGGACCGATTGGATGCACATTAGGTCAGGTAAATGACCATGGTCATTTTGGGATGTTTTCATGCCCAGCGCACTGTCTACAAATAGCAGTTGACTCGAATTAAATTGGTAACTCAAATAAACTCCAAAAACTTTTGCTAACCTGTTTGTAATAATATATTTGCTGTTAGGCGCATACAAATGGGATATGCGATGCCATTCTACAAAACAGGGACAATGTGCAAATAACTGCCAAGTAAGCAATCTTTAGAAATAGACAAAATAAATAATCTGCGCGTGAGTATTTTAGCATGCGCTTATTTATTGAACCAAAAAAAACTCTAGCCACGATTGTAATCAATTATTTGTTATAATTGAAGTAGTACGAAGCTTTTTACTCGCAAAGGTTCATCAATGAGCTATTTTTTACCGCTGAGCATATAGAGCATTTATAAGTTAATAACTCACCATTCAGCTCATTGCTCAATCCGTGTGTAGGGATGTAGGTGCATCAAAGCGCATTGAAGCCATGGCAAGGTGTGCTAGTCATGTCAACAAAAGACTTCTTTATTGCGATTCTAGTCGGTGTTTGGGTAGCACAAACATAGACTAGGCTTTCCTGAAATTGCAGATACCATACACATGTCATCAATGGTAGCATGCAATGGCTGCGAATGTGTTTTGAAAGCTTGCTTGAACTGGATGTTGTGCCTGTAGAGGTGGCAAATATGTCTGTCATCCGCATGTGTGGTATGGTATTACGACACGGGTTACGAATTGCGCTATAGCGATAGTCTTGTATACTCGGCAATGGTGATCTATACACATCAACACATTCAAAAATCTATGTGGCTTACACAACCTCTGAAAGTTTATTAGGCTAGGAAGACACAGCTTTATAGGATAATGTAATGTAGGCTGTGAGTCTGTCGAGAGTATTAACAGCAAATTATCCGCGTTGATGAACGACAGTGTTTTTTTATCCGACTTAAAATACGCTACTTTGATCTGCCGAATATGAGCCTTTTTGAACCGGCAAAGTAACAGTAACGAATCATATACGTTCTATTGATTGTCATTGATTGTACACAGTATCGTATTTGTGTATTGATCATCCATTCGCCAAGCAATAAATTTAACGCAAATCTGCCCCCATGTTTTTCTTACACTACATTCTTGGAGTGATATTTGGCAATATAAATATGGTTGACCTGGCGGATACCAGCCGTTGTTTTAGATAGCTGGTACTGAGTTATCTTTTTTTGGGACTCAGACATGAAACTTTATGGCGAATCCCAGTTAATCGTCTAGCAGGTTGGCCCCTAAAGTTTGTTAGTGATGAAATAGTTTGTACTGACTTACCCGAAGCGCATTCACCTTTTAAACTGAACGTCTGTTGAAGGTGCTATTACCCCTCTACTCTTATGAAAGGCACACTGAGGACATCGAGCGATGATTAGAAAACATTCTGTAAATGTACGTTTATTAAATAGACAAATTAATAATGGCTAAGCTACGATTTAAAAAAATAATAATGCGTCTTTCGCTGTATGGCGTTGGCGGGTGCTCACCCCTGCTTTGAGGCACACCCACAAAAGCCTCAACGATTATGTTACTTGTTAATATGCACGATTAACAAATATGACGTTAAACTTGGGGAAGGCATTGTTAATTAGGCACGACGTTATATTGCGCCCTAGTCATTGCATTGGATGGGTACGAAGTAACTGTATCGCTACATAGGCCCATTTTGCTATACAAACTTGCGATCAGTTATAACAAAATGATTGGTTCTATACGGACCGCTTCAGTATCGTGGTACTGTAGTAAATCCTGGTTAACCATAGACAGGAACCTATCGCACTGATCATCTAATCCGATACAATGGTGTAAGACCATCTTAATCACAATATATCTCAATTACTCTCAAGAACAAATAGGAAGCAACAATAGGTATTTTATTGCGTCAGTTGTTCAGTTTGTGTTTTAAAGTAAGTAGATGCATGCAATATGAACACTTTATGTCAGTTGCAATTCGTTCACTTTTTGTCAAGTTTGCAGATTTATTTCTCATTAGTAGGAATTGTACCACGCACTGTTACTTTCGAAAAAACAGCTGCAGCCATGCAACATAGGATTATCATCACCCACGCAATATGCACTACAGTACACAATGTCACTATGTCCAATATATCGTTCAATCCCCCTTCATGCCAGATACTGTCGCTATTTGCTCTCCGATGTTTATTGATGACACGAGCCAGCTTGAGAGATGTCATACCGTGTAATGTTACGACATACTTTATCTGACAGTATGTCAATTACGCTATTTGCAGTGTGAGGATGTCGCCTATCTGCAAGTGTTACAATGGCAGACTGCAGTTTATGCCCAGATGCAAAACAGGATTTTTGTAATGGCTTTTATTGGCTTGTCAGGCTGTTTGGCATGTCGTGTCTCGTTTTGCGCCAGGTGCAGCTATATTTGAAAGACATTCAAGGCATAAAATGCAGTAAGCGATTTAGCGCGATGAGCGATGGGTTCACGAAGGTTATTTTATACTATTCAATAAAACTCTTTTTTACAAAGCAATCCCGGTGCAGCCCTGAAAATACGTCGAATCCCTTCGGGAAAATGAATATTCGCTTATCATATTAACGTATTTTCTTTGAGGCTAGCGGAAAAAGTTTTCTGTATCCAACTGGCGGTCGGGCCCCTTCAAACCTTTGATGATATCAAAAGCACGGAACTAGCCCAATGTTGCACTGTAAGAAGACAAATTTAGCCTTTTGAAATGGGAATTAAACTAGGTCTGGACCACTCCAGAACGGCACCTGATAACATTATAGCAATGGCAGGATATTCAATGCAATGCGTCTTGCGCACCATAGTCGATATTAATTGCACAATTCAGTGTCGACAAGTTGATCTAACTACAAATGGAAATTCATATGCTTATGTTGACTATTGGTACACCAAGCGACAATTGCATTGAATGTAGCTTTGTATCGTTAGTTTTGTCTTTATGATGTGTACATTATCGCTCGCCACCATTTTGCACAAATGGGTGTATTAAGTAGAGGAGATTCACGCAGCACCATTGTATCATATTTGCCATTTATTCAACAGGCCGGTAATAGACTGATGGGATGCAGGTTAGCTGAGACAGGCCCTGAATCATGACATTTATCTCTGGAGCTACAAATTACAGTTCAACCAGCACCGAGTATGAGATACGATCAGCTTCCTTGGTGATACGCTTCACGCGAGGTAATTTATAGAGGTCATGTTGATGATCTTAACCTTGGCGTGAGAGTAAATTAAATAACAAAACTTAGACCTGAAAATGAAACGAGCTTCTACGATCCTTTTCGTAAATATGTTGTAGCAGGAAGTTTAAAATCATGTAAAGCCTTTTGACATCTCATACACTATCGAGCAAACACAGTGGCTGTCTAAACAATCCTCTGATTAAGGATGATGTCGCGTGTCCGCATGGGTACTGTGCTGCTCGTGGTCGCTAGATCAGCAACGAGGCAGCCAATTGTCCTTAAACACTTACAATAATGCACGCTGGTATAATGTACACGTAGTTAGATGGGTGTTTCCAATGATCGGTTCCTAGCAAGGGAGCTGTGTGCTGCTGGGAGGAACTTGCATTCCGGAACAATTGCTGACCCTGATTAAATTGCATTGTGGAAATGGATTGTGTGGGGAAGATATTGCGCAACCTCTTTAAAACACATACTGCAAAGCCTGCGCGTGGGTGTAATCCGGGTGTTTCCTACTGCTAGTGCATTCGAAATCAGTAAGGATAAGTCATACACAAATTATAAACGTACACTAGGTTCCACTCGCTACAGTCGTTGTTACATCCAATATGAGTACTTCATCAGAATGTTCTCTCTGTACAATGCTGTCAGCCAATCCTGACCTTTGCCTAGATTGTTTTCTTCCATGCTGCCGGATTAAATCAGCCACTTCGGTATGCGTTTTTGCTAAGCTTGCATTGGCACCAACTCTGATGCACCAATTCTCTATTCATAGCTGCTTACGGATGTGTAAGTACGTAGACAACTTATTTCATGGTAATAAAATAGTTAACAGCGTCAACACTGGACTAATAATTTGCTTGATTTTATTTTGTATGCACAAAAACGCAAAGGCAACTGTTCACTCTGTTTTAAGAGGACTGTAACTGCTTAAGACCACTGCACGATTCATTAATTTACGTTAGATATCCCCTTTGAACACAGTCCCTTGTTGATTAAGACACAATTAGCCGTTACAACACGAGAAGAGGAAGTACGTTCCGTAAGGTTTCCTTAATGAGAAGCTGGTGACAAAACCTATGAAGGACTGTAACCGGAACCCCAACCAAAAACTGGCCCCCCACATCAATGTAAGTGAAATACCTGATGGACGACATGCATAAGTGCAACCGCCCTAGTAAATAGCCTCAGTAGCAGCTTGCATCTACCACACGCGCCTGATATATTGCTATAAATGTCTTGTTCATGGATCGGTCGCATGTATACTGCCGCTGCAAAGCAGTCATCTATCAATCATAACGATGTCTGCTTCCGGAATGCAAACAAACAGTGGTTGAAATAGGTGACGTTATATCTAGCCGCTGAATTATTACGGGAACTTCCGTAGCAAAGTATATGTTTGGATTGCATCCCTGCCGAAGTGCGTGTTTGTTTTCACCTGACAATAAGCTCTGCCAACAACTTGCAATATGAATCAGGTATATCAATACGGAGTCCTTAAGTGCGGGCAATAAATCGTTACATAATTACCTGACGCTCGGATGTGACATATCTTTTCGAAAACATCGCATCGTATCAAACGTCCGGTCAGTATACTCGTCTGAGACTGAGATTCGATGAATATCACTTATGGGAAGCGTTCTGTACATGAAATGTGCTGTCGATTCAACCTAAATTGGATCGCCTGCTTTGTACCCGATGACGTCATGTGACGTTCGCCAATCCACCATGAATCATCACACGCCCAGCAAATCAATAACAATGAACATATCATAAATTACATAATGTAGCATTCGTTATATCTATGTTTCATGTGTTAAGTCTGTAGGACGTGATTGTGCGAGCGATTACTGGCTTATGGAAGAAGCACAGTGCGATAAATGGGTATGTTTTGCTGCCATCCTTTAGCTGCCATCAGAGCTTATATGATGATTTGATTGATCTCTTTTCACAAATGCAAGCATAACACACTTAATGGCAAGCACTGTGCCTTTGCCTGGTGATTCTAATAATTTGTCTGCCGAACATTAGCCTAAAGATGATTATTGACTGCCTTGAGCAACATCATACACCCTAGAACTTATGTTATGCACGACATTTGGGGTGACGTACATGGTCTGTACGGATCTGATAGTATCAACAAGGCGATATTATGATTAGGCAATTGTCATGCCTAATTTTACATGCATAATAAAAGGAGAGTCTCCCCGTTGTCATATTCAATCAGAATCATCTCGTTCTTCGCATTCACTCTGTAATGTAAATTATGTCACTATTGCGTTGCAATTGGTTGTAATGAAGGGTTCTAATTTGTTCATGTTTCAATTGAAAACGCGTTCATGGCTGAATAATATATGGATTGCGGGCTATTTTAGAGTGCGATATGTCTGATGGATTTTTCAGTTTTTTGTTACAAATACAATCTGTCCAATCATTTATTTTAGCATACACGAATGTCTGAACAAGCATATAGAAAAGGGAAATCTGTCAAGGGTTGGATTGTTGATAAGGACATCAATGGGAATATGTATAATGTGCTATTTAATTCACGAATTATGCAATGTACCACGCATAACATATATCAGAGAAATGAATATTCGTAATCAAGAGCTAGCTGCCCGTTTAAACCATCCGGTTAAAACTTTTGATTCGGCCGGTGCATTTAAGCATTGCAGTCAGTCTACCTGTCTTTTCCCACTAAAGTCATTATCTGCGAGCGTTAAGGTCAATGCAAGCCTCGCACCAACCTTTTACCATGTCGTGAATTTACAACCTTGTCAGGAGCTATGAAAGCGCATTAAAAAGCCGTTCATATATTTTTGATATTCAAAAATATGCAAGGCAATTTGTGAATCATTTTTGGTTCAGCATATGTAACCGTTTTTGTGGGAACAACTGTAAAAACTACTAAGTTCCAATAGCATTTAAACTTCACAGAATTTTACTCATATGGTAATCGTGCTTTTGACGGGCTACAATTTTATCACCCGCTGCAAAACAAATTGACTAATGATTCAAATACTCCTCAGTAATGATGCTCTCACTTTGCGAAAAACCAGGCGGTGGTTTTTTACCACCTTATGACAGCCACGATTGGGTTGAATGGATCCAAGAGTAACGCTGTTCGGATCGTTCTGCCTTACCGCTGGTATTGATGAAGTTTTACGAGATAGCTGTATAACAACATCGGTATATCGAACCTTATCATTAAATGCTCTATTGCACTCATGTCCTTGTTAAGGTTAAATCCTCTCATTTGTGCAACAACGTGTCCTGGGAAACCTAGCTCCGTTGGAAAATCGACAATTACTTTTATACCAATTGGGCACAATAAAGCGTTCATATGACGAATATGGGTTGAATGCAACTCATTTGGGGAGCATTTGAGCTTTAAACGCGATAAAGCGCTAAGCAAGTAGCAGTCGGAGTATCGGATAAGTCATATGATGATTATGCATAGGGCTAAGGTAACCGTCAAGCCCTGGGATTACAGCTACCATAGTATTAGGCTATGTAAGTGCTTGGCGAATTTTACTGAATCGGTAACACTGACCTCTACCATATTCGCCTTATCACTGCACATGGGATCAAGTAGCAATATCATTCGCACTTGTTGAATAGCCTGTACGGTGTGACGCATTAACAAGCTGATCCTACATCCTTCTTTAGATGTGTGAACGAGCGACGATTCCGTATCTACAAGTACAGCAAACAGGGACAGACATAAATGGCAACTGTAACAATTTACAAGACTATCAATATTAGTCGTTTGCTCATCGGTGTCAAATAGGTGAGAGTTGGGGAACACATATGTTTAACGAAGTAATCGAAATAATTTAATTCTAAGCATACATTTGTGGCCAATTTCGTCATGAGGTGAGAAGTGGGGGTGGTAGTTTTTTTTTGATCGATTGTTATTGAATGCATTTGAAAAAGCAATATGGTACGGGGCAAGAACGTAAAATTGATGCGCAGTACACGCAACTACTGCATAGTTAAGATTCAATTTTATGTAGACAATTTTAAAGTGGCAATCGCAACGATAAGGTACGCATTTAGCAGTATCTAGAAATCTTATTAGCACACACAATATACTTGAGGCAGGAATTGGTCACGACATCCCCACGATTAAATCAGTTGACCTAAGTATACTATGATGTTTAAGTATTTGTTTTAACGCATAACTCTTGTTAGAAAAATCCTGCTATATAGACCTGAAAGGCGAAAGCGCAAACAAATTAAATTGTGAGATAAAAATTTTGCTTATTTGGAGTGCCTTTTTTATAGATAAAAGATGCGCGCAGCCAAAAACGATATGCAGAATTTATCTCAGAAGGCAGGTTAACCAGGCACTTTAAACGTACATTATAGTATTACAGCTACAGCAACAACCATGCTGGCTAAATGTAAAGATCTAAGATGAATATCCTACATAACTGTTGCACTAATGACGTACGCAAAGCAGATTATCAGCAGTCGGTATTGATAGCGATGGTTCACGTGCGTTGAGGTGAATAACACTGTGTTGTGAATATGCACAATCATTTAGGGTGATCCAATAGCCTATGTCACCTGTACGGAACATGTGAATATGATTGATGTGAGACACCATGACATACCCATAAAAATAATTATTCTTTTTTGAGTTCTTGATAACCCAAATGCGTGTTGACATCCTGATTAAAGATCAAACATAGAACTACTTTATTATTGGGTCGCACATGTCATACAAAAGCTATATATTCCTTCATAATGCTCGCAATCACTGTCTTATACATGCATACACAACCATTATTTCAATATGTGAAGATTACACACAAGAATATGATGTAATGTTCAATAGTGCAAACAGTATGTTGCTGTGCTACAATATTCCACAATGTAATTCAGATCTTGAATTACGGCTGAATGGAGCCGTTTTTAAAAAATGTACTCTAAGGCTGTTCAACTTGGAAGTTATATTTATCATTAAAATAATTGGGCGAATATCAAAAAGGCTGTAGGAAGATAGTTGAATCGTACAAACATTTTGATGTCCAGATTCCGCTTTAGTCGCACCGACGTTATTATAAAGCTATTTGGTACTTTTTGTACAAGCTTCTACGGCAGTCTATTATGGAAATTGAATTTAAAGTCTCTTAAAAACTAATTTGCTGAACAAACTTTGACAAGGGAAAGCAAAGCATATATCCCTCATCATTGTCTTACTATCTTGAGTAGGGCCTGTACTTATACAACTATTCCATTATCACTTTAACTTCATCCAATAGTAATTAATATATATTGCAAAGATAGCTTGCACATCATGATTGGCGATTGTGTGAGGGATGTTTTTGGTTTTTGATTGCATGAGCGGCTAGACAAGAGAGGTTGTATGTTGCTTCATATGTGATTGCGATCTGCCACTGAGCTACCCGCTTGAGATACTTACCCGCACTTAATCTTCCCAAAGTGCAATACTGGTATTCGTGCCGAAACGCTGACGACTTTGTTTAGGATAATTTTGGGTAATCGTTGATGCAACTTTACTGCTTCTTGCAATCGTGCTCGGAAATTGACTATGCTACAAGATGAGAGCAACCGAACATATATGCAGTGAATGAAAAAACTCTCACACATTTCGTCATATCTGTTCGGATTACTTTGTACAGCAACCGGAAAGGCTACTGGTGTTGTGCTTGTATACACTCTTATATTTTCTAACAATATTTCAATTGGTGACGAAGATTCGCCTGCAGCTGTATTGGGCGGTGATTTTAAGTATGACAGCAGCCGGAAGCACAGTTACATCTTATTTCCCTCAAATGAAGGGGTAAACGACATTGGTCTACTTGACAGAAATGAAAGAGTCAATATCTCAGCTAGCATCCTCTATAAAGCAGCTGACAGGAAATAAATCTGAAATATAGCACAGCCGGTTTGGCCATATTGGATTTATTTACAGAACAATTTCGTGTCAGCGTACCTGCAGTCGCCATCGCGACAGCTGCGGTTCAGTCAAACAATGGCATCCACGAAGCCTTACGTGAACTTGTCATTTGTCACTTTTACGAGTATGATGACTGATTGGGGACGGATCCAAGCACACTCGTACTCGACCTGCACGTCTCGTGCAGGCTCAAGTTACATACTGCGATTTATTTCATACCGACCAAAATTGCTAATTTACAACATTGACAATGTCGAGTCATTTATCTTGGTTGACTTCCAAGCATACAAGTGTTGCAAAACTTTGACTGAGACTTTAAAACAAATGGCGCTAGTTGCACCTTGGAGATTTAAGAATGACGTTTAGGGCAAATATTTAAATTATGTTCAGTTATGTGGAGACTGCGCCAATAAAGATCAAGAAGGGCATTCACAAGTCGGATATTCCTCACTCCAATTAATGAAGCATAATTGTACTTAATTCCCGACTTTATGGTTTGTACCTGAGCTCTCTATTAGTTGCAACACAATGTTTAACCCGAACAAACATCTTCCAGGGCATAGTTTGTAACACAAACACCATGGTAAATATACATATTATGTAGTGGTCTTTCGTTTCGTTTTGCCCAGTAACATAGGGTTCAGACAAATAATATTCCACCATGGCACATAAGCGGTATATTTTCCATTCCTCGGATGTACTCTTCCAACGCTTCTCGCTCAATGCACTTTGCGCTGGCGTACCTAGAACATACAAGAAGCCAATCTTACAAATATGCGATTGTACAACACAACATAATGAATATTGTCTGGATTTTTATTGAATAATTTCACCAAATTGTCAATATGGTTGCCTGTAGCCTCCATGAAATAACATTATGCGTAATTGGCACATTCTTGAATACGTCATACGTCACATATGGAACGTGTGGCAATGCAATTGCATAGTATGGCTTTTGTTATGAAATTAGGGGTCGCTGAAATTATACATTCATAATGACATCACTTAATGAGACAGCAGCATTATTTCGCCTGTTAATAGTCAGAAATGACAACTTAATGCTCCTTCGAGGTTTTATACATAGCATGTTTTTCAATAATTCACGTTTGGGAAACCTAAAACCTTGGTTGGCTGACAGTCATTCATGATGTTTATGTTCAGTATAAATCATTAATGTTCTGGAGAAGACGTTGTCATGTGTACAGACTGAAAATAAACCGAATGTCTGGCAGATTATTCTGGAAAGCAAAACAGAGGATTGGAATGCTATAAAAATACCTCATGGTATCGTCCTGTTTAGCGTCTTTAATAAATACAATCAGTGATGCACTAACTCACTCATCTTCACCCAGAGGCGGGCAGCCGACGGGCAATAATGTGCAAGCTGGGCATTCCCCAGCTTGCGTTAACATCTTGTATTGACACTAGCCTAATTAGCTTATTTCTCTCATTCCGAAATATCACTCTTTATGGTAGACTATTACAGATTAAACTTATGCTATATGAGATGTAAGCATGCTTCGTGTTACAGCAACAGAGAACAAAGACTTCAATCGATGCACTTTATTCCCTGAGGTAACTCATTATACACTCCGAGGTACGTGATGGAAGTTAACAAAGGCAACGAAAATAATACAACGAGAAATATATTGTATTTTACATGTGAATGGATAATCAGCATACATCTGTAGGATGGGCATTGTCCCCGTTATTTGGCAGACAAGTACTAACAGTTATTTTGCCTGAAATACAATGAGCAATATTTCACTTGTTATGTATATTGAAAGCAGAATAGTCCTAAAGCATCAATGATATACCGAGAACAAGCTAGGATTATATAAATATTTTACCCTCTTTCTACACAAAGGAGGGTAAAATAAGAATTCGAAGAAGTGAAATATTTTCATGGTAAACATACATAATCGCAATTCTTCCCTTATATATATTTATGAAGCACTCCAGGTTAAAGCATTCCGCATAGCACATTTACTCATGTAACATTATGATATCGATTTGGATTCAGCACAAATATCAGCTCTGGCGATCGGTACAATCAGTCCTGGTTTTCAATGTATTTTGGAATCAAGCTTTATTTGCACCTGGCTGCGTGTTGCCCTTTGGCCAAACCTTAATTAGCGAGTCTCAAAATGAGTTCCTCCTCTTTCACAGCTATTTATACTAGCTCCAGCTCGACGAAAGGCTGTTATGTATCAGCTGTCTACTCCCCAGACGGCGCTAGTGTCGCATACAGGTTGTTGGATAATCAGCATTCATTAGTAGAATAGGTATATCCCCCTCTATTAGGTGGCCAAGTACGGACAGGTATATTACCCGAAAGCAGAATAGTCATAAAGCATACATGAGTGGAATGCTTATCCATGCAGATAATTCACTGTATCTCATGTTTAGTCCGGCTGATAACAAACCATGACATGCGCCGGCTTGAAATACTAATGATACTGGCAAACATGGGCATTGTTGACGAACATAACCAGATTCGTGTACGAAAGTCTGATATCAACGATTATGGCAATGAGGTACTGGGGCATGAATACATATATGTTGAGCGCCGATTTCGCATTGTCATTTGCCCGGACTGTGCTTTCAAACGCCACACATAAAGCCATGTACTATCGACGTAGAAGAAAAAAAAGCCGCTTTGAACATCAAAGAGATGACAATCTTGCATTATCAGCGTCACACTCCTTAATGAGATTATCTTTTATCGTTTATTGAAGACATAGACTGTGTAATATATGTGCAGGGCGCATGATTTTAATCGATAGATTGGCGAGTGTCCGATAGATGAGGTTGACAGCACATCCAAGAACGATGCCTGTATGAATATTCATCAAGTCTTATGGAACTGACAGTATGTTCCATTTTATATTTTCTTTTGGAAATGAGATGTCAAATCAAGGCGTCAGACAATTATGCGAAGAAAATTTCAAGAAAATGAAGAAAAATTACTTAGGCTACAAGCCTCTGCCAATAGAAAGCCTGACAATGACACTACTGCAAAATGTAAATTAACCTTTGAATTGTCGTAAACCTTCGTTGTAGTTAAACATTTATGTGATTTGAATAAGAACTATCTGCAATGAATTAAACACTCAAACGACCTCCAATTCAGCACTAGCTGGTCTTGCATAAAATATTAAAGTTGCTGAATTCGGGTTGTTTTGCGGTACCCACGTGATAGCCAAATATCACTGTTCAATGACGACCAGACTAGCATGCACATTCCTTTCTATTTGCTTGCTACATTACCATGAGTAAAATCATGGATAAACCTTATTGTGTAACCATTTGATTCCCTCACCCAGCAAATATAAACATGAAGACAGATGGATGGTTCTAATCATACGACAGTAGATACAAAACACAGCCACCATAATATGCAATGACGCTTCTTCACACGTGCAAATAGTGATTAGGTACTTAGCATTAGTTGACCCCGAAAACAGTCGCAATCTCTCGATTCCTCTATAATAGAACATGTAATGTGTATCATTCAGAAAGATAAGTACATGACATGTGTATTATATCATGCCAACTCATTCTTACGTCGAGCTGCTGATGTTTATAATTTGTGTGAACTACCATTGAGCAATAAAATCACGAATATGGTGTGTGTAAGTTCAGCCAAATCAACACATATAGCACGGAGTTCAGTAGCGGGGAACAATAGTGAACAGTCGCGTTTATCCTGCCTCGACTTGGAACGAATCAGTGCCACGTCTTAAATCGCTGATAACGCTTCCAACATGCATCGGCATGACTGTGTCTTGTGCAGTCGATCGATTAAGTAACTGAACTAACATGAAAGGGTGAAAGCATTAGCTGGTCTTGCATAAAATATTAAAGTCGCTGATTTCGGGTTGTTTTGCGGTTCCCACGTAATGTGTATCATTTAGAAAGATAAGTACATTACATGTGTATTATATCATGCCAACTCATCCTTACGTCGAGCTGCTGATGTTTATAATTTGTGTGAACTACCATTGTTAATACATATTTTATTGAGCCATACAATCACGAATATGGTGTGTGTAATACAATATTTGGATGGAAGGTGTAAATCAACCACGTTAATAGTGTGTAGATTATATCTACAATTGTGGTCTGGGGTCATTTCAAGTTCAGCCAAATCACATATATAGCACGGAGCTTAGTAGCGGGTGAAAAATAGTGAACAGTCGCGTTTATCCTGCCTGCAACTGGGACCCGAATCAGTGCTACGTCTTAAATCGCTGATAACGCTTCCAACATGCATCGGCATGACTGTGTCTTGTGCAGATGCCAAGGCTACGGGGTTGGTAGCACTAATTGGAAGATATCAAATTGAGCACTAATGAGGATTTGGGTTAGCCGATTATTGGTTATTAGTTTCGCTTACAGAAAATCTTAGCTCTCGCTTCGACTCCAGGTAACTAAATTAAATACTCAGGATTATTTATTAATCTACTCATGTATTACCGCTCAGTAAATCTAAACATGCAAGGGAATGCAATCATATGAATACGTTGACATTTTGATAATTACGATATGCAAAGTAATAAGCCGTGACCAGGCCTTGCCTTCTAGAGGGGTGAATAGATGAGCAGAAACGAGAGGATCAAGTAAGCGGATAGAGCTGATCTCGTGCGTGGACAGTCGTTAATCGTTGTGTGAGTGAGTCTTTAAAGTGTACAATCGATCCATAAAGACAATTAACCTTGCAATGGATCTCTCAGATGCCAAGCCTACATGGATGGTAGCACTAATTGGAGCAGCGCTCTTGGAAGTTATCAAATCGAACACTAATGCGGATTTTGGGAAGCCGATTATTGGTTGGAGCTTCCGTTTACAGTCAATTACAGTTCTCTTTCCCCATTCCGAGCATCGAAGTTATTCATCTGCTCATATATTTCACCTAAACCTGCAAGGAAATGCAATCAGAACATAGAGTTTACCTCTTGATAATAACGATACGCAAATTAATATATAATGCTCAAATTTAGCATTCTTGAGGGGTGACTGTAAGAGAATTAGCAGAAACGAGAGAATCAAGTAAGCGGCTAGAGTTGATATCTTGCATAAACAGTCATCAAAATTCCCTTGTGCTTAAAAGCCCAAACGAGCGATCGATTTTTCAACAGATAGTCCGGTTAGCAATTATGGAAACCAAATCCTTCCATCAATCCCAATGGCTGATGTCAGTCTAAATACCTACACAAATAGAAGCAACTCGGAAAGGTATCCATATATTTGGGTTAAACAGCGAAATGATTGTCAGCTCATCTGTCTCCAAACTCACACCAAGGTAGCTGATTCAATTCAATAAAATTGATAAATCCCATGCCTATTTTGTTTATAATTGTTCATCTAGAACCGGAAACAAACAGTAATGCTGAACAATCTTATACACTGCACTAAAAGCCAATTCATATTGTATATTACAATTATGCTGAATAACGGAACTAGGTCGATATTTTCCTGATCAGTTGGATGACTTATCACCATGGTTGTCTAAAAAAGACTAGGTGAAAGTGGTCCGACGATTATTTATTCGATATTGGTGACTGGTTTCTTGTGAGGGCGCGTTGACTTCATCCTCATTTGTAAACCAATCGTTCTTAATGTTTTTTAGTATTATTATTTTACCAGATCAATTACGATATTGACTGATGAGCATGCTTCGGGGATGCAGGCCATGTATTTATGATACTTAAGAAATAATCATCTATAAGTTTGTGTTTGAATTATGTGTGCTGCTTTTTGTGTGCCGTTGATCTGCGTGTAAAAAAATGATGTTAAATAAGTGCCTCCTTTGATGTGTCACACTGTATTGTCGAATTTAGTATCCTGTTTAAATCAATGCGGTTTTGTCGGAGCAACAGTGGCTTCCGCAATTACGTTGCGTGTCTTAAGGGGTATGGACGCATACATTGTACAGATATTATGACGATATAAATGGATAGGCAAACAGTTTTCATGAAGTACATCGCTAAATAATGCAGTCTACTTATTCAGAAATGACACCTTAATTTTCCACCGAGGTCTCATGCATAATATATCGTTTGATAAGCTATTATTGAGGACTCCTCGGTCAGCTGACAGAATAAAATGATGTTGATTTCCAGCATGAACCAAGATGTATTATATTAAGATACCCGATTAGGACGTTTGTGTTGTGAATCTCGCGATCAGCGCACCACCTGATTTCGAGGGAGCTTAATTATGAACAAAAGCACGTGGCTCTAGGCCAAAAGGTAGGCCGGCGATGGCATGTTTCCCCGCATACTGGTTTATTTCCCAACACTATTTCGTCGGAAATCATGCAACAATCTCACAGCACAAATAGAGACCCACAAATATTTTGGTCGGGCGATATATTCAAACATTTCAACGTTATATGTCAATGGGTATCAGAACGGATAACTGGTCCAGCATGCAGTGCAGTGATTTTCATTCTGCTTTCGCTACGTCAGCGGCAGATAGTTGGGTCGCTCGTGATTCACCTGTGGCATCCGTCAGAGCCAGCCTTGCCTGAGTGCTCTGCAGATCAGAATCAGAGTTTTTATTTTGCAGGTTTAAAACTGGTCGTTTGCAGTGGATTCACATTCGTTCAAAGCATGCCATATAACACGGTACATTCATTAGCCTTAGCGCCAACACAACCTTTTTTAGGAATTTCAAAGCTCAGAAATTAGTCCCTGGACAAAACACAAGGCTTCGACTTGTTAAACGCATTATTAAATTGTACTTGGTATCGACAATTCTGTCAGACGACCCACATGTTGTATCTCCTGGTAACTGGATTACAAAATAAGCGATGTACGACGTTTTATATTTTTTTTCTTACAGAAACGGCAAATATTATTGAAGCTCTTTGGACGCATAATTATTTGTGAAGCGTTCAAAAACATTCGGTTATATTGGCCTTAAGGCAGAAATCGATGCAAATGAACTAAGTGAGGTAAGTCTTACTATGCGAATATGGGGTGCACAATAGATGTACACAATATGAACGCGTTATATGTGATACATTTCAGGTAAAACACACATAAAGGTATTTCAGCAACACCTACATCCAAGCGACATCATGCAACTCATAGGGTAATCCACAAATAGCATAGTTTATATAACAGCTGCCATATCTTAATGAAGTTAAAGCGGCTGGCAGACGACAATTACAATGGTAATCAGCTTGCAGGCGCAATGTAAAGATCAAAGACGTCCAATCTTTAAAAGACTTGCACTGGTACATATATCAGCTGTTGGAATTTATTTCGATGGTTCGTGCGCTTTGTAGTTAAAAACTCTGCGCTGTGCATATAGAGCATTTTTTGGGGAGTTCAATTAAAACACATGTCAGAATATACAGTTGTGCCAAATAGCTTATATTGGATATGTTCCAGCTCTGTGTGGCATGCGTGACATGGCAACTGTATCGGCGTTCAACTGGCGTCTGTAACATCATAGATAATGGACTTGCATAAAGAGAGGGAAATAACCGCAACGCCAACACTTGTGCTCTCCGGATTAATACCAGACATATACAGCATCATATCCGCCAAGGCGACTGAGGTCTAGTATCTCCGAAAAAAATAATTATGGACAGACATATTGTGTATTAAACCATGCCGGCGTATCTAACAGTTTTTGTAGCATCTGCCTGCAAAAAGCATGACTTAGTTCAAGTCATAACTTAGCCCAAGTTCGGAAAATGTTGATCAGATTTATGTTAAGCATTATGGCATCCTAAAAATGAGCTGGTTGTATGAATTGTTCTATTTTTAGTTAATGGATAAGCAAATATATAGAGTTCTGTTGTGTTTAGTCGAACATTTTCATAAAATAATCATACATTACTATTAAGTACTTGCTATCATTATCTTTTAATATGATGCGATCCATCGTCAATATTTAGTCCGAAAAGATCGTCAAGTTTTGTTTATGAGAGGTATTGTATATGCAGGTTATATAAAGACATATATATGAGGACAATGTCATTTGCATTGCATCTATTTGAAAATTATTGACTTGGCAAATAGCAAAAAGAGTCTCTGTATGTGGTTGTGGATTCAGCCCCTTGCATCAGAACTGAATGACGCACTGTGTAGTCATCAACCAACGGTTCATGAACATGACCGAACTACCCAAACTTCATGGAGCGCCATCAACTTGTTCGCCTTATATGCTACAGTAGCCGAACATAAATTACTTAGTTAACCACAGTTATATGTTACCAACCCTATGACGCCACGCAGTATCTTACTAACTCAATATATATATATATATATATATATATATATATATATATATATATATATATATATATATATATATATATATATATATATATAGATATACATATATATATATATATATATATATATATATATATATATATATATATATATATATATATATATATATATATATATATATATATATATATATATATATATGTATGTATATGGTATATATATATATATATATATGTGTGTGTGTGTGTGTGGTGGGGGGTGGTGATGTAAATTTGTAAAGTGAAGGAAGAATGACTGTAATCAGTCGATTGGTGTGATCAGAAGTTCAGCCTTAGTCGGTTGGTAGTTTAAGCCATGTAAGGACAGTGACATTTGATAATGAATTACCAAACGGTTACGTACGATATCCATATTTGACAAACACGCTTATATGGTACAGCAAGTAGAGGCCCATATACCAATCAACATCCTCAATCATTTAATTGAACGTAAATTTTTTCGATTCTTCATTTGGCTGACCTCGGAAAGATAAACGAAGTACTAAGCTATAAATGTGGCTATGAATAAACTGTTCAATATTGTGTCTCCTGTCACGGCAAATTCTGTTTGGTATGACAAATAGCAAACGCAAGACAATACTATCGTTGCATACTAGGTTTAAGATACGTTCACCTTGTTAGGGGCGGTAGTTCAGGGTCATATAAGCTGATATTTGGCAGGTGTAGTAAATGAGTCATCAGGGGGGGCATGTAGGGGCAAATGTTATCACTTGCGTCACGTATCACATTAATGCTTGTTTTTTTTTTAACTGCCGGTGCTTCTTCTCAGTGACGATTAATTGGATGGGCCTGCCGGGCTGGTCTTGCTGGTTGGTGTTAGACATTATAATTGTTAATAACATAATTTATTTGCATTTACAAGCGTGGACAATAAGCAGACGTACGATGATCATATTCATATCTGTCTTCTGTACCTTGTGTGTTTGTCATTCCGCATTGTCGAATTATATAATGAATTGCATATGCATATCAACGGCGTAAATCTCTTATTAGTCATGGCAAATGTGATGGTATCCGTTGCTCCCGTGTAACAATTGAGTGCATTATGAGCTAACTCCATTTGGTACGGTCGATAAAGACAAATTCCTCCATGTATTAGAATCGATCGTCCCCTGTCAGTAGATTTGCTATGTGTCTTATTATGTAGCAGTTTGTCTTAATGGGTGCACAACTTCAATAATGTCCTGATGATTATGAAAATGTAACATCATTAAAGTGGTCAACTTGCTAGCACATAAGGGTTACAAAATGTAGCATGTTGCAATGAAATCTTGCATAATCAAGCAGGATTGACTGGTGGTCGTTTATGGTTGCAAACACAGAACTGACGAAGCCAAAAAGTCATAGTTGGTAGATGGCAACAGCAAATGCTTTATCATAATTATAGCTTAGCATCAACATTCAGCTCTGTCACGAATATATCGTGGTTACTGACCTAATTTATCCATTGTGGAATAATCACGGTATGATTCATTCATTCCAACGTAACGCGGTGCCTGCCGACACTTTCGCATTTTAAGTACCGTATTATATATTGCAAAAGTAATTTAACCATGGTTATCTATGTCATGATTGGAGCCGTATTGATAGCGTTTATGTTTCTCAAAAATAATCAGTAAATATGCTCGAATGACATTTGGGAGGGAATAAGGGAGAATAAGGGAGCCGCGTCGACTGTGTGGTAGGAGGTACAATTCGGCTAGCGGTCTTGAGGCTGCACAACAACGTGTATCGTGAATAATTGTGTATATGCAAGAAATCGTTAACTATTTGGAGATGAATGCTTATCTAAAAACAACATTGCAATTTTGCCGCGCTCCGGGAGAGACAAGAGCATTGAAAATACATGGCTAGATGCAGACGAAGCGCCATCGTGTGACATGCAAGGCATTTCGTATGCTGATTTCTTCCGATATTTCACCATGTACTCTCGTTTTCTTATTAAAGTCAATATTCTCACAAATGACCTCCATTCTTAATATTATGTGTAGACAGCCCCTTGTTGTCGATGTCAAAGTGCTTTATAGATGTCATATCCAGTATCATGTGCGTTTCTCAGACCATCATTGGAAAAAGCAATAAGGTAGTGTGGAAATGAATGCAGTTACATATCCTCATTAGGGGTCACTTGAATTGTTCAGCCTTGATTACTGAATTAAACATAGTGCAGGAATAAGTTATAGCATTTAATGGCAGCTCTAAATTAGACGGCACCGTGAGGCATGTAGCTGGCGGGCAGTAATGTATCAGTTTACCGCTCCCCAGACTGCGTAAATGTCTTTCACGGGTCAGTAGATAAACAGTATGTATTGGTCGGACAGGCATGTCCCCCACTATTTGGCGGACAAGTACTGACATTTATATTACCTGACTTTACGAATAGGATTGGTTATATTTCGTTTGGTAATTAACACTGAAAGCAGCATAGTGATAAAGCATATATAAGTTGAATGCATTCCTCTGACTGCCAATCAGCTGTTACGTCTGCATAATCCAGCTAATAGCAATCCATATCAGTCGTCAAATATATGCGCATTGCAGGAGCTCCGGCCACGGCAAACAGATAAGGCGCATGGTTTGCGAAAATAAGCAGATTGTAAGAGACGTGTGATAAATTTGCAGGGCGCATTATTTTAATCAATTGATTGGTGAGCGTCCGATGGATGGTGTTTAGAGCAGCAGATCAGCGTTTTTAAGAACGATGCCTGGTCGTTTTTCCATGAAGTCTTACCTTGTGGAACTTACAGAATGAAATATTTTATATTTTGTGCTTAGAAAAAGAGATGTCACTTCCAGGCGTTGGGCAAATATGTGAAGATTTATTGGCCACACTTTCGACATCAATTTACAACTCACATGAAAATGGAAAAAAATCAGTTGAGTAATGAGCCGATGCAAATAGAGAGCCTGACTACGACACTAATGCAAAATGTGATGTCACTGAACTGTAGTTTTGCTGTTGTTTTGTACGGCTTGTTTCACACCACTATGATAAGAAACTCGCCGTCACATTCGCTACTGTTAATTTGTTAACATCAATGATAAGATAGAGCATGATGACCTTATTGCGTAATATGGTCTTCTGTAGCTGTTACAAAAAACGGTGTCTAAGTGAATGTTTGTACTTGCTTCCCCTTACAATAATAGGCCTTCTAAATGTAACTTGTTCACACTAACATTTTGTTCTCTCGCCCAACAAATGTTAATTATAGAGACTGATTGCTCTAATGATTCAACAGCAGTGGAAACAAATAACAATCAATGAAAAGTGTAAATAATTTGACAGAAGATGTGGCAAGATGTGTGTTCTATTGCGGACAATTGACCCGTAACAGGAAACTCCGGCGTGCAAATAGTGAATAGGTACCTTACCTCATTTAATCCCGAACACAATGCAGCCACTTTTTTTAGTAATCGAAAACATAATGCCGATCTTTCAGACAGGTAGGGATTGGTTAACACAGTAGATAACAGTATGTATTGGTCGGACATTCATTACCCCCACTATTTGGCGGACAAGTACTGACATTTATATTACCTGACTTTACGAATAGGATTGGTTATATTTCGTTTGGTATTAACACTGAAAGCAGCATATAGTGATAAAGCATATGATAAGTTGAATGCATTCCTCTGACTGCCAATCAGCTGTTACGTCTGCATAATCCAGCTAATAGCAATCCATATCAGTCGTCAAATATATGCGCATTGCAGGAGCTCCGCATTGCAGGAGCACACTAACATTTGGTTCTCCCGCCCAACAAATATTAATTATAGAGACTGATTGCTCTAATAATTCAACAGCAGTATAAACAAATAACAATCAATGAAAATGTGAAATATGCTCTTTAAAGTAATCAGGTTCCAGAAAGATGTGTACTTGATACATCGCGGACAATTGCCCCGTAATGCCGATCTTTCAGACAGGTAGGGATTGGTTAACACAGCTTACATGTTCAGCATTGACGTTCTAATATTTACCATCTATTCATTACACTGGGCAGTTATCTGTTGTCGATATATCAAACGTTCTACAATGTTCGACCACGACAGTGGACACACGTAACAGGAAGATATGTAGGTTTCGAAAGATAAGACAAATTTACGTGATTTGGTAAGTGAACTTAAACATCAATCAGATTTACTGAACAGGTACGGACAATCGCTTGTGATGTATACGTAACATATCACAGTCACCACTGGACAATCCGTGACCGCTGTGTGTCGGATATGCCGACTTAATCATTAAATTACTTGTACGGGTTGCTCATTTTGTCCCGCAGCGTGGTACCATCATCAAGGACCGGTGTATAATCTGCTCATAGCCATAATGACTATATTCCTACAATAGTCCGATTGGGGACATTAAAAATTTATCCAACACCACTCACATACCCACCTTCGCACGGATCCTAAAAGTTAGCCTCAAAATCATTTTCCACACCACACAAGAGCTCTCTTTGGCCAGCGATCACTTCATTCAGTCACGTTTATTGCTTTTTGTAGCACAATAGAATGCCTGTATATTATAACGAATCAGCGCCACGTCATAATTCGTGGATTACGCTCCGATTGGTATGGCTGTATCTTAACGTGTGCAATCGATCCATGAACTTAATGAACTAACGGAGAGGAATGAAGTCGCATGCATGGAATGCAAGCAGATGCCAAGACTACATGGATGGTAGCCCTAATACGAAATTGTCAAATCAATCACTAACGAGGATATGGGGAAGCCGATTATATATCAGTGGTTCCATTTACAGTGCGGTTTAGCTTTCGCTGAAAATCCAAATAACTTATTTATACACTCACGGCATGTTATTTATTTTCTCTTGTATTACAGTTAAATAAATATAAACTTGCATGGGAATGCAATCATAGGATATATTTTACATTTGAACCTCCGGATGGCAAGTCGTCAATTGGAAATTGCTGCAGTAGAACAGTAAAACCTAACAGAGATATTCCACTTTCAAATCAAACTCAAAATCTGATTACGAGGTTTGCTGCTCTCAAAACTATCCGAGCAACCGCAACCTACACCTTGAATTGATCACCTACCACATAATGGCTGGCTATGTGTTTGTGTAGCAGCATGTGAGTGTTAACACATGCTGTAACTGTGGCTTGGATGAACCTAAGCCAGATGAATTAAGGCAGTCGACTTTTTGCGTTTGCTTTAGATATAAAACTGATAAATATAACTTGAAATTGATAGCAGGACCTGATATATGGTCATAAGTGTAGACTATAGCAACAAAACTCTCGTCTCATATAATGACATGTAAGTCAGTGAATTGCTATATGACCGCTTAGACCAAATGTCAGCCCCTACTGACTGCTCAAGTACATTGCAAAATTTTGTGTTTGAGGGTCTAAACTTTGATGAAGCGTGAAATATTATGCTTGTATCAGTCACAGCTAATTAGTCACTATGCACCCTGCAAACTGAGGGGCACATGCGAAGAAGCATATAGACGCCATTTTTCAACAGCATTCATATATTTGGACTGCCACTATAAACATGTTTTGCTTTAACTTTTAAGGGCACCATTTTGTGTTAGGGCACTTTTTATGGTAGCCTGTCAACTTCTATATACGGAAGCATCAATACTATAATGAAGCTGATGAAGCTCAGTAAGATCCACCGGCTCTTTTTACTGAGTAAGTCAGTGAGCGGTATCACAATCCTCCATAATATAACCTAGTACATGATTTTTGGACAACTTCGTAATTTATGTTAAAGAGACTGTTCAGCCCCATATAAGGCAATCAGAGATCATTTCGTTATAACATTATTACGTTTAACGCAGACGTAAGTAATGCCATTTTCTAATTTGTGCCGCAAAGTTAACCTGATGAAAATTATGTTGACAACTTTTTAACATTATTATTTGACTGGAAATATTCATGATCTACGGTGGAAATCTGTTTTATTTAGTGATGTCGTTCCATCGATAACGGTGCCTCCCTAAAACCATGAACCACACGAATGTTAGCTGTAAATCATAACGGGCTCTTGAATTTACCTCACTATCGATATGTATACTTCCGCTTTGGTTACATAATGTAAATTTCATCAAATCTTGACTAATTCGAGTTGTGGGAATCTTTGCGCACACATTAGACCGACAAGCAAGAAGGGTAATGTCCGACAACAAAAATGGCGACAGCCGAAGTAAGGATCTATTTTCTGAGACCACAGCGCCGCGTATCGACTGAAAGTCTGAAAACTTAAAACTTATGGTTTCGAAGGTATATATATATATATATATATATATATATATATATATATATATATATATATATATATATATATATATATATATATATATATATATATATATATATATATATTATATATATATATATATATATATATATATATATATATATACATATGTTTCAGTGTCTTCATTCTCGAGATACAGATATATTGCACAGCTAACACGCGCACTAAAATTTTTTTCAAAGAGCCCAACACTGTTTTAAATTCAATTTCCTGTCCTGCCGATGTGATTTCCGGATACGTACGTGAGCTCCTCGATGGTTGCGCCGCAATGCACCGTAAAGCAGAATATTGTGAATGCCTTTTGTTTGATCGCATTTTCAAATAATTTTTCAGCCAAATGTCACTAACTCTATGGTAAGCACGTGAAAGAGCGCCGTACAGGCCAGACAAAAGAGTATTCTATGGGAGGAGCTTTAAGAGCAAACATATTGAAGCGTATTTGAGACTCAGGATGGCCAGACGATCGTTTACTAGTCTCTGTAAAGGAGTTAGTATAGCAAACTATATAATACAGAAGACATGCCAGATCCGGAATAAGCGATACAGGCACAGTCACTCTTCAACGGGTTCCAGGCATATGAAAAAGATTCCAAACGTGAGCTACAAAGCTCGTTTCCGCTATGTCGGAATAAAGATACAAGACTTTTGCTGCTATGTGTGACATTAATTAACACTAGTCTCTCTGGGGAGTTGGTACTAGTACAAACTTTTTCTATAGATAAACTAATGATGGTGTTTATTTGCATTTGGAAAATCAATATCCATTCACCTATGGCTGAGACAGAGCAAACAATATATGGAAGAGTCGGTACCCTAGATTGTTCGAGTAGACTCAGTGAACTTCAAACACCAACTCAATGTATAAAACTCAAACTGACTGTATTGCAACCATGAGTGGATATGGTTGCAAGTTGTTATTAGCCATAGACGAGTCACTTACTGGTACATCATCAGCAGTAATGTTATTTAAACGACGTAGCAGTGTTTTATTGTACGTCATTTCGTTGTTCTCTTCAACCCAAATCACAACATATTTGAAGACCACCATAGCAACATACTATGGCTATGACGCTGTCGTAGTCATTTGGCGGAACTGGACAGTGGGTGAGATGTCACGCGATATAATGATAAGAGATACTTTATGTGACACTGCAGCTATTATTTATTTTTTCTAAGTATGGAGAAGTTGTCTGTCTGCAAACGTTGCTTTGCCCCAAACAAATTGCAGTTTGGCGTGTATGTCTCTATGCTTTATCGGACTATTGTTATATTTTATTGATAGATAGCCGACCTTAAGTCGCGGTCTAATACGGAATTTTGGGGGGATTTTAATCTTTGACGTATTCATTTTACTTAAATTTGTATGGCTCTTGAAAATAGGGTGGCTGCGGGGTGGGGTGCCTCGGAATAATTTGCGTCGCAAGCTGTATTTTCAACTTCACCCTTCCGGGTAGAATGTACAAAATAAATGGCAACATGTGGAAAAAACTCATCGGACTGTTCAATGAAACTGTTAAGGCCAAGCAGTCGCGATCGTCATGTATGATCAATCAATCAACGTGATTTGTAATGAAGGAAAGTATGGGGATACATGATTGCATCATTTTTTTACGTCATGCGTACACCAATAGAACTAACAGCACCTTAAACGTTGGTGACACATGTCACTTATGTTTATCCTGAATGTTATGCGTAATCGTTGCTAAGGGGCGCATTTTATTACTAGTCATCTATGTAAATGATTCAAGGATTGACGCAATAACCAACACCTGCACCTCTCGGTGATTGCAGCATGCCAGCATTTGTTTTGTCCGGTATTAGCGGATTATGCTGTTTATAGGGCCTTAGGTATTCCAAAATTATGCTATACATACGGCCAATCACTAACATATCTAGTGACTTACTTACCTCTCTGGGTGCTTGATCTTAAATGTGTAATCAGTGCTATATAAAATGACTCCATCTTGAGAAACATCCCAAGATGCACATATATTGAATCAGTCGTGTTCCTTGTGAAGCAGAGCCAGCACAAAAAGCTTAGGTCTACTAAGCTTAGTCCCGACCGGAGCTTGTATTTAATGAAAACTTTTGTTGCTTGAAGGATTACAGCTTCCGGGCAAACACTAGCACATTAAATATCGACCGTAGAATTGGTCTGTATTCCAATGGCGGGAGAGTTTATGTGAGTGGATAACGGATAGCAAAGATATAGATATAGAGCATACATCCGTAGTATTTGACGCCATATAACACACAGCTTTGTGCACGATCAATGAGAAATTAAGGCCGTTCAAAAGAGGAAGTCACCGACAGATAAAGATAGGTGTCGAGTTACAGATATATCGGTATGTTTTTCATATCATCTATACTAGTTACTCACATACCCCAGAGTGGCCTTATAACAGGCCTTACAACAGGCAAGCATTTACCCGCAATAATCCTCAAACGTTCAATGGAATCGAACATGATTGATTATGTCTATTGTTTACTTGGCTGACTTCGGGAATATGTATCGCAATATTAGGTTATGAATGCACTTTACGGCCGTGACATGTGTTACCTGACACGCGGCGTGGGATATAACAAAGAATTCTAATAGCAACCATTCGCCTAGGCACACTACACCAACTGCTGTCACCAACAGTCAAATTTTGAGGCTTTTCCAGAAGACATGTCCACAGCAAGTTGATATCTTCATTCAACATCCGCAGTTCTTCAGCTATGTTATTTCACGTGTTATATATTGTTGCAAAGATCAAGAGAATTATTTTTTATAACACTGACAAAATGTAACTGGTGCCGCTTTATCGTAACAGCATGTGTCATATGGTGTTTTGATATAACAGGGGCACCGATTGTCACAACGCAGTCATACGTAGAACAACAAGTGCTGTAGAACCTCTGTGCACTCCTTTTGGCAAACTGTCACTTTGGCACACATTGATCATGGCTCTATATTGACTTGGTCTTGACCAAGTTTGCACGGCAGACTGTAAAGTTAATTTACCTCCCTCGGGCATTTATATTTCCATGCATGCAATTAATAATTCGCTTTAACTGATATTGTGAACTACGTGGCGTTCACAGGTCAATATCGCCATTATTCAAGAGAGGTTATTGTTGTTCTATACACATATGAATTACTGTCGCGCCTAGATTTGCCGAACAAAGGCGCAAAACTGAGCTGCATTAAAGGAGCATAACGCATGACAAAAAAGAAAGTCTCGTTTGCCATCAAATGTAATAATTTTGAATTGTTTCATTGCATACTATCTATGTGTTAAGAATGGTTTATTAATGTCATTCGTTTTAATGGACGTAATGTGGTCAAAATATACGCTTCAAATAATTGTATATTTTGCGACAAATTATTATTACAATGTATAGTCCCCCAGGTAGATTATCCCCAATAATTAGTGCTTCTAGCTTATGGCTACCCTTCATCAATCACTAGTTAAGTACTGTATAGCAAAGCGACTATTCTCATCAGTCTACATATACAGATATACTGAGAGGGCTACAAACACGATGTGATCATTAAACGAATATAAATTTGGATATGAGCGTCGCGTTTACACAGACAGCAAACAGAATATCACTGATGATATGGATCGAAATATAGAGATGCCGGATGGGTTTGCAAATGCTAACCAGACTAGCCACATGGGTAATGCCCGATGCGATGGGACGGCCAGGTTCAAACATTGGCCATTCGGCTGGATAAAAAGAATTAGCAGGTGAGGACTATCTTGGTCGGTTTTAAGATCCACTCCGCTGCTTCAAATACTCAACGAATTATCTTTGTTGCGCTTCTTATGCATTAATCTGGCACAAGGAAAAGTCGTAATAATTGCTCATCATTAGGTACTTTGTCACTTATTACCACGTTTAATGCTCATAGACAAACATGTTAACATGCTTCAACCGATAGAATAAGATGCGATTTTTCTGCAGTTAAACAATCGTAATAATGTTTGTAGTATCAATCACAAGACCTACAAATTAAATTAATTTTTCTGTTTATGTTTTTAACACTCAATTTGATCAACCCACGAAAGGGTAAGGGTCGAGGTCATGTTATGCCGCGAGGCTCGAGGCTCAATTACTCACGAAGCCAATCATACCTCATTTGATTGATGAACCCACCTACTCATTCACGCTATAGCTCATGCACACAAGCCCGCATGCACAATTCCATTAATGAAATCAGTTATGCACCAAACCGGCTCACTCATCTTCACTGAGAGACGTGTTGCCGACGCGAAGTTATGTATCAGCTTACCATTCCCCAGACTCCCTTAATGTCTTGCGATAATCAGCATGTATTAGCAGAATGTGGATTTCCCTTTCCATTTGGCGGACAAGTATTGCCAGTTATATGACCAGAGTAATTTGTCGTTTGTCATTAATACTTAAAACAGCCTAGCCATAAAGCATATGTAAGTAGTACGCCTTTCACGTACTGACAATTAACACTATCTTATGAATACTCCAGCTTATAACAGGCCATGCCACGCGCAAGATATTAAATATGCTGGCATGATGCGGCTTCCATCTACGATAAACAGGCGCATTTGTTTGCGAAAATAGATATTGTTACGAAAATCTAATACCATGTGTCATTGTACTGTACTGAGAGTTGCACAAATGATAAGAAACGTTTAATGCAAGCCAAGTAGCGCTTTTCAAGAAAAATAAATATTGTATGATTATAATCGATGGATTAGCTAGTGTGCAATGGTTGATGTTGACAGCACATCCGATGAAAAAAGCGATGCCTGTAAGCATTTTCCATCGAATCTTAGCTTGTCGAACTCACGGAACGTTATATTTCATACTTTATATTGGTTGAGATATATCACTTCAAGGCGTCAGGCAATTATATGATTTATTGACCCCTACCTTAGACATCCATACTTTAATCCCATGAAAATGAAGGAAAATCATTTTGGCGACTAGCCATTTAAAAAAGAGAGCCTGACTACGACAACACAGCAAAATTTATATAAATCTATGAGTTTTATTAAATCTTCGTTGCTTACGTGATTTGTATCAGAATGATCTGCAAGGAATGAACAACTCAAAAGCTGCATTCGGATTGATTGGTTTTGTACGGCTTTTCCACGCCAATATCATCAGAAAAAGGTGCGTACATGATAGCCAAATATCATTGTTCAGTGAACAAAAAGACAGGCGGGCACATTTTCCCTTCTGTTTACTTGATATCATTACCCGAGCAATCAGCGGGTCTAATCTTTTTGCATTATATGGTCTTCTGTAGCAGTCAAATATTGTGAAACGGCTTTCCGATGTCCATTTCACTGTTAACTGAATGGATGTATTGGGGTTTAACATTGCAATGATCGTCTTCGTACGAAATGGCTGATTAATTCCAATAGCATTGATCTGTAAAAAAAAACTATTACAGGAAACAAACGATAATGCTGAACCGTGTTATGTTCTGCACTAAAAGCAAATTCCAATCAAGGGTTCATATTGAATATGGCAATGAAGCTGACAAAGGATCCATTTCGATTTTCTCCAAGATCTGTGGTTGACCTATGCTGGGTGTCTGATAAGGGCAAAGCGCAATGCGTGAAAGTGAACCAGCGATTCGCCATTCGATAATTGCCGACTGACTTGTATGAGTATGAACTTGCACTACATGCTCATCCACATACAAATCCCTTTTAATGTTGGTTGTTGTGTTTTGCTATTTTACTAATGATTTATGTGTAACAATGGCAAGTACTACTCATGACCGCTGGTGTTCTGAGTAATGAACGATGAGGTGATGACGAATACTTGTTGTCATTGATAATAGAGACGAAGTTTGAATCATTCAATTAAAACGCTCCAGGTAGAATTGGCTGCATATCTTCATGCATTGAGTCTCTGTTGTAGATGTACGGCGTTTAGAATTGTATACTAGATTTTAAAAGTGTTACATGGGCGTGAATGCGAAAGATTTGTTGCCCTTTTCATGCTATTGCAGACCATGCACAGTAAAATGTTTGGCATAAGGAATATATATGTTAATCGAAAATGTATGTGCTCCCAAATATCATGACAAGTTTGTGCTGTCATCTTATCCTGTAATCCAATAACGGAGGTTTAAAGTATTGTGATTATTTAAGCTCGTGTCATTTTGATGGTACTTAACCAGTGATCCATCAACTCAAAAGTTCCAATCATGCTTAAGTCCTCTTCAAATTGCATCACGTTGACAAAATATCTCAAACTACGTTGACGCATGTCGTATGTCGTAGCAAGGGACTCTTAGCCTAACTGAATTCTAAGATGCATCTGTCGTGCCATTCAGTTTAACGCCGTACTTTAAGTTGAAACTATATAATCGTTTTTTACTTCACGTGGCCTATCAAAATTAAAATAGCCAACTTCTGTTTGATATGATCACTACCTCCGAATGAAAATACATGCTTGCTTTGAATTCAATGGCATGTATCAATATAGCTCATATGGTTTAACGCAAAAATAGACCTTATTTTAAAAACGTCTCAGTCGACTCGCTGATAAAAGCTAGTCTGGTCGTGTTATGATTCCATATTCCATTGTAAAAACATGACATGAAGTTAAATCAATAATGGACCAATGTTAGAAAAAGTGCAATATTGCCACTGCTTCTTTCGCAAGCGTAATCACCACCCTTAATGTGGCAAATAAGTGTATCTAACATATACAACGCACAGGTGGCGGGATAACATTACCTGCGTAATTTTAATGCTAACAGTTATCGGGGAAGGCATCAAAACTCAATTAAAAACCGATGCATTATGAAACAGTCACACAGACGTTAAGTATTGCTAGTAATGTGGAGAATGTGGGGATTTAATTGCATGAAACATGCTAAGTGCGCTGTAAAACGGTGTGCTGGTAACACAGGTAGTGCTTTACGGTGTAATGGAACTGTTATAACCTTTTGCATTTTTGCGGCCAACATAAATCTATGCATGCACCTTTTGAGTGCTTGGTAAGTGCTTCCATGTATTGGATTAACTGTTTGTATCCACGTGTTGCAATGCACCACCACACAGTGAATCATAACGAACCCGCCATTAAGGAGCAACTTGCGATGTAATGGTAATGGTAATATTGGCGTCTAACGCCACTTTCAGCAACGAGGTGATATCGCGACGCTGATGGATGAGGATGACAGTGATGCTTAGACAAGTCAACTGAAGGGCCAGCGCCAACTTGACACAAACCCAGACCGGGCTTGGACGAAGGTCCAGCACGGTACTATTGAACTACCGTGTCGGGTGCCTCCTCTCGCAGAGATGGGAACGCCATATAACGTGATTCTCCGAGTAACGGAGAACCATTTACATTGTCACATCATGCTATCAAACCCACAACCTGTGTCTGGCCCATCACCTCGAGAACAATAAGTCGGGTCTTTCATCACCCGTCGCTTCCCTTCTCCGGATCGACCAGGCCCTTCTTGACGATCATCTCCTCAGTTTTATAGAAGATAATACCAACCAACTTTTGCCTTGCCACATAAATACAAGAGATTGGTCCCAATGTAACAGCTGTTGACCCGGGAAGCAAGGAAGTGGTGAACGGTACCCCGTCGTTGGAGGTGGCGAATGGCATCATTGTATCTGCTCACGTCTTAATTCCTCGTTATCACATGTAGCCGTATGGTCTCTTCTGCATAGACACTCGAACATCGAAAATAAAACACCAAGTCAGTTATAAGAGCGTGCTAAAAAAATCAATTATTTTCTTCGTAAATTTCCTGACACATATCCATCAATAATAAATATTCACCATGCTTCTTTGCATGCCTCCCTACAACGACCTTTATTATATTCATATCTTCATTGAATGAATAACCTCATCTCTAGCCTTCTGTTGTGGTTCCATTCCATAGAGCTCACTTCATACTCTCCGTTGTCCTGTTGTCGTAATTTAATTTGTGGCTGACCTACCGTCTGCTAGGAACCCCCGCCTCTCTAGGTCTAACGCGACACAAGTCCCTTAAACCAGGCAGTCCAAGAGGCACAGGGAACGTCCTGCCCGACGCGATGCTTACCATTACGATGCATTTACAGTAAATTATAACGTTAATTTCCCTCTGTTTAACGCGATCGTAAAATAGATATACACTGAATAAGATCAGAATACCTTGATCATAATAAACAGCCTTTTAGGTGGAGGCTCTTATAGCAAACGTCGACACATTGATCTGACTGCATTAGGTTCACGCCCCTAAACTATACATGGGTAGCTTGCGTCATTGTCACTTTAGTGGACGTACAGCAAATGCCCCTACACCTGGTAAAGGTTAAGTTGATCGTGAGTCGCGATATCGTTCCATGAAACACCCCACAAAAAAACATTTACGTATATATTTAAAGCATGTAACTTTTATAATAACCTGTTAATAGACTGACTGAGGATGTGAGATTTTATTGGTCACGCAAGTTAACAAATTTAACCTTACCGTGGACTTACCGTGGACTTACCGTGGACTTACCGATGGACTTCCCTAGCAGTGGTATAACAGCCAGGTATTGCGCAAGAACGGTATATATTACTCAGGAATGCACTAACCATTAGGTAATGCGTCGAGGGTTCAGTAGCTATTCCACAATATTCTACATAACGGGCGCCCGTATCTTACATTCCGTATGTCATATAGAGACGAATAACGACACCATTAATTTGTGAATGCCAAGCGCTGTAGCTGATGATTATGAGTTATGTTGCAACTAGGGATTACTTCCAAGCATATAATACAGCACCGAGAGCCATGATTAAGTCGGCAACCCTGAGTGGGCGTGATAACGAATATAGCGTGACGTTCGTCGTAAGCATACTGGAATATAAATTGGCCGCAGAAGGTTACCATTCAAACAAGGTACCAACGAACTTCAGTAATGATTTATGTACACTAGCAGAGAATGGAAGTAATTGCATTTGCATGCGTAGTGGCACCCGAAGTTACTCTTCTATTACTCACGCAACATTTGCACCCGGTGCGTTATCAAGGATAAGTGTTGTCTTCGAGGTGTCGTTGAAGGCGGATGTTGATGGGGATAAGTCCAGCAGTCGACATTTGTGGCAAATACCGTTTCTGGCTATGTTGCTTCTACTACGAATGCTAGAAAGGTCCCACACCAGTTTACCAGAGATTTGAGGTTATAAGACCAATTGTTTGATATTTATATAGCGCCGGTAGCACGGACTGTACGTTGGCTATAGAAAAGCACCTACTATACCTCTTATCTCAAAGCATTCCAAAATTACAGTTAAATCGAGGAACAAAACCCGATATCGAGATTTGACTGCTCCATTTGACATTCTTTCCATTTTGTGCATGTACAGGTATGGTAACAAAGAGAAATAAACGACCCTGTTATTCACAGCATCACATGATGTGACGGGATTAGTGTCGGGATGGTAATAAGAAAAATTATTTCTCGTTACTTGTTATAATGTATCGCAGCCTATAACAACCCACGATAATTAGATGCGTTATTTATCGACTTTGACACGAAGCGTTTCTAAAAATCGAGGGTTATTAAATGGTCGCCCCCTCCACCTACATCCCCCCGCCCCCCGACCCGACCCCCCCCACCTGATTGTTTGGTGTTGGTCATGCTGTGTGAACCGCACTCAATCGAAATTCTCATCGCCTGTGTGCCATTCGCTATCCATTGCTATATTGTAAGCCGTATGTATTGTACACATGCAGCTTAACGATGCAGGCATTCGTCGATAGTTTATCGTTACACATGAAAGCCACCGCTAATAATCGATGCTGTTCACGTCCTTAGCTGTCCTTACCATTGTCAGCAGACGATAACAATGCGGAACAACTTGTTCTTATCAAGTCCTGGGCAAAGCCGAAATCATTCTGCCAATGTTTAATGCCAAATATTGTACTTGAATGAGTGAGTGAGGACATGAATTACAGAAACGCAATAGTCTTATCTATTGTGAATGGCGTCAATCGAAAATACGCCGCAAAAGTTTACAATAAAACACGTCCAGTCTCTCATTGAATAACTGGCAACCTGTCGTATGAATGCCGCTGTGTTCTAATCATTGTAGATGTATGAATGCTAGAGGTTAACAAAGGAAATTTGGAATATGTCAATTGGCGTATTCTGTTAAACGTGCTGATGAATCATTCACTCCATGGAGGTGACGTGTTGAAGCATAGTACCTTTGCGATGTAGGAATAAGCGTCAATGGTAAGTTAATTGTGTGTCACTGAGAAGCCCGATGGAAAACAGATAATCAGACCCTTTGTAGCTTCAGCTGCCTCATACGATGTACCTGCTGTATCACCTGGTTTTATCTGGAGTTATACGTACGGAGTGTTAGGACCCTGGGGTAGGGAGGCTACGAGGGGCAGCGATTTACACTGGAGACAATTGAGTTGATGGTCTATGCGTTCCATGTCCCGCCATGTAAAGACGCCTGATTATGAGGCGGCACAAGGAGTACACACTTGGCCTCAATATGAATAATTTCAGTCGTGGTGTCTTATAATGTGTTCGAGGGTAAGATTTGCAACAGGAGCAATAAGAGTGATTACAATAACACATTCCAGTAGTGCAAAACATCAATTGCAATGCAATCTGCGATAAAAGTATACCCTAACGATTCAAGTCATCAACTGTAGATGGTCGAATTGTGGAGTATGTGGAGATGGTATTGGAGTTGTTGTGACAATAGTACAGTTACATGGTTTAGACCCGACAGTAACAGTTTGAGTGCTCACGATCATCTTGTGATAACCGTATTTTTGGCGTCATGAGTTCCTGTTAAAGCTGGCCAGCACTATATGTGTTAATAACACGAACCAGTCGTCAATTATGACCTATGCCAAACAATCTCCATCCCCCAATTCACATTACGTGATGTCAGATAATGGGGATGATATGCATGCTAGGTTATCAACCCATATAATTATAAGAGCGACGTGATGTGAGTATTCATTTGTTCGATGTAGAACATGTTACATTCCACTCACAAACTAAATACCAAACGGGCAAGGACCATAATACGTGATATGCTATACACAGGTGTAGCGCCGGTGAATCGAATAACGTAACGTTTTAACTGGGTATATTATTCGTCGGCCTCATAGAGATGTGATCGTTCATAAATAGTCCGGTTACTTATGTAATCCTTTCTAAACCTTACGAATGATGTGTAAATTATTTGGTACCGTGAACAACAATATCGTACAATGAATTTCATAAATGCAAATAGACAATATACTGAAACGATAGAAACAGGAAGTTGTTAATTTTCATGTGTATAAATGTTATCTACCGCGTGTCGGCATTGCATGATCACGATGGCTAGCATGTATTTGTTTTCGTGTTAAATCCCCTGTTTCAGCTGGTTTGCACGAGACATTGCTGATGCAGATATAGTAACACGGCACCATTATCGATAACGTTATACACCCACCAGACTGTAGTAATTAACATATCAGGACAGGGCATATACTTATCACGTCGTCAACTACCTGTTGATGTTGGTATTAATTAGCATTCCAAATCCAACACTTAGGAAGCATTTAGAAGTTTCATCAACTGTAGATGGTCGAATGGTGGAGTATGTGGAGATGGTATTGGGCTTGTTGTGACAATAGTACAGTTACATGGTTTAGACCCGAGAGTAACAGTTAGAGTGCTCACGATCATCTTGTGATAACCGTATTTTTGGCGTCATGAGTTCCTGTTAAAGCTGGCCAGCACTATATGGCTCAAATAGCTCCACTTTTGTGGCGTCAATAAGCATACACTTGTAATGAAGTGTTAATAACACAAACCAGTCGTCAATTATGACCTATGCCAAACAATCTCCATCCCCCAATTCACATTACGTGATGTCAGATAATGGGGAGGATATACATGCTAGGTTATCAACCCATATAATTATAAGAGCGACGTGATGTGATGAGTATTCATTTGTTCGATGTAGAACATGTTACATTCCACTAACAAACTAAATACCAAACGGGCAAAGACCATAATACGTGATATGCTATACACAGGTGTAGCGCCGGTGAATCGAATAACGTAACCTTTTAACTGGGTATATTATTCGTCGGCCTCATAGATGTGATCGTTCATAAATAGTCCGGTTACTTATGTAATCCTTTCTAAACCTTACGAATGATGTGTAAATTATTTGGTACCGTGAACAACAATATCGTACAAGGAATTTCATAAATGCAAATAGACAAAATACTGAAACGATAGAAACAGGAAGTTGTTAATTTTCATGTGTATAAATGTTATCTACCGCGTGTCGGCATTGCATGATCACGATGGCTAGCAAGTATTTGTTTTCGTGTTAAATCCCCTGTTTCAGCTGGTTTGCACGAGACATTGCTGATGCAGATATAGTAACACGGCACCATTATCGATAACGTTATACACCCACCAGACTGTAGTAATTAACATATCAGGACAGGGCATATACTTATCACGTCGTCAACTACCTGTTGATGTTGGTATTAATTAGCATTCCAAATCCAACACTTAGGAAGCATTTAGAAGTTTGGACTTAATATGAATAATTTCAGTCGTGGTGTCTTATAATGTGTTCGAGGGTAAGATTTGCAACATGGAGCAATAAGAGTGATTACAATAACACATTCCAGTAGTGCAAAACATCATTTGCAATGCAATCTGCGATAAAAGTATACCCTAACGATTCAAGTCATCAACTGTAGATGGTCGAATGGTGGAGTATGTGGAGATGGTATTGGGCTTGTTGTGACAATAGTACAGTTACATGGTTTAGACCCGAGAGTAACAGTTAGAGTGCTCACGATCATCTTGTGATAACCGTATTTTTGGCGTCATGAGTTCCTGTTAAAGCTGGCCAGCACTATATGGCTCAAATAGCTCCACTTTTGTGGCGTCAATAAGCATACACTTGTAATGAAGTGTTAATAACACGAACCAGTCGTCAATTATGACCTATGCCAAACAATCTCCATCCCCCAATTCACATTACGTGATGTCAGATAATGGGGAGGATATACATGCTAGGTTATCAACCCATATAATTATAAGAGCGACGTGATGTGATGAGTATTCATTTGTTCGATGTAGAACATGTTACATTCCACTAACAAACTAAATACCAAACGGGCAAAGACCATAATACGTGATATGCTATACACAGGTGTAGCGCCGGTGAATCGAATAACGTAACCTTTTAACTGGGTATATTATTCGTCGGCCTCATAGATGTGATCGTTCATAAATAGTCCGGTTACTTATGTAATCCTTTCTAAACCTTACGAATGATGTGTAAATTATTTGGTTCCGTGAACAACAATATCGTACAAGGAATTTCATAAATGCAAATAGACAAAATACTGAAACGATAGAAACAGGAAGTTGTTAATTTTCATGTGTATAAATGTTATCTACCGCGTGTCGGCATTGCATGATCACGATGGCTAGCAAGTATTTGTTTTCGTGTTAAATCCCCTGTTTCAGCTGGTTTGCACGAGACATTGCTGATGCAGATATAGTAACACGGCACCATTATCGATAACGTTATACACCCCACCAGACTGTAGTAATTAACATATCAGGACAGGGCATATACTTATCACGTCGTCAACTACCTGTTGATGTTGGTATTAATTAGCATTCCAAATCCAACACTTAGGAAGCATTTAGAAGTTTGGACTTAATATGAATAATTTCAGTCGTGGTGTCTTATAATGTGTTCGAGGGTAAGATTTGCAACATGGAGCAATAAGAGTGATTACAATAACACATTCCAGTAGTGCAAAACATCATTTGCAATGCAATCTGCGATAAAAGTATACCCTAACGATTCAAGTCATCAACTGTAGATGGTCGAATGGTGGAGTATGTGGAGATGGTATTGGGCTTGTTGTGACAATAGTACAGTTACATGGTTTAGACCCGAGAGTAACAGTTAGAGTGCTCACGATCATCTTGTGATAACCGTATTTTTGGCGTCATGAGTTCCTGTTAAAGCTGGCCAGCACTATATGGCTCAAATAGCTCCACTTTTGTGGCGTCAATAAGCATACACTGTGTAATGAGTGTTAATAACACGAACCAGTCGTCAATTATGACCTATGCCAAACAATCTCCATCCCCCAATTCACATTACGTGATGTCAGATAATGGGGAGGATATACATGCTAGGTTATCAACCCATATAATTATAAGAGCGACGTGATGTGATGAGTATTCATTTGTTCGATGTAGAACATGTTACATTCCACTAACAAACTAAATACCAAACGGGCAAAGACCATAATACGTGATATGCTATACACAGGTGTAGCGCCGGTGAATCGAATAACGTAACCTTTTAACTGGGTATATATATTCGTCGGCCTCATAGATGTGATCGTTCATAAATAGTCCGGTTACTTATGTAATCCTTTCTAAACCTTACGAATGATGTGTAAATTATTTGGTACCGTGAACAACAATATCGTACAAGGAATTTCATAAATGCAAATAGACAAAATACTGAAACGATAGAAACAGGAAGTTGTTAATTTTCATGTGTATAAATGTTATCTACCGCGTGTCGGCATTGCATGATCACGATGGCTAGCAAGTATTTGTTTTCGTGTTAAATCCCCTGTTTCAGCTGGTTTGCACGAGACATTGCTGATGCAGATATAGTAACACGGCACCATTATCGATAACGTTATACACCCACCAGACTGTAGTAATTAACATATCAGGACAGGGCATATACTTATCACGTCGTCAACTACCTGTTGATGTTGGTATTAATTAGCATTCCAAATCCAACACTTAGGAAGCATTTAGAAGTTTGGAGTCCAGTTCGACTGCTTATAACTGTAAAAACAGTCCTGGTCCGATCTATCACCAACTTACAGATGTACAATTCATTTGGCCTTGATCAATGAGATGATAGGAAAATGCATAAAATATGCATGTTAAGGTCCGAAATGGCAGTCGAAAGGCAGATGACCCGAGAATGGAACATTTTATCATGTGAATAAAAGAGAAACTCATTAAAATGACCTCATGTTACCAACATAGAAACCCAGAAGTATGAACTTAGAATGATAAACCAGGCATTTTGTCGGCCGTTATATTTCATCATAATATCACATTCACATAAACGAGATCAATCAGTTGCTTGAGTGCTATGCAATGCCGTCAATGTTGGAGAACATTGATTTTCCTTAATTACCAATAATGCTTTAGAATTGTAAGTCATTTATGCTAACTTAAAGACCCGTCTCGTAATGTCAATCATTCGCTTAATCTCACTGGTGATGCAACAAGGAGCATGCCGAATATAAGAAGATATGTGCTTATGTTGTTATATTTTACCTTTTATCTCGTTTTAATGATGTTTCTCATTTCATTCTAAAATTAGATCACATGAATGGACATTCACCGCTTGAACCCGTGCTGTGCGTACTTGCGACTATGTTGTGTTTGAAGTGAAAAATTTCGCGATAGTTTATTTGAATGTAGAGACGAAGAGTTTACGCGGGTAAAGAGTCAAATTGTGCGTGTTATACAGCCTACTTGCATTTCGAACCAGGGTCCCTTGTTTGTACAAATGTTTAGGTCGAGTTAAATATACACGATTTTTATTGTGTTTTTGTTAATAAAGACAAGCGGGTCTGGGCTTGTCTAAGATTTGATTGCACTTGTATTTGTTTGCAGCATTGATCAATGCATCTGTGGCGTTGTGTTGATAAAACAAAGAGCGAATATTTTGCATCGAGCTTTTACTTGTCACGATGTTAATATAAGACAGTTGTGATAGGCGGATTGGAAAACTTGCTCATGCATTCGATTAATCAACATTTTCCCGTAATCTTTTTAATTTTGCCCCATCTTTGCCCTAGTGCATTCCTATCGATGCCAAAACAATCAGTAATAGGCTTACCGTCACGTTCTCTAAGTAAGTGAACTGTTGAAAAAAGAGAAATTAAACTTTGGAGCAACTAATAACCATCACAAGAATCGCTTTCCTTCATTCAGACGAAAACTGACCACTGACTAACTGATGACGCCCGGATTAAATAACTAACGCGTCGACCCACTAGCTCAATATCAGAACGCAAATACCTGGTATTAATCTCGCTCTCTGATATATTAATATACCTCCCCCAATAAACTGCGCTGTGCAAACTTTATCTATTAATTCATCCTTATGCCATACGTATCATATTTTCGCCTGCACCACATGAGCAATGATTCACCATAAAATGGCTCGTCCGTCCAGAGGCATTGGTATGTTCCTGTTCTAGCTGCAGCTGTGATTCGTAAAAGCATGGCACTTTACCAATGAAAAGTAGTTCCCGCAAAAGCGCAATTGACGGCGCCCGCGCCACGCAGATAATAAGTTTTGTTCTTGTAGCTTCTTTAACATGCATTCTTCCATTATCGTTTCTCGAATGAATCATAGGCATATTTCTATAAAACACTCTTTTAAACTATTAGTTACCATCTCACAACTCATTCTGGCATTAAATACAGAACCATTTTAATCCCTCAACGCGCCATTGCATTGTCAATCTTTACATGAGCCTCTGTCCCAAACCTGACGGCATGTCATTCAATATAACTTGACAACATATGATAACTTTCACTGATGGTATTAACAATGTTAGAAATAGGCAACTGAGCCTATGTATAACATTGCCGAATCAACCCACGTCAACTTTCAATTAGGTATATAATTCGTCGTCCCCCTACGACAGAGGATGTCATTTAAAAGGAATGTGCTAACTAATTGCAATGCCCGAGGTGAACTTATTGAATTACACGAGGAGCTAGCTTAAATGTCAATGATCCAATCGTTATGTAATGAGCCCGTAAAAAGCGGAATGAACTACACATTTGGAACTGCCATACATGAACCGCTAAACATAAGGGTATCTTTATAATAATGTATTACACATGACATAATATATATATATATATATATATATATATATATATATATATATATATATATATATATATATATATATATATATATATATATATATATATATATATATATATATATATATATATATATATATATATATATATATATATATATATATATATATATATATATATATCTATGACTTGTGAAAGGAGATGGGGTCATGGAAAATGACAATGTTTTTACTATGCCCTTTTGATAACCAACCAGAAGATAATCTTTTTGTTGACGTGCGGCATTTGGAACTCTAATTAGAGTGACAGGGAAATGAGTTCACCCAAACATACTTTGATAATGAAGCCGTTGGCAACTTCCATGACTTAAGTCTTTTGTATTGCGACATAGAAGCGCAATAATACGGATTGAATAACCTCGCATGTTGGTGCGAATCCACCAGAAAGAGAGATTTGTACGCATTGAAAGTTATCGGGTGATTCAGCATGCCCTTTCGGTACCTGCTGTTGATGCAACCGTTCGATGAATTAACTGTTTAAATGTGTTTTTTCTTTACCATAAATGTTATCGATGCGGTAGCGGCAAAGGTTGAAAAGGATGGGTTATATGCATTCAATGGAATATGTATTAGAAACATTGCTTAACGCTGTTTCACTTTTTCCGCGGTTCTGCATTAAGGCGTTGCTAATGCTGATAGAATCGCACGGCATCATTTCAAAAACGCTGTACGCTGTCCAGACTTCAAACTCATTAATTCATGTGTTTAGTTATGGAAGTTGCTTTGATGTAAGTATTGATTGATACTAAATCCAACACTATAGAGATTTTAGGGTGTATTACAGCTATCGTCGTCGTCCTGTTAATATTTACAATTCTGTTGGTCTTGATTAATTGAGATAATTAGTAGCGAATTGTGGTCGGAAATAACAGCCTGCACGGGAACCAGAGAGTGACGAGTTTGAAACTCTACGGCGTACATTCCCTCTCTGGTCTTGATTTCACTCGATCCGGCCACCTGTCTCAGAAGCAAATGTTACAAACATCACAAAATGTTAGCCAATACTACTGTGAATTAAACTACTGCTTTGGCGTTTGGCATGAACCTGGTTGCAATCACACCCAGGCACTTAGCCGTAACACACGGCCAAATTCATCCCATGATGACACATATTACTTGATATGTTTTTGTCCGTCGAATGGAATAGAAATAAACCTACACCAGATATATGACAAGGTGCCGGTTGTTAGTATTTCTATACATTGCGTCTGAAACCACAATCGCTCTCAACTTTTCATCAAATTATTTCCTCAATCTGCTCGCCAGCTTACTGAACAATTTATAGCTACCCAACAGATACTTCGTATTATTTACGGAGGGCACACTGTCATCTGACGCCTGGTAAATGACAGGAGTTATTGATAATGGTTGCGAATCAATGCACTTCTAAGCACAGAAGCAGTGTCTGACGACGTATTGTGACGAAAGTAGCAAACCGTCGACTTATTTTAGTGTCAGCTGGCCGCTATTTGACCCTTATTGTGTCTCACTGTATCGCATTAACATTAATGAGATGATCAGTCGCTGTAGTGCTGTGCAAAGATAACAATGAAGGAGAACATCGATGATGTTTATTCAATTAAAGCTACAGAATAATTAGCCATGAATGCTGACCGAAAACGCTATAACGAAATACAGAATAGCAAACAATATTTGTCGTGTTTAGATTTGTATATTTACCCTTCTTGGCACCGCTATGTTGACTTTCATTTCATCCTGTTTGCAGTTGCGAGACGGTATATCTACAGTTGTAGGATTCAGATTATATTGGTGTAGTATTATCGCTTTAAGCTATGTGTGTTGAATCAGTGCAGTAAGCATATGGGCTCTACAATGCGTCGGTAGTGAATACTTGCCCGATAATTGGTTTGAATGGAGGTAGGATGCACTTATTTTGATGGCCAATTACTCTGAATGAGCTCAATGCAGTAGTTGAAGTTTAGATAGTGCGTGTTTTTGGCCCTTTTCAGTTAAATTAACTCTGTGCAGGTGGCGGTTAGATGATAATAATTCATAAAATTATAGCGTATTGATTTACAATAACCAGGTTGTCTTGCGATGCAAACCTTTATCAAAATAACCAAGCAGGTGACTAACAAGCTCGTCTTCAATAATAGACACGCAAGTTCAACCTGATAAATTGATGCATCAATTATTGATTGATATCTGCTCAGGTGTACGCTAATCTAGACCCTGATTGCATTTGGATTTAGATGCTAGGCCAATTGTTGCACCCACATTATCGGCGAAAAATGATTAACGGATATATTACTTTGATCTTTTGTGAGAGGCGATGTTTATGGAAGACGGTTATCGTAGGCGGATTGTGCATCTTCCCCATGCATTTGATATCTTCCACATTTAACATGCAATTACTTAGAGAATCATGAATCCACAACATCGTCGACTGCGTCACAATATAACCAACGATTCCACTTGATAATCGCCATCATGCTGATGCTTTTATCTCCGTTCAGATGGTTGTATGGTGTGTTGTGACTGTTAAGAAAATGTAACGTTACTTGTGTATTTGCTTCTTTCGTCCTGAAGGTCAAGCAGGAGAGTTAAGTAATTCCTAAACGAATGCTGCTTTGTCTAAGTGGTCATGGGCACAGCAAGTGATTTTACCATTGGTTTGGTAAGATAAACTATTTAAAAAATTACCACATCACAAATACCACATCTTTGCTATCGTCGAGTGCATTTCATGATAGAAAAATCTTCTGATGGCTTAAATGGTTGCAATAAATGACCTTCCATGCCTGCTCAGACAAATGCTGATATAAATGTTTGAGTGCTTGAGATGGTCTGCATATGACCGCGTTATGAAGCAACATGTTCCTGTTCCTACAGCTGCAGTAAGTAGTATCAAAACAAATCAAATTGCTTGCTATATCGTTAGTTATACAAATTATGTAAGCAATGACGCGGTGTCTATATACATCAAAGCTTACGGTATTCCATTTTTGAAAGACACGTTAATCATGTAAGAAAATCTACAGTCCGATGAATCCAAGAATGACTTGAGAATGAGACCGTAAGGCAACAGACAATCAGTCCTTTTGTGGCTTCAGCTGTTTCACTTTTTAAATCTGCTGAATCGTCCGGCAGTCTTGTGTTATTCATAGGGAGATAAAGCACCCTAGGGTAAAAAGGCAAAGATAGCAATTTACACAGGAGATGAGGAACGAGTACAAACACGCCCATGGGCGGATGATCAATGCGTTCCATGTGCCGCCATGTAAAGACGTCTAGTTATGAGGAATCTAATGGCGTCCCCATCTAGCCTTACTCCGGATCATTTCAGTCGCGCCATCTCGTAGAAACTGGTGGTATTCAGGGGTAAGATCGACAACGGGAGCAATAAGGGTCGCAAATACGCATGGCATGACAGTAGTCCCAACTGTCGCCGATAATGGGCGACAAGTAAAGCATGATGTTAAGTTAAGTTGTAGGCCTTATGCAGTTGGACTCTGTGACTATAAAATTGAGAGGATTATGACGAAGCTAACCAGGTCGCCAAATATGTATATAAACATATATATATACATATATATATATATATATATATATATATATATATATATATATATATATATATATATATATATATATATATATATATATATATATATATATATATATATATATATATATATATATGGGTTGACGACAATGTCCAATGATGCGGCAAGTTGTCCTGATATAGGCGGCAATGGCTAATTATGACCTATTGGATAGGGACTGGCGACCACAAATGATTCTCTTGCATTCAGACGAACACTGCACACACAATAAACGATGACGCCCGAACTATTTATCAGAATACAACGGCCTGGCATAAATGTCATTTACCAAATGTTTTAGTACACCTCCGTCAGCGTACCACACAATGCCAGCTTCACCACTCTTTCGTCTCATGCACCTCTCCATCGCTTTGGTATATCGATCCTCTATCAACCGCTTCTATTTATTATTACCTATCAATCTTGAACAACGATTCACCATAGAATAGGTAGTTCGTCCAAAGGCAGTGGTATATTCCTTCCCCGGATGCAGCTGTGATTCGTAAAAGTATAACACGTAAACTATGAATGTTTGTTTCTGCGAAAGCACAGTTGCAGTTGCCACATGGAGTTATGTTCTTGTAGCATCTCTAACACCGCATGCTCCTATGACAATTGACAATTAAACACGCATATAACATCATTAAATAACCTCTTGGAAACTGGTTTGCCAGCACATCGTGCTTATAGCATATCATTTCATGCTGGTCTCGAATGATTCACAGATAACATCCGATCAAATATTCTTTCAGTTAACGCATTACCGATGCATGGTAGAAGATCCGTGAACTCATGTTCCGTTTACACCATGTGTGCATCCGATTTGTACTCAAACCATTCATTACTACTTCGCTCTTCAACGCGCCACCACATTATCGACCAATTTGTAAGTCTCTGCCATCCGACGACAGGTCATTCAATATACTTTGACTATATAGATGGTAATCCAATAGTACATAAGACAACTGTCACCTTAATTTGGTCAGCAAGATTAATGAGAATGCTTTGTTGATGGCAAAGACAACTTGAACTATACTACAAAGAGCTTGAGCCTTGGTATAACTCCGGCGAATCAGCCGATGCCACCTATCAACTGGGTAGAAATTCGTTTGCCTCTCTGACGGAAGTAGTCAGGTTATCAACTTTTATGTCAAAGGGGAAATAATTGAACTACATAAGGAAAAAACACATACGTCAGCGATCAATTAGTATTGAAAAGAGTTTATAAAAAACAAAATGAATTACACACGATGAACTGTCAGACATTAACAACTAAACATCGGTGTTATGTCGAAAAGGTCAAATCACATGACGAACACAGGGGTTGACATCAAATGATCACACTTAACACAAGGATATATTATATATATATATATATATATATATATATATATATATATATATATATATATATATATATATATATATATATATATATATATATATATATATATATATATATATATATATATATATATATATATATATATATATATATATATATATATATATATATATATATATATATATATATATATATACCATATTTACTATCAGGTCATGCGCATATGCCTTTTGGGTACCCGCTTATGATGCAAGGGATACATATATTCATCGTTTACTTTTTCACTTTAAATTTTCAAACTGCAACTAGACTGCAGACTGGCACAATGATACCGTAAACAATTTCTTGCTTACCATAACCATTGGTGTTATCTGTTGAGCATTGACATTGGTTGAAATGGATAGGGGACATGCAATCATTGGAACACCTCTAACAGATGCAGTCACACTGCTTTGAACTGCATCACTTTTTCCAGCGGGTCTGCATTAGGCGCGACGAATGCTGGTGGATTTATAATATCGCGACAGTGAAGGATGAGGATGATTCTGATGGTTGGACAGTTCCCCTTGAGAGCCAGTACCGGTCTGCGAGACATACGCCAATGGAGGTCTAGCACAGCACTATGGAGCTATCGGGTATGGTGCATCCCCTTGCAGAGATGGGACCGTGATGATACAAGTCACGGCGAACCAGTCAGTTTTAAACACCTTGGTATCGAACCCACGACCTGTGGGGCTAAAGGCGACGCCGTGTACCAGTACGCCATCAGAACCGGCACTTATGCTGATACAACAACACGTCATTATCATCAATAACGTTGTTCACTTAAGTTATTCATGCATCATCCCAAGACTTGCGAACTCATTAATTCATATCTGCACCACGAAAAATTAAATGTGTACTTGAGTTGTTGCTTTGATGTTAGCACTTATTGGCATTCTAAATGCAACACTTACGAGGTTTTGAGAAGACGGGTTATCATTTCGCAGTCTATTACTCCTGCGCATATAAAGTCCGAGTCAAATGGACAATTCGTTTGGTCTTGATTAATACTCAAAAACCCAACCGTAAAGGACCTTGTTAATCCATATTTACTTCACCCCCCAACCTGTCTCTGACGCAAATGTTACACTCACCACCACATGTTAGCCACCACTTTATTATAACGGCTATCGTTGTCTTAGTCAAATGTACAGTTCGTTGGGTCTTGATTAAATGAGATAGCTACATAAAAGTTGCAGGTTGCAGACGGAATTAGCAGTCTTCACTTCATAGCGAGCCAGGGACGGTGACTTAGAAATAAATCGTCACAGCTTAAACGACCTTGATAGCCTAATTACTACTCAATCGGGCAACCAGTCTTAGAAACGAATGATACGCACATCACCCTATGTTATCCACCACTGGAGATGGGGAAATCGGTTGAATTGGCGTTTGGCATGAATCTAGTGGACATCACACCACGGCGCTAACAACTAACACACAGCCAAACTATTCTGTTGTTTCGATGATATAAATGAAAACATTACGTTTTGTTACCCCCAACGGATTGGAACAATGTCTACACTAGATATATTTTTATGACATGTTCCTGGCCGCAAATATATCTACGCATGTAGAAGACACTTAGTATTAATAACGGCGGGCATAAGAACTGTATTATGAAGCCCAACGTCATTTGATCACTGGTGAATGCCAGGATTTATTGATAATGCTCGAGAATTCGATGCACTGCTGAGCATAGAAGCAGTGTCTGACGTCAATAGATTACAATGACGAAAGTAGAACTGTCGGCCCATATTAGGGTTAGTTGACCGCTATGCGACCCTTATGGTGTTTTATTGTATCACATTAACATTAATGAGATGAAAGAAACCAACACAAAAGAAAATTGATTATGTTTGACTCAATAAAGCCATATAATTATTAGCCATATATTGTATCATTAAGACCCTGCGTTTAAAACCTTTTGTCTCTAAATCACACTAGATGGCTGTCGTATTAAGGTTAGTATATTTACTTTTAGTTTGGTATATTTACCTTTAGGTAGGTATATTTACCTTTAGGTTTGTATATTTACCTTAAGGTTGGTATATTTACCCTTACATCATCCTTACGTTAATTGTTATTTCATTCTGTCTGCTGTTCCGAAACGAGCGATCTCGAATTGTAGGTTTCAGATTATTAGGACGGGAATGTACGAGCATATGTATGTGTAATTAATCAGTGCAAATTAGAATTGGCCTAATAGTTATATGATTATTCTACATCAAATCATAACGTTTTACTATGTGTCAAATGATGCACCAACATTAACGGATACATTACTTTAATCCTTTGTGAATGAAAGGTTGTTATGATAAGTAGACTGTTCATCGGAAATTAAAAGTGGAAAGATCCGAGTTCGGTTCTCTTAGTTTTTCGTAATAGTAACAGACTCCCCGTTTAAGTGTTCGCGAGGAAGTTTATCTCATTAATATCGTTGCTGTGTTGATCAACCAAGATAAACAGGCGATAATTGCGTAAGTGATGACTGCCTCGTTGGTCACATACAGACTCACGATGACACATAGTTTGAAAATGCTGATATAATTTGCTTGAGATGATCTGCTTCTGACCGTGCTTCCAAAGCTGCGGCGTCTGTTACATCACCAATAATGCACTTGTAGCGAGTTGCTATTAACACGAAGCAGTAACCCATCACCCTATTCACATTACGTCATGCAAGATAACGGATATAGTGCACCGGCCAGGATGTAACCTCATATTGCAACACCAGAGACGTGAGGTGACATTGTGACAATTAAGTTAATGTTAATTTGTGGAATGTGCGGCGAAGGGGATCGTTGGCTCTAGTCAAGGATAGATGGCCATATTCTGGCCCTTATGGTGTATTATTGTATCCCATTAACATTAATGAGTCGATAATTATTGTATCTCATTAACATTAATGATTCGAATTCGTCGCTGGGGTACTATGCAGCGATAATAACAAAGGAGAACATTGACGGTATTCGTTCGAATAATTCATGAAATTATTGGCTGTATATACTGAGTTTAATAATTTGCCTGATTAGTGTGCTGAAAGGAGAGACTGGTGCGCATATTGCGTTGGCCATTTGCTGTTAATGTGAGTCATTATAATATTCCGCCCATTTTTAGTCCACACAATGTCCGGTGGACAAATTTAAAATTCACTCTCTCAGAAGAAAGAATTTTTAGTAATTGATTGTAACCGTTGTGGTGTATATCATTATTAACGATATTATTATTATTGGTAACGGATGAACCCATAACCAAGCCAAGACAAGGAAGGACAACAAAACAATGTTATCCATAAATCTCTGGTAGCCGGTAGTCAAGGTCCCCTAGTCTTTTGGCTGCGGGCCCTGTGTACATGTTAATGATATTCAATAGTCTCGCCAACAGTTTAAGATATTGTACCGTCTTGAACTGGTGCAGCATCCCAGAATTTGGATGCTTCAATCACAAGCCGAGTCTCTAAGTCACTCTCGGGTACTTTTGAGTCATTGTCTCTCATTGGTCAGCAATAATTAATCACTCACGCCTACTCTTAAATCATCTCTGGTCGATAAGAACTGCTATTTAAAAGAGCAAACATGGAAACAAATAAAGACTTTGGTAAATGTAAACGCATGAGTTTGCTCTGTTGCCCAACATTGTATTTTTCGAACTGCTAATGTACTGATGTATCACGCACTGAAACAATATTTGCAATAGGAAGTACAAATGTAACAATACAATTGGTGATAAATGTCCCAAATCATTTGTGAATAATTACAATTTAAATAGGAATGTTCCGTTTCAGCTTTCTTAATTTGTTTTGGCAAAGAGCAACATACCTACCGTTATAATGTCGCCAACCAGGATTATCATCTCATTAATGTAGCTGCAGCATCGACCTACAGACCATAAACGCGATGGCGATGTGTTCCTGTTCCCATGGCTGCATTAAGGCGGCGTCTGCTACATCATCTATAATACACTGGTAGTAAATGGTTATTAACACGACGCAGTCATCCATAGTGGCTCATGTCGACGTTCTTATAAATAACCCGCATCACTCCATTTACATTGCGTCATGGAAAATAATAGTGAATGTACACGGGCCCGGATATCACCCAATATTACTTGACAAACGACTTGATGCGACATTTCAACGATTATTTCTCATGCGTCAACTATTAAGTAGCTGCATTTATCGACAATTTGTTATTGCTTGGCATGCGGTCTCGGGGATGGCTTTCGGCTTGTGCTAAGTGCTGCTCGTATTTATAATATTCCTACAATAAATTGCACATTGCTGAATATTAAAAGTATATAAGGAGTATACATCGTTAGTAACGCAAATTATGGTGCACATACTACGAAGCGTTACTACTGTCAGAAAACATGCAGTTCGATGAATCAACGAGTGATTAGAGAATTTGAGCGCGCAAAGGTAAGACAATACAGAAAGTGTGATAACGGGATATTACACAATGCAGTTATAGTGAACACTTGATGTAGCATTTCTATTGAGTTTCAGTGTGGAAACGGATGGCAGTCTAAGAACAATTGGTTATGATTTGATGATTCTGTTGAATATGTGCCAATGCAGGGCAAATTATTGTAGGCTTCCCCTTCTTAGAAATGCGCTAATGCATCTAACATTGAGGCGTTTGAAGGTCAACTTAATGATTTACTTGCTGTTATAGGGTTGCCATACGAAGCTCTGTAATGTAATGACGCACACTGTACTTACCATACCGACGCCATTATTTATCATCATGAAGCAATCCTTAATGTATGTTCTACTAGCAGTACAAAAGGCAATTCCTACTGTAAGACGAAAGTAGGTTGGATAATCCTAGTCAATCTTTAAAAAAAGCAGTCAACATTTTGGCATCGTTCATAGTTCGATAACGTAAGGCCAAGCGTGGGTTAGGTGAAGGAGATCAGGACCAAACGCAAATATAAAAGCATTTCGTGGCGGGTTGCCAGGAAAAATGTCGGTAGAAGGCATTGCAGCAGCTTTCACAATCAATCACATTCGCGATTTCTGGTCCGATATTTAGAAAATAACCAGTAAATCAAGTGCTGTGCCAGCAGCTATTGATAATGTGTGAGGTGAGATAGGTATTCGCGAATTGTTTAAGGAATTGTATAATAGTGTGTCGCATAACGTTGATGATGGTGTTATCACCTATTCTTTTCTGTGTTTATGTGGACTAGCTTCTTAATCGTCCTGAGCGTAATAATGTTGGTTGTCATGTCATCATCAGTTAATGGGTGCATTTGGATATGCTGAAAATTTTACAATCCTTGCTTCCTCAATCACTACTGCCGAGCTTATTATTTCAATATGTGAAGATTACACACAAAAATATGATGTAATGTTCAATAGTGCAAACAGTATGTTGCTGTGCTACAATATTCCACAATGTAATTCAGATATTGAATTACGGCTGAATGGAGCCGTTTTTAAAAAATGTACTCTAAGGCTCTTCAACTTGGAAGTTATATTTATCATTAAAATAATTGGGCGAATATCAAAAAGGCTGTAGGAAAATAGTTGAATCGTACAAACATTTTGATGTCCAGATTCCGCTTTAGTCGCACCGACGTTATTATAAAGCTATTTGGTACTTTTTGTACAAGCTTCTACGGCAGTCTATTATGGAAATTGAATTTAAAGTCTCTTAAAAACTAATTTGCTGAACAAACTTTGACAAGGGAAAGCAAAGCATATATCCCTCATCTTTGTCTTACTATCTTGAGTAGGGTCTGTACTTATACAACTATTCCATTATCACTTTAACTTCATCCAATAGTATTTAATATCTATTGCAAAGATAGCTTGCACATCATGATTGGCGATTGTGTGAGGGATGTTTTTGGTTTTTGATTGTATGAGCGGCTAGACAAGAGAGGTTGTATGTTGCTTCATATGTGATTGCGATCTGCCACTGAGCTACCCGCTTGAGATACTTACCCGCACTTAATCTTCCCAAAGTGCAATACTGGTATTCGTGCCGAAACGCTGACGACTTTGTTTAGGATAATTTTTGGTAATCGTTGATGCTTCTTGCAATCGTGCTCGGAAATTGACTATGCTACAAGATGAGAGCAACCGAACATATATGCAGTGAATGAAAAAACTCTCACACATTTCGTCATATCTGTTCGGATTACTTTGTACAGCAACCGGAAAGGCTACTGGTGTTGTGCTTGTATACACTCTTATATATTCTAACAATATTTCAATTGGTGACGAAGATTCGCCTGCAGCTTTATGTGGGCGGTGATTTAAGTATGACAGCAGCCGGAAGCACAGTTACATCTTATTTCCCTCAAATGAAGGGGTAAACGACATTGGTCTACTTGACAGAAATGAAAGAGTCAACATCTCAGCTAGCATCCTCTATAAAGCAGCTGACAGGAAATAAATCTGAAATATAGCACAGCCGGTTTGGCCATATTGGATATATTTTCAGAACAATTTCGTGTCAGCGTCCCTGCAGTCGCCATCGCGACAGCTGCGGTTCAGTCAAACAATGGCATCCACGAAGCCTTACGTGAACTTGTCATTTGTCACTTTTACGAGTATGATGACTGATTGGGGACGGATCCAAGCACACTCGTACTCGACCTGCACGTCTCGTGCAGGCTTAAGTTACAAACTGCGATTTATTTCATACCGACCAAAATTGCTAATTTACAACATTGACAATGTCGAGTCATTTATCTTGGTTGACTTCCAAGCATACAAGTGTTGCAAAACTTTGACTGAGACTTTAAAACAAATGGCGCTAGTTGCACCTTGGAGATTTAAGAATGACGTTTAGGGCAAATATTTAAATAATGTTCAGTTATGTGGAGACTGCGCCAATAAAGATCAAGAAGGGCATTCACACGTCGGATATTCCTCACTCCAATTAATAAAGGAGAATTGTATTTAATTCCCGACTTTCTGTGAAATGCTCGTGTTTGTACCTGAGCTATCTATTAGTTGCAACACAATGTTTAACCCGAACAAACATCTTCCAGGGCATAGTTTGTAACACAAATACCATGGTAAATATACATATTATGTAGTGGTCTTTCGTTTCGTTTTGCCCAGTAACATAGGGTTCAGACAAATGATATTCCACCATGGCACATGCGGTATATTTTCCATTCCTCGGATGTACTCTTCCAACGCTTCTCGCTCAATGCACTTTGCGCTGGCGTACCTAGAACATACAAGAAGCCAATCTTACAAATATGCGATTGTACAACACAACATAATGAATATAGTCTGGATTTTTATTGAATAATTTCACCAAATTGTCAATATGTTTGCCTGTAGCCTCCATGAAATAACATTGTGCGTAATTGGCACATTCTTGAATACGTCACAGTGCTGTGTAGAAGTCATACCCAGTATTCCATGTAAATGAGGCGGTTTTTAGGACCAACATCGGTATAAGCATATGGAACGTGTGGCAATGCAATTGCATAGTATGGCTTTTGTTATGAAATTATACATTCATAATGACATCACTTAGTGAGACAGCAGCATTATTTCGCCTGTTAATAGTCAGAAATGACAACTTAATGCTCCTTCGAGGTTTTATACATAGCATGTCTTTCAATAATTCACGTTTGGGAAACCTAGAACCTTGGTTGGCTGACAGTCATTCATGATGTTTATGTTCAGTATAAATCATTAATCATCTGGAGAAGACGTTGTCATGTGTACAGACTGAAAATAAACCGAATCTCTGGCAGATTATTCTGGAAAGCAAAACAGAGGATTGGAATGCTATAAAAATACCTCATGTAGGTATCGTCCTGTTTAGCGTCTTTAATAAATACAATCAGTGAGGCACTAAGTTACTCATCTTCACCCAGAGGCGGGCAGCCGACGGGTAATAATGTGCAATCTGGGCATTCCCCAGCTTGCGTTAACATCTTGTATTGACACTAGCCTAATTAGCTTATTTCTCTCATTCCGAAATATCACTCTTTATGGTAGACTTTTACCGATTAAACTTATGCTATATGAGATGTAAGCATGCTTCGTGTTACAGCAACAGAGAACAAAGACTTCAATCGATGCACTTTATTCCCTGAGGTAACTCGTTATACACTCCTAGGTACGTGATGGAAGTTGACAAAGGCAACGAAAATAATACAACGATAAATATATTGTATTTTACATGTGAATGGATAATCAGCATACATCTGTAGGATGGGCATTTTCCCCGTTATTTGGCAGACAAGTACTGACAGTTATTTTGCCTGAAATACAATGAGCAATATTTCACTTGTTATGTATATTGAAAGCAGAATAGTCCTAAAGCATGAATGATATACCGAGAACAAGCTAGGATTATATAGATAGCTTACCCTCTTTCTACACAAAGGAGGGGTAAAATAAGAATTCAAAGAAGTGAAATATTTTCATGGTAAACATACATAATCGCAATTCTTCCCCTATATATATTTATGAAGCACTCCAGGTTAAAGCATTCCGCATAGCACATTTACTCATGTAACATTATGATAACGATTTGGATTCAGCACAAATATCAGCTCTGGCGATCGGTACAGCCAGTCCTGGTTTTCAATGTATTTTGGAATCAAGCTTAATTTGCACCTGGCTGCGTGTTGCCCTTTGGCCAAACCTTAATTAGCCAGTCTCAAAATGAGTTCCTCCTCTTTCACAGCTATTTATACTTGCTCCAGCTCGACGGAAGGCTGTAATGTATCAGCTGTCTACTCCCCAGACGGCGCTAGTGTCGCATACAGGTTGTTGGATAATCAGCATTCATTAGTAGAATAGGTATATCCCCCTCTATTAGGTGGGCAAGTATTGACAGGTATATTACCCGAAAGCAGAATAGTCATAAAGCAAACATGAATGGAATGCTTATTCATGCAGATAATTCACTGTATCCATGTTTAATCCGGCTGATAACAAACCATGACATGCGCCGGCTGAAATACTAATGATACTGGCAAACAGGGGCATTGTTGACGAACATAACCAGATTCGTGTACGAAAGTCTGATATCAACGATTATGGCCATGAGGTACTGGGGCATGAATTCATATATATTGCAACAAAAAGTATGTTGAGCGCCGATTTCGCATTGTCATTTTCCTGGACTGTGCTATCGACGTAGAAGAAAATAAGCCGCTTTGAACATCAAAGAGATGGCCATCTTGCATTATCAGTGTCACACCTTAATGAGATTATCTGTTATCGTTTATTGAAGACATAGACTGTGTAATATATGTGCAGGGCGCATGATTTTAATCGATAGATTGGCGAGTGTCCGATAGATGAGGTTGACAGCACATCCAAGAACGATGCCTGTATGTATATTCATCAAGTCTTATGGAACTGACAGTATGTTCCATTTTATATTTTCTTTTGGAAATGAGATGTCAAATCAAGGCGTCAGACAATTATGCGAAGATTTATAACCTCAGTTCAAGAAAATGAAGAAAAATTACTTAGGCTACAAGCCACTGCCAATAGAAAGCCTGACAATGACACTACTGCAAAATGTAAATTAACCTTTGAATTGTCGTAAACCTTCGTTGTAGTTAAATATTTATGTGATTTGAATAAGAACTATCTGCAATGAATTAAACACTCAAACGACCTCCAATTCAGCACTAGCTGGTCTTGCATAAAATATTAAAGTCGCTGAATTCGGGTTGTTTTGCCGTACCCACGTGATAGCCAAATATCACTGTTCAATGACGACCACACTAGCATGCACATTCCTTTCTATTTGCTTGCTACATTGCCATGAGTAAAATCATGGATAAACCTTATTGTGTAAACATTTGATTCCCTCACCCAGCAAATATAAATATGAAGACAGATGGATGGTTCTAATCATACGACAGTAGATACAAAACACAGCCACCATAATATGCAATGACGCTTCTTCACACGTGCAAATGGTGATTAGGTACCCCTAAAACAGTCGCAATCTCTCGATTCCTCTATAATAGAACATGTAATGTGTATCATTCAGAAAGATAAGTACATGACATGTGTATTATATCATGCAAACTCATTCTTACGTCGAGCTGCTTATGTTTATAATTTGTGTGAACTACCATTGTTAATACATATTTTATTGAGCAATAAAATCACGAATATGGTGTGTGTAAGTTCAGCCAAATCAACACATATGGCACGGAGTTCAGTAGCGGGGAACAATAGTGAACAGTCGCGTTTATCCTGCCTGCAACTGGGAACGAATCAGTGCCACGTCTTAAATTGCTGATAACGCTTCCAACATGCATCGGCATGACTGTGTCTTGTGCAGTCGATCGATTAAGTAACTGAACTAACATGAAAGGGTGCAAGTATTAGCTGGTCTTGCATAAAATATTAAAGTCGCTGATTGCGGGTTGTTTTGCGGTTCCCACGTAATGTGTATCATTTAGAAAGATAAGTACATTACATGTGTATTATATCATGCCAACTCATCCTTACGTCGAGCTGCTGATGTTTATAATTTGTGTGAACTACCATTGTTAATACATATTTCATTGAGCAATAAAATCACGAATACGGTGTGTGTAATATAATATTTGGATGGAAGGTGTAAATCAACCACGTTAATAGTGTATAGATTATATCTACAATTGTAGTTTGGGGTCATTTCAAGTTCAGCCAAATCAACACATATAGCACGGAGCTTAGTAGCGGGTGATAATAGTGAACAGTCGCGTTTATCCTGCCTGCAACTGGGAACGAATCAGTGCCACGTCTTAAATTACTAACTCAATATATATAAATATATATATATATATATATATATATATATAGAGATATATATATATATATATATATACATATATATATATATATATATATATATTTATATTTATATATATGCATATTTATATATATATATATTATATATATATACATATATATATATACATATATATATTTATATATATATGTATATGCATATATATACATATATATATACATTATATATATAGTATATTACTCACTCGATATATATATATATAAACATATATGCATATTTATATATATAGATATATAAACATAGAGAGAGATTAGAGATAGATATAAAAATATATATATATTAGATATATATATATATATAGATATTTATATTTAGAGGATATATACATATAGAGATATATATATTTATAAACATACATATATATACATATAAACATATATTATACATATATATATATAGATATATAGAGATATTTATATGTAAATATATACATAAATATATATATATATATATATATATATATATATATATGTATGTATACATATGTATATATCTATATTTTTTTTATAAATATATATTTATATGCATATAAATATATATATAAATAAATATATATATATATATACTCTATATATATCTATATATATATATATATATATATATATATATATATATATGTGTGTGTGTGTGTGTGTGTGTGTGTGTGTGTGTGTGTGTGTGTGTGTGTGTGTGTGTGTGTGTGTTGTGGGGGGGTGATGTAAATTTGTAAAGTGAAGGAAGAATGACTGTAATCAGTCGATTGGTGTGATCTGAATTTCAGCCTTAGTCGGTTGGTAATTTAAGCCATGTAAGGACAGTGAGATTTGATAATGAATTACCAAACAGTTACGTACGATATCCATATTTAACAAACACGCGTTTACGGTACAGCAAGTAGAGGCCCATTTACCAATCAACATCCTCAATCATTTAATTGAACGTAAAATTTTTCGATTCTTCATTTGGCTGACCTCGGAAAGATAAACGAAGTACTTGGCTATAAATGTGGCCATGAATAAACTGTTCAATATTGTGTCTCCTGTCACGGCAAATTCTGTTTACAAACGCAAGACAATACTATCGTTGCATACTAGGTATAAGATACGTTCACCTTGTTAGGGGCGGTAGTTCAGGGTCATGTAAGCTGATATCTGGCAGGTGTAGTAAATGAGTCATCAGGGGGGGGACATGTATCACTTGCGTCACGTATCACATTAATGCTTGTTTTTTCTTTAACTGCCGGTGCTTTTTCTTAGTGACGATTAATTGGATGGGCCTGCCGGGCTGGTCTTGCTGGTTGGTGTTAGACATTATAATTGTTAATAACATAATTTATTTGCATTTACAAGCGTGGACAATAAGCAGACGTACGATGATCATATTCTTATCTGTCTTCTGTACCTTGTGTGTTTGTCATTCCGCATTGTCGAATTATATAATGAATTGCATATGCATATCGACGGCGTAAATCTCTTATTAGTCATGGCAAATGCGATGGTATCCGTTGCTCCCGTGTAACAATTGAGTGCATTATGAGCTAACTCCATTTGGTACGGTCGATAAAGACAAATTCCTCCATGCATTAGAATCGATCGTCCCCTGTCAGTAGATTTGCTATGTGTCTTATTATGTAGCAGTTTGTCTTAATGGGTGCACAACTTCAATAATGTCCTGATGATTATGAAAATGTAACATCATTAAAGTGGTCAACTTGCTAGCACATAAGAGTTACAAAATGTAGCATGTTGCAATGAAATCTTGCATAATCAAGCAGGATTGACTGGTGGTCGTTTATGGTTGCAAACACAGAACTGACGAAGCCAAAAAGTTATAGTTGGTAGATGGCAACATCAAATGCTTTATCATAATTATAGCTTAGCATCAACATTCAGCTCTGTCACGAATATATCGTGGTTACTGACCTAATTTATCCATTATGGAATAATCACGGTATGATTCATTCCAATGTATTGCGGTGCCTGTCGACACTTTCGCATTTTAAGTACCGTATTATATATTGCAAAAGTTATTTAACCATGGTTATCTATGTTATGATTGGAGCCGTATTGATAGCGTTTATGTTTCTCAAAAATAATCAGTAAATATGCTCGAATGACATTTGGGAGGGAATAAGAGAGAACAAGGGAGCCGCGTCGACTGTGTGGTAGAAGGTAGAATTCGGCTAGCGGTCTTGATGCTGCAAAACAACGTGTATCGTTGATAATTGTGTATATGCAAGAAATCGTTAACTATTTGGAGATGAATGCTTTTCTAAAAACAACATTGCAATTGCGCCACGCTCCGGGATAGACAAGAGTATTGAAAATACATGGCTAGATGCAGACGAAGCGCCATAGTGTGACATGCAAGGCATTTCGTATGCTGATTTCTTCCGATATTTTACTCTCGTTTCGTCTTATTAAAGTCAATATTCTCACAAATGACCTCCATTCTTAATATTATGTGTAGACAGCCCCTTGTTGTCGATGTCAAAGTGCTTTATAGATGTCATATCCAGTATCATGTGCGTTTCTCAGACCATCATTGGAAAAAGCAATTAGGTAGTGTGGAAATGAATGCAGCTACATATCCTCATAAGGGGTCACTTGAATTGTTCAGCCTTGATTACTGAATTAAACATAGTGCAGGAATAAGTTATAGCATTTAATGGCAGTTCTAAATTAGACAGCACCGTGAGGCATGTAGCTGGCGGGCAGTAATGAATCAGTTTACCGCTCCCCAGACTGCGTAAATGTCTTTCGCGGGTCACTAGATAAATAGTATGTATTGGTCGGACGGGCATGTCCCCCACTATTTGGCGGACAAGTACTGACATTTATATTACCTGACTTTACGAATAGGATTAGTTATATTTCGTTTGGTAATTAAAACTGAAAGCAGCATAGTGATAAAGCATATATAAGTAGAATGCATTCCTCTGGCTTCCAATCAGCTGTTACGTCTGCATATTCCAGCTAATAGCAATCTATATCAGTCGTCAAATATACGCGCATTGCAGGGGCTCTGGCCACGGCAAACAGATTAGGCGCATGGTTTGCGAAAATAAGCAGATTGTAAGAGACGTGTGATAAATTTGCAGGGCGCATTATTATAATCAATAGATTGGTGAGCGTCCGATGGATGGTGTTAACAGCAGATACAGCGTTTTTAAGAACGAAAATAAGCAGGTTCTAAGAGACGTGTGATAAATTTGCAGGGCGCATTATTATAATCAATAGATTGGTGAACGTCCGATGGATGGTGTTAACAGCAGATACAGCGTTTTTAAGAACGATGCCTGGTCGTTTTTCCATGAAGTCTTACCTTGTGGAACTGACAGAAAGAAATATTTTATATTTTGTGTTTAAGAAAAGAGATGTCACTTCCATGCGTTAGGCAAATATGTGAAGATTTATTGACCACACTTTCGACATCAATTTTCAACTCACATGAAAATGGAAAAAAAAAAATCAGTTGAGTAATGAGCCGATGCAAATAGAGAGCCTGACTACGACACTAATGCAAAATGTGAAGTCACTGAACTTAGTTTGCTTTGTTTTGTACGGCTTGTTTCACACCACTATGATAAGAACTCGCCGTCACATTCGCCACTGTTAATTTGTTAACATCAATGATAAGATAGCATGACCTTATTGCGTAATATGGTCTTCTGTAGCTGTTACAAAAAACGGCGTCTAAGTGAATGTTTGAGCTTGCTTCCCCTTACAATAATAGGCCTTCTAAATGTAGCTTGTTCACACTAACATTTAATTCTCCCGCCCAACAAATATTAATTATAGAGACTGATTGCTCTAATGATTCAACAGCAGTAGAAACAAATAACAATCAATGAAATGTGCAAATAATTTGACAGAAGATGTGACAAGATGTGTACTTCTATCGCGGACAATTGACCCGTAACAGGAAACCTCCTCCGTCGTGCAAATAGTGAATAGGTACCTTACCTCATTTAATCCCGAACACATTGCAACCACTTTTACTAGTAATCGAAAACATAATGCCGATCTTTCAGACATGTAGGGATTGGTTAACACAGCATTGACGTTCCAATATTTACCATCTATTCATTACACTGGGCAGTTATCTGTTGTCGATATATCAAACGTTCCACAATGTTCGACCACGACAGTGGACACACGTAGCAGGAAGATATGTAGGTGCCGAAAGATAAGACAAGTTTACATGATTTGGTAAGTGAACTTAAACATCAATCAGATTTACTGAACAGGTACGGACAATCGCTTGTGATGTATACGTAACATATCACAGTCACCACTGGACACTGTGTGTCGGATATGCCGACTTAAGGTAATGGGTCCGTGCTATTTATATCAGATAGAATTTTGTAAAATTTTGCAAATACGCTCTTTAAAGCTCCATAATCAGGTTCCAGCAAACAAACTTAGGGTACCCAAACTAGTTTGGTTGCTATGACAACTTGATTGATACCCCTGTCACGCCATTATCGGCCGCAAAATAATTTCAATAATTTCAATAAATATATTGCTAAATATGACTTTATGTGTGTGTGTAATGACAGATATGTGTCTTCAAGTACTTAACATGCTAATTTAGGAAATATAATTGAAGTGAGATTAAAATTAATTAACTTTAATAATTGAAGATATTTTGCTAAAAAAACATTTTTTTACCCTAAAAAAGTCCAGCTAAAAAATAACAGATAGAAAATTCCTATTTTGTGCTATTTTGTAATTTAATGTATATGCTACATCTGTAGAAAATATGAACTGGTGTTCCCAAACTAATTTGGTCAAAAATTGCAGTTTTATAATTTGTCTATAGGTGAAAAATAACATGATTGCCGTCTGTGAGTGTGTTTGCTGCGACGGTTACACAAGTATCTGTACTGTCCTCACTAGCAGAGGTCTAGGGAGAAGGCAGGCCGGTACTCGTGTTTACAATTTAACGATCGGAATCTGGGTCAACCACAAACATGCCAGACGTCGCGTGAAACTGATCATGGCATTCGTCCTGTTCATGTAGACTGTCATCCTCGAGTATCGCCAACGCCTCTTCGAAACTCACCTCGTCTGTTTCTTGGCTTGAATTATGCCTTCGAATCTTCAAAAACTGTTCTAGTTTTCTTTTTTAGCCTTTAGAGCAGTATTTGCCCAGAGAATCACGAGTTTTTCCATACATTTCGATATTGACAGTGTGTTTTGACAGGTTGTTGGCGCGGCTGCCAGTCGTTACAACGGCTAGAAATAACAAAACACGCGCGGAAAACATGTGGAGGAAGTGTGCGCAGTAGATCACGGACCCATTACCTTAACCATTAAATTACTTGTACGGGTTGCTCATTTTGTCCCACAGTGTGGTACCATCATCGAGGACCTGTGTGTAATCTGCTGATAGCCATAATGACTATATTTCTACAATATTCCGATTTGGGACATTACAAATTTATCCAACACCACTCACATACCCACCTTCGCACGGATCCTAAAAGTTAGCCTCAAAATCATTTTCCACACCACACAAGAGCTCTCTATGGCCAGCAATCACTTCATTCAGTCACGTTTATCGCTTTTGTAGCACAATATAATGCCTGTATATTATAACGAATCAGCGCCACGTCATAATTCGTGGATTACGCTCCGATTGGTATGGCTGTATCTTAACGTGTGCAATCGATCCATGAACTTAATGAACTAACGGAGAGTAATGTAGTCGCATGCATGGAATGCAAGCAGATGCCAAGACTACATGGATGGTAGCCCTAATACGAAATTGTCAAATCAATCACTAACGAGGATATGGGGAAGCCGATTATATATCCGTGGTTCCATTTACAGTGCTGTTTTGCTTTCGCTGAAAATCCAAATAACTAATTTATACACTCACAGCATGTTATTTATTTTCTCTTTCAGTTAAATAAATACAAACTTGCATGGGAATGCAATCATAGGTTATATTTTACATTTGAACCTCCGGATGGCAAGTCGTCAATTGGAAATTGCTGCAGTAGAACGGTAAAACCTAACAGAGATATTCCACTTTCAAATCAAACTCAAAATCTTATTACGAGGTTTGCTGCTCTCAAAACTATCCGAGCGAACCACAACCTACACCTTGAATTGATCACCTACCACCTAATGGCTGGCTATGTGTTTGTGTAGCAGCATGTGAGTGTTAACACATGCTGTAACTGTGGCTTGGATGAACCTAAGCCAGATGAATTAAGGCAGTCGACTTTTTGCGTTTGCTTTAGATATAAAACTGATAAATATAACTTGAAATTGATAGCAGGACCTGATATATGGTCATAAGTGTAGACTATAGCAACAAAACTCTCGTCTCATATAATGACATGTAAGTCAGTGAATTGCTATATGACCGCTTAGACCAAATGTCAGCCCCTACTGACTGCTCAAGTACATTGCAAAATTTTGTGTTTGAGTCTAAACTTTGATGAAGCGTGAAATATTATGCTTGTATCAGTCACAGCTAATTAGTCACTATGCACCCTGCAAACTGAGGGGCACATGCGAAGAAGCATATAGACGCCATTTTTCAACAGCATTCATATATTTGGACTGCCACTATAAACATGTTTTGCTGTAACTTTTAAGGGCACCATTTTGTGTTAGGGACTTTTTATGGTAGCTTGTCAACTTCTATATACGGAAGCATCAATACTATAATGAAGCTGATGAAGCTCAGTAAGATCCACCGGCTCTTTTTACTAAGTCAGTGAGCAGTATCACAATCCTCCATAATATAACCAAGTACATAATTTTTGGACAACTTCGTAATTTATGTTAAAGAGACTGTTAAGCCCCATGTAAGGCAATCAGGGATCATTTCGTTATAACATTATTACGTTTAACACAGACGTAAGTAATGCCATTTTCTAATTTATGCCGCATAGTTAACCTGATGGAAAATTATGTTGACAACTTTTTAACATTATTATTTGACTGGAAATATTCATGATCTACGGTGGAAATCTGTTTTATTTAGTGATATCGTTCCATCGATAACGGTGCCTCCCTAAAACCATGAACCACACGAATGTTAGCTGTAAATCATAACGGGCTCTGAATTTACCTCACTATCGATATGTATACTTCCGCTTTAGTTACATAATGTAAATTTCATCAAATCTTGATTAATTCAAGTTGTGGGAATCTTTGCGCACACATTAGACCGACAAGCAAGAAGGGTAATGTCCGACAAAACAAATGGCGACAGCCGAAGTAAGGATCTATTTTCTGAGACCACAGCGCCGCGTATCGACTGAAAGTCTGAAAATTTAAAACCATTGGTTTCGAAGGTGTATATATATATACATATATATATATATATATATATATATATATATATATATATATATATATATATATATATATATATATATATATATATATATATATATATATATATATATATATATATATATATATATATATATATATATATATATATGTTTCAGTGTCTTAATTCTCGAGATACAGATATATTGCACAGCTAACACGCGCTTACATATTTTTCAAAGAGCCCAACACTGCTTTAAATTCAATTTCCTGCCTTGCCGATGTGATTTCCGGACACGTACGTGAGCTCCTCGATGGTTGCGCCGCAATGCACCGTAAAGCAGAATATTGTGAATGTCTTTTGTTTGATCGCATTTTCAAATAAATTTTTCAGCCAAATGTCACTAACTCTATGGTAAGTACATGAAAGAGCGTCGTACAGGCCAGACAAAAGAGTATTCTATGGGAGGATCTTTAAGAGCAAACATATTGAAGCGTATTTGGATGGCCAGACGATCGTTTACTAGTCTCTGTTAAACAGTTAGTATAGCAAACTATATAATACAGAAGACATGCCAGATCCGGAATAAGCGATACAGGCACAGTCACTCTTCAACGGGTTCCAGGCATATGAAAAAGATTCCAAACGTGGGCTACAAAGCACGTTTCCGCTATGTCGGAATAAAGATACAAGACCTTTGATGCTATGTGTGACATTAATTAACACTAGTTTCTCTGGGGAGTTGGTACTAGTACAAACTTTTTCTATAGATTTTATTTGTATTTGGAAACTCAATATCCATTCACCTATGGCAGAGACAGAGCAAACAATATATGGAAGAGTCGGTACCCTAGATTGTTCGAGTAGACTCATTGAACTCCTTCAAACGCCAACTCAATGTGTAAAACGCAAACTGACTGTATTGCAACCATGAGTGGATATGGTTGCAAGTTGTTATTAGCCATAGACGAGTCACTTACTGACGATAAAACGGTGTCTGGTACATCATCAATAATGTTATTTAAACGACGTAGCAGTGTTTTATTGTATGTCATTTCGTTGTTCTCTTCAACACAAATCACAACATATTTGAAGACTACAATTGCAACATACTATGGCTATGACGCTGTCGTAGTCATTTGGCGGAACTGGACAGTGGGTGAGATGTCACGCGATATAATGATAAGAGATACTTTATCTGACACTGCAGCTATTATTTATTTTTTCTAAGTATGGAGAAGTTGTCTGTCTGCAAGCGGTGCTTTGCCCCAAACAAATTGCAGTTTGGCGTGTATGTCTCTATGCTTTATCGGACTATTGTTATATTTTATTGATAGATAGCCGACCTTAAGTCGCGGTCTAATACGGAATTTTGGGGGGATTTAAATCTTTGACGTATTCATTTTACTTAAATTTGTATGGCTCTTGAAAATAGGGTGGCTGCGGGGTGGAGTGCCTCGGAATAATTTGCATCCAAAGATGCACATATATTGAATCAGTCGTGTTCCTTATGAAGCAGAGCCAGCACAAAAAGCTTAGGTCTACTAAGCTTAGTCCCGACCGGAGCTTGTATTTAATGAAAACTTTTGTTGCTTGAAGGATTACAGCTTCCGGGCAAACACTAGCACATTAAATATCGACCGTAGAATTGGTCTGTATTCCAATGGCGGGAGAGTTTATGTGAGTGGATAACGGATAGCAAAGATATAGATATAGAGCATACATCCGTAGTATTTGACGCCATATAACACACAGCTTTGTGCACGATCAATGAGAAATTAAGGCCGTTCAAAAGAGGAAGTCACCGACTGATGAAGATACGTGTCGAGTTACAGCCATATCGGTATGTTTTTCATATCATCTATACTAGTTACTCACATACCCCAGAGTGGCCTTATAAGTGTATAGTCCCCCAGGTAGATTATCCCCAATAATTAGTGCTTCTAGCTTATGGCTACCCTTCATCAATCACTAGTTAAGTACTGTATAGCCAAGCGACTATTCTCATCAGTCTACATATACAGATATACTGAGAGGGCTACAAACACGATGTGATCATTAATCGGATATAAATTTGGATATGAGCGTCGCGTTTACACAGACAGCAAACAGAATATCACAGATGATATGGATCGAAATGTAGAGATGCCGGATGGGTTTGCAAATGCTAACCAGACTAGCCACATGGGTAATGCCCGGTGCGATGGGACGGCCAGGTTCAAACATTGGCCATTCGGCTGGATAAAAAGAATTAGCAGGTGAGGACTATCTTGGTCGGTTTTAAGATCCACTCCGCTGCTTCAAATATATATATATATATGTTTATTTCGTACTCAACGAATTATCTTTGTTGCGCTTCTTATGCATTAATCTGGCACAAGGAAAAGTCGTAATAATTGCTCATCATTAGGTACTTTGTCACTTATTACCACGTTTAATGCTCATAGACAAACATGTTAACATGCTTCAACCGATAGAATAAGATGCGATTGTTCTGCAGTTAAACAATCGTGATAATGTTTGTAGTATCAATCACAAGACCTACAAATTATATTAATTTGATCAACCCACGAAAGGGTTAGGGTCGAGGTCATGTTATGCCGCGAGGCTCGAGGCTCAATTACTCACGAAGCCAATCATACCTCATTTGATTGATGAACCCACCTACTCATTCACGCTATAGCTCATGCACACAAGCCAGCATGCACAAATCCATTAATGAAATCAGTTATGCACCAAACCGGCTCACTCATCTTCACTGAGAGACGTGCTGCCGACGCGAGGTTATGTATCAGCTTACCATTCCCCAGACTCCCTTAATGTCTTGCGATAATCAGCATGTATTAGCAGAATGTGGATTTCCCTTTCCATTTGGCGGACAAGTATTGCCAGTTATATGACCAGAGTAATTTTTCGTTTGTAATTAATACTAAAACAGCCTAGCCATAAAGCATATGTAAGTAGTACGCCTTTCACGTACTGACAATTAACACTATCGTATAAATACTCCAGCTTATAACAGGCCATGCCACGCGCAAGATATTAAATATGCTGGCATGATGCGGCTTCCATATACGATAAACAGGCGCATTGTTTGCGAAAATAGATATTGTTACGAAAATCTAATACCATGTGTCATTGTACTGTACTGAGAGTTGCACAAATGATAAGAAACGTTTAATGCAAGCCAAGTAGCGCTTTTCAAGAAGAATAAATATTGTATGATTATAATCGATGGATTAGCTAGTGTGCAATGGTTGATGTTGACAGCACATCCGATGAAAAAAGCGATGCCTGTAAGCATTTTCCATCGAATCTTAGCTTGTCGAACTCACGGAACGTTATATTTCATACTTTATATTGGTTGAGATATATCACTTCAAGGCGTCAGGCAATTATATGATTTATTGACCCCTACCTTAGACATCCATACTTTAATCCCATGAAAATGAAGGAAAATCATTTTGGCGACTAGCCATTTCAAAAAGAGAGCCTGACTACGACACCACAGCAAAATTTATATAAATCTATGAGTTTTATTAAATTTTCGTTGCTTACGTGATTTGTATCAGAATGATCTGCAAGGAAAGAAGCACTTAATAGCTGCATTCGGATTGATTGGTTTTGTTCGGCTTTTCCACGCCAATATCATCAGAAAAAGGTGCGTACATGATAGCCAAATATCATTGTTCAGTGAACAAAAAGACAGGCGGGCACATTTTCCTTCTGTTTACTTGATATCATTACCCGAGCAATCAGCGGGTCTAACCATTTTGGATTATATGGTCTTCTGTAGCAGTCAAATATTGTGAAACGGCTTTCCGATGTCCATTTCACTGTTAACTGAATGGATGTATTGGGGTTTAACATTGCAATGATCGTCTTCGTACGAAATGGCTGATTAATTCCAATTGCATTGATCTGTAAAATAAACCTATTACAGGAAATAAACGATAATGCTGAACCGTGTTATGTTCTGCACTAAAAGCAAATTCCAATCAAGGGTTCATATTGAATATGGCAATGAAGCTGACAAAGGATCCATTTCGATTTTCTCCCAATCTGTGGTTGACCTGCTGGGTGTCTGATAAGGGAAAAGCGCAATGCGTGAAAGTGAACCAGCGATTCGCCATTCGATAATTGCCGACTGACTTGTATGAGTATGAACTTGCACTACATGCTCATCCACATACAAATCCCTTTTAATGTTGGTTGTTGTGTTTTGCTATTTTACCAATGATTTATGTGTAACAATGGCAAGTGTTCTGAGTAATGAATGATGAGTTGATGACGAATACTCGTTGTCATTAATAATAGAGACGAAGTTTGAATCATTCAATTAAAACGCTCCCGGTAGAATTGGCTGCATATCTTCATGCATTGTGTCTCTGTAGTAGATGTACGGCGTTTAGAATTGTATACTAGATTTTACAAGTGTTACTTGGGCGTGAATGCAAAAGATTTGTTGCCCTTTTCATGCTATTGCAGACCATGCGCAGTAAAATGTTTGGCATAAGGAACATATATGTTAATCAAAAATGTATGTGCTCCCAAATATCATGACAAGTTTGTGCTGTCATCTTATCCTGTAATCCAATAACGGAGGATTAAAGTATTGTGATTATTTAAGCTCGTGTCATTTTGATGGTTCTTAGCCAGTGATCCATCAACTCAAAAGTTCCAATCATGCTTAAGTCCTCTTCAAATTGCATCAAGTTGACAAAATATCTCCATTTACGTTGACGCATGTCGTATGTCGTAGCAAGGGACTCTTAGCCTAACTGAAATCTAAGATGCATATGTCGTGCCATTAAGTTTAACGTTGTTCTATAAGTTGAAACTATATAATCGTTTTTTACTTTACGTGGCCTATCAAAATTAAAATAGCTAAATTCTGTTTGATATGATCACTACCTCCGAATGAAAATACATGCTTGCTTTGAATTCAATGGCACGTATCAATATCGTTCATACGGTTTAACGCAAAAATAGACCTTATTTTCAAAACGTCTAAGTCGACTCGCTGATAATAACTAGTCTGGTCGTGTTATGATTCCATATTCCATTGTAAAAACATGACATGAAGTTAGATCAATAATGGACCAATGTTAGAAAAAGTGCAATATTGCCACAGCTTCTGTCGCAAGCGTAATCACCACCCCTAATGTGGCAAATAAGTGTGCTTAACATATACAACGCACAGCTGGCGGAATAACATTACCTGCGGTTATTTTAATGCTAACAGTTATCGGGGAAGGCATCAAAACTCAATTAACAACCGATGCATTATGAAACAGTCACACAGACGTTAAGTATTGCTAGTAATGTGGAGAATGTGGGGATTTAATTGCATGAAACATGCTAAGTGCGCTGTAAAACGGTGTGCTGGTAACACAGGTAGTGCTTTACGGTGTAATGGAGCTGTTATAACCTTTGCACTTTTGCGGCCAACATAAATCTATGCATGCACCTCTTGAGTGCTTGGTAAGTGCTTCCATGTATTGGATTAACTGTTTGTATCCACGTGTTGCAATGCACCACCACACAGTGAATCATAACGAAACCCGCCATTGAGGAGCAACTTGCGATGTAATGGTAATGGTAATATTGGCGTCTAACGCCACTTTCAGCAGCGAGCTGATATCGCGACGCTGATGGATGAGGTTGACAGTGATGCTAAGACAAGTCAACTGAAGGGCCAGCGCCAACTTGACACAAACCCAGACCGGGCTTGGACGAAGGTCCAGCACGGTACTATTGAACTACCGTGTCGGGTGCCTCCTCTCGCCGAGATGGGAACGCCATATAACGTGATTCTCCGAGTAATGGAGAACCATTTACATTGTCACATCATGCTATCAAACCCACAACCTGTGTCTGGCCCATCACCTCGAGAACAATAAGTCGGGTCTTACATCACCCGTCGCTTCCCTTCTCCGGATCGACCAGGCCCTTCTTGACGATCATCTCCTCAGTTTTATAGAAGCTAATACCAACCAACGTTTGCCTTGTCACATAAATACAAGAGATTGGTCCCCATGTAACAGCTGTTGACCCGGGAAGCAAGGAAGTGGTGAACGGTTCCCCAGCGTTGGAGGTGGCGAATGGCATTATTGTATCTGCTCACGTCTTATTTCTCGTTATCACATGTAGCCGTATGTTCTCTTCTGCATTGACACTCGAACATCGAAAAAAAAAACCAAGTCAGTTATAAGAGCGTGCTAAAAAAATCAATTATTTTCTTCGTAAATTTCCCGACACATATCTATTAATAATAAATATACACCATGCTTCTTTGCATGCCTCCCTACAACGACCTTCATTATATCCATATCTTCATTGAATGAATAACCTCATCTCTAGCCTTCTGTTGTGGTTCCATTCCATGGAGATCACTTCATACTCTCTATTGTCCTGTTGTCGTAATTTAATTTGTGGCTGACCTACCGTCTGCTAGGAACCCCCGCCTCTCTAGGTCTAACGCGACACAAGTCCCTTAAACCAGGCAGTCCAATAGGCACAGGGAACGTCCTGCCCGATGCGATGCTTACCATTACGATGCATTTACAGTAAATCATAACGTTAATTTCCCTCTGTTTAACGCGATCGTAAAATAGATATACACTGAATAAGATCAGAATACCTTGATCATAATAAACAGCCTTTTAGGTGGAGGCTCTTATAGCAAACGTCGACACATTGATCTGACTGCATTAGGTTCACGCCCCTTAACTATACAAGGGTAGCTAGCGTCATTGTCACTTTAGTGGACGTACAGCAAAAAAATACCCCTACACCGAGTTAACGCTAAGTTGATCGTGAGTCAGGATATCGTTCCATGAAACACCCCACAAAAAAAAATTTACGTATATATTTAAAGCATGTAACTTTTATTATAACCTGTTAATAGACTGACTGAGGATGTGAGATTTTATTGGTCACGCAAGTTAACAAATTTAACCTTACCGTAGACTTACCGTGGACTTACCGTGGACTTACCGATGGACTTCCCTAGCAGTGGTATAACAGCCAGGTATTGCGCAAGAACGGTATATATTACTCAGGAGTGCACTAACCGTTAGGTAATGCGTCGAGGGTCCAGTAGCTATTCCACAATATCCTACATGACGGGGGGCCGTATCTTACATTCCGTATGTCATATAGAGACGAATAACGACATCATTAATTTGTAAATGCCAAGCGCTGTAGCTGATGATTATGAGTTATGTTGCAACTAGGGATTACTTAAAGCACCGATAACCATGATTAAGTCGGCAACCCTGAGTGGGCGTCATAACGAATATAGCGTGACGTTCGTCGTAAGCATACTGGAATATAAATTGGCCGCAGAAGGTTACCATTCAAACAAGGTACCAACGAACTTCAGTAATGATTTATGTACACTAGCAGAGAATGGAAGTAATTGCATTTGCATGCGTAGTGGCACCCGAAGTTACTCTTCTATTACTCACGCAACATTTGCACCCAGTGCGTTATCAAGGATAAGTGTTGTCTTCGAGGTGTCGTTGAAGGCGGATGTTGATGGGAATAAGTCCAGCAGTCGACATTTGTGGCAAATACCGTTTCTGGCTATGTTGCTTCTACTACGAATGCTAGAAAGGTCCCACACCAGTTTACCAGAGATTTGAGGTTATAAGACGAATTGTTTGATATTTATATAGCGCCGGTAGCACGGACTGTACGTTGGCTATAGAAAAACACCTACTATACCTCTTATCTCAAAGCATTCTAAAATTACAGTTAAATCGAGGAACAAAACCCGATATCGAGATTTGACTGCTCCATTTGACATTCTTTCCATTTTGTGCATGTACAGGTATGGTAACAAAGAGAAATAAACGACCCTGTTATTCACAGCATCACATGATGTGACGGGATTACTGCCGGCATGGTAATCAGAAAAATTATTTCTCGTTACTTGTTATAATGTATCGCAGCCTATAACAACCGACGATAATTAGATGCATTATTTATAGACTTTGACACGAAACGTTTCTAAACATCGAGGGTTATTAAATGGTCACCCCCTCCACCTACATCCACCCCCCCCCCCCCCCCCCCACCCGCCCCCCGACCCGACCCCCGCCACCTGATTGTTTAGTGTTGGTCATGCTGTGTGAACCGCATCAATTGAAATTCTCATCGCCTGTGTGCCATTCGCTATCCATTGCTATATTGTAAGCCGTATGTATTGTACACATGCAGCTTAACGATGCAGGCACTCGTCGATAGTTTATCGTTACACATGAAAGCCACCGCTAATAATCGATGCTGTTCACGTCCTTAGCTGTACTTACCATTGTCAGCAGACGATAACAATGCGGAACAACTTGTTCTTATCACGTCCTGGGCCAAGCCGAAATCATTCTGCCAATGTTTAATGCCAAATATTGTACTTGAATGAGTGAGTGAGAACATGAATAACAGAAAAGCAATAGTCTTATCTATTGTGAATGGCGTCAATCGAAAATACGCCGCAAAAGTTAACAATAAAACACAAGTCCTGTCTCCCATTGAATAACTGGCAACCTGTCGTATGAATGCCGCTGTGTTCCAAATCAATGTGGATGTATGAATGCTAGAGGTTAACAAAGGAAATTTGGAATATGTCAATTGGCGTATTCTGTTAAACGTGCTGATGAATCATTCACTCCATGGAGGTGACGTGTTGAAGCATAGTACCTTTGCGATGTAGTAATATGCTTCATTGTTTTCCTTGACCACAGTGGTTAATTGCAATTGTAAGTTAATTGTGTGTCACTGACAAGCCCAATGGAAAACAGATAATAAGACCCTTTGTAGCTTCTGCTGCCTCATACGATGTACCTGCTGTATCACCTGGTTTTATCTGGAGTTATACGTACGGAGTGTTAGGACCCTGGGGTAGGGAGGCTACGAGGGGCAGCGATTTACACTGGAGACAATTGAGTTGATGGTCTATGCGTTCCATGTCCTGCCATGTAAAGACGCCTGTTTATGAGGCGGCACAAGGAGTACACACTTGGCCTTAATATGAATAATTTCAGTCGTGGTGTCTTATAATGTATTCGAAGGTAAGATTTGCAACAGGAGCAATAAGAGTGATTACAATAACACATTCCAGTAGTGCAAAACATCAATTGCAATGCAATCTGCGATAAAATATACCCTAACGATTCAAGTCATCAACTGTAGATGGTCGAATTGTGGAGTATGTGGAGATGGTATTGGGCTTGTTGTGACAATAGTACAGTTACATGGTTTAGACCCGAGAGTAACAGTTTGAGTGCTCACGATCATCTTGTGATAACCTTATTTTTGGCGTCATGAGTTCCTGTAAAAGCTGGTCAGCACTATATGGCACAAAAAGCTCCACTTTTGTGGCGTGAATAATCATGCACCTGTAAAGTGTTAATGACACGAACCGGTCGTCAATTATGTCCTATGCCAAACAATCTCCATCCTCCAATTCACATTACGTGATGTCAGATAATGGGGATGATATGCATGCTAGGTTATCAACCTATATAATTATAAGAGCGACGTGATGTGATGAGTATTAATTTGTTCGATGTAGAACATGTTACATTCCACTCACAAACTAAGTACCAAACTGGCAAGGACCGTAATACGTGATATGCTATAGACAGGTGCAGCGCCGGTGAATCGACTAACGTAACGTTTTAACTGGGTATATTATTCGTCGGCCTCATAGATTTGATCGTTCATAAATAGTCCGGTTACTTATGTAATCCTTACTAAACCTTACGAATTATGTGTAAATTATTTGGTACCGTGAACAACAATATCGTACAATGAATTTCATAAATGCAAATAGACAAAATACTGAAACGATAGAAACAGGAAGTTGTTAATTTTCATGTGTATAAATGTTATCTACCGCGTGTCGGCATTGCATGATCACGATGGGGAGCATGTATTTTTTCGTGTTAAATCCCCTGTTTCAGCTGGTTTGCACGAGACATTGCTGATGACGATATAGTAACACGGCACGATTATCGATAACGTTATACACCCACCAGACTGTAGTAATTAACATATCAGGACAGGGCATATACTTATATCGTCGTCAACTACCTGTTGATGTTGGTATTAATTAGCATTCCACGGGAACCAGAGAGTGACGAGTTTGAAACTCTGCGGCGTACATTCCCTCTCTGGCCTTGATTTCACTCGATCCGGCCACCTGTCTCAGAAGCAATGTTACAAACATCACAAAATGTTAGCCAATACTACTGTGAATTAAACTACTGCTTTGGCGTTTGGCACTTAGCCTTAACACACGGCCAAACTCATCCCATGATGACACGTATTAATTTATATGTTTTTGTCCGTCGAATGGAATAGAAATAAACCTACACCAGATATATGACAAGGTGCCGATTGTTAGTATTTCTATACATTGCGTCTGAAACCACAATCGCTCTCAACTTTTCATCAAATTATTTCCTCAAACTGCCCGCCAGCTTACTGAACAATTTATAGCTACCCACAGATACTTCGTATTAATAACGAACGGAGGGCACACTGTCATTTGACGCCTGGTAAATGACAGGAATTGTTGATTATGGTTGCGAATCAATGCACTTCTAAGCACAGAAGCAGTGTCTGACGACGTATTGTGACGAAATTAGCAAACCGTCGACTCATTTTAGTGTCAGCTGGCCGCTATTTGACCCTTATTGTGTCTCACTGTATCGCATTAACATTAATGAAATGATCAGTCGCTGTAGTGCTGTGCAAAGATAACAATGAAGGAGAACATTGATGATGTTTATTCAATTCAAGCTACAGAATAATTAGCCATGAATGCTGACCGAAAACGCTATTACGAAAAATAGAATAGCAAACAATATTTGTCGTGTTTAGGTTTGTATATTTATCCTTCTTGCACCCCTATGTTGACTTTCATTTCATCTTGTTTGCAGTTGCGAGACGGGATATCTACAGTTGTAGGATTCAGATTATCTTGGTGGAGTATTATCGCTTTAAGCTATGTGTGTTGAATCAGTGCAGTAAGCATATGGGCTCTACAATGCGTCGGTAGTGAATACTTGCCCGATAATTGGTTTGAATGGAGGTAGGATGCACTTATTTTGATGGCCAATTACTCTGAATGAGCTCAATGCAGTAGTTGAAGTTTAGATAGTGCGTGTTTTTCGGCCCTTTTCAGTTAAATTAACTCTGTGCATGTGGCGGATAGATGATAATTATTCATAAAATTATAGCGTATTGATTAACAATAACCAGGTTGCCTTGCGATGCAGACCTTTATCAAAATAGCCAAGCAGGTGACAAACAAGCTCGTCTTCAATAAAAGACACGCAAGTTCAACCTAATGAATTGATGCATCAATTATTGATTGATATCTGCTCAGGTGTACGCTAATCTAGACCCTGATTGCATTTGGATTTAGATGCTAGGCCAATTGTTGCACCCACATAATCGGCGAAAAATGATTAACGGATATATTACTTTGATCTTTTGTAAGAGGCGATGTTTATGGAAGACGGTTATCGTAGGCGGATTGTGCATCTTCCTCATGCATTTGATATCTTCCACATTTAACATGCAATTACTCAGAGAATCATGAATCCACAACATCGTCGACTGCGTCACAATATAACCAACGATTCCACTTGATAATCGCCATCATGCTGATGCTTTTATCTCCGTTCAGATGGTGGTATGGTGTGTTGTGACTGTTAAGAAAATGTAACGTTACTTGTGTATTTGCTTCTTTCGTCCTGAAGGTCAAGCAGGAGAGTTAAGTAATTCTTAAACGAATGCTGCTATGTCTAAGTGGTCATGGGCACAGCAAGTGATTTTACCATTGATTTGGTAAGATAAACTATTTAAAAAATTACCACATCACAAATACCACATCTTTGCTATCGTCGAGTGCATTTCATGATAGAAAAAATCTTCTGATGGCTTAAATGGTTGCAATAAATGACCTTCCATGCCTGCTCAGACAAATGCTGATATAAATGTTTGAGTGCTTGAGATGGTCTGCATATGACCGCGTTATGAAGCAACATGTTCCTGTTCCTACAGCTGCAGTAAGTAGTATCAAAACAAATCAAATTGCTTGCTATATCGTTAGTTATACAAATTATGTAAGTAATGACGCGGTGTCTATATACATCAAAGCTTACGGTTTTCCATTTTTTAAAGACACGTTAATCATGTAAGAACATCTACAGTCCGATGAATACAAGAATGACTTAAGAATGAGACCGTAAGGCAACAGACAATCAGTCCTTTTGTGGCTTCAACTGTTTCACTTTTTAAATCTGCAGCATCGTCCGGCTGTCTTGTGTTATTCATAGGGAGATAAAGCACCCTAGGGTAAAAAGGCAAAGACAGCAATTTACACAGGAGATGACGAACGAGTACAAACACGCCCATGGGCGGATGATCAATGCGTTCCATGTGCCGCAATGTAAAGACGTCTAGTTATGAGGAATCTAATGGCGTCCCCATCTAGCCTTACTCCGGATCATTTCAGTCGCGCCATCTCGTAGAAACTGGTGGTATTCAGGGGTAAGATCGACAACGGGAGCAATAAGGGTCGCAAATACGCATGACAGTAGTCCCAACTGTCGCCGCTAATGGGCGACAAGTAAAGCATGATGTTAAGTTAAGTTGTAGGCCTTATGCAATTGGACTCTGTGACTATAAAATTGAGAGGATTATGACGAAGCTAACCAGGTCGCCAAATATGTATATAAACATATATATATACATATATACATATATATATATATATATATAGAGATATATATATATATATATAGAGAGATATAGATATATATATATATAGAGATATATATATATATATATATATATATAGATATATCTCTATATATATATATATATATATATATATATATATATATATATATATATATATATATATATATATATATATATATATATATATATATATATATATATATATAGGTTGACGACAATGTCCAATGATGCGGCAAGTTGTCCTGATATAGGCGGCAAAGGCTAATTATGACATATTGGATAGGGACTGGCGACCACAAATGTTTCTCTTGCATTCAGACGAACACTGCACACACAATAAACGATGACGCCCGAACTATTTATCAGAATACAACGGCCTGGCATAAATGTCATTTACCAAATGTTTTAGTACACCTCCGTCAGCGTACCACACAATGCCAGCTTCACCACTCTTTCGTCTCCTGCACCTCTCCATCGCTTTGGTATATCGATCCTCTATCAACCGCTTCTATTTATTATTACCTATCAATCTTGAATAACGATTCACCATAGAATAGGTAGTTCGTCCAAAGGCAGTGGTATATTCCTTCCCCGGATGCAGCTGTGATTCGTAAAAGTATAACACGTAAACCATGAATTTTTGTTTCTGCGAAAGCACAGTTGCAGACTCTTGTCGTTATGTTCTTGTAGCATCTCTAACACCGCATGCTCCTATGACAATTGACAATTAGACACGCATATAACATCACTAACTAACATCTTGGAATCTGGTTTGCCAGCACATCGTGCTTATAGCATATCATTTCATGCTGGTCTCGAATGATTCACAGATAACATCCGATCAAGTATTCTTTCAGTTATCGCAATACCGATGCATGGTAGAATATCCGTGAACTCATGTCCCGTTTACACCATGTGTGCATCCGATCTGTACCCAAACCATTCATTACTACTTCGCTCCTCAACGCGCCACCACATTATCGACCAATGTGTAAGTCTCTGCCATCCGACGACAGGTCATTCAATATACTTTGACTATATAGATGGTAATCCAATAGTACATAATTCAACTGTCACCTAAATTTGGTCAGCAAGATTAATGAGAATGCTTTGTTGATGGCAAAGACAACTTGAACTATATTACAAAGAGCTTGAGCCTTGGTATAACTCCGGCGAATCAGCCGATGCCACCTATCAACTGGGTAGAAATTTGTTTGCCTCCCTGACGGAAGTAGTCAGGTTATCAACTTTTATGTCAAAGGGGAAACAATTGAACTACATAAGGAAAAAACACATACGTCAGCGATCAATTAGTATTGAAAAGAGTTTATAAAAAACAAAATGAATTACACACGATGAACTGTCAGACATTAACAACTAAACATCAGTGTTATGTCGAAAAGGTCAAATCTCATGAAGAACACGGGGGTTGACATCAAATGATCACACTTAACACAAGGATATATACATAAATATATATATATGTATATGTATATATGTATATATATATATATATATATATATATATATATATATATATATATATATATATATATATATATATATATATATATATATATATATATATATATATATATATATACATATATATATATATATATACGTTTACTATCAGGTCATGCGCATATGCCTTTTGGGTACCCGCTTATGATGCAACGGATACATATATTCATCGTTTACTTTTTTCACTCTAAATTTTCAAACTGCAACTAGACTGCAGACTGGCACAATGGTAACGTAAACAATTTCTTGCTTACCATAACCATTGGTGTTATCTGTTGAGCATTGATATTGGTTGAAATGGATAGGGGACATGCAATCATTGGAATACCTCTAACAGATGCAGTCACACTGCTTTGAACTGCATCACTGTTCCAGCGGGTCTGCATTAGGCGCGACGAATGCTGGTGGATATATAATATCGCGACAGTGATGAATGAGGATGATTCTGATGGTTGGACAGTTCCCCTTGAGAGCCAGTACCGGTTTGCGAGACATACACCGATGGAGGTCCAGCACAGCACTATGGAGCTATCGGGTACGGTGCATCCCCTTGCAGAGATAGGACCGTGATGATACAAGTCACGGCGAACAAGTCAGGTTTAAACACCTTGGTTTCGAACCCACTACCTGTGGGGCTAAAGGCGACGCAGTTTACCAGTGCGCCATCAGAACTGGCACTTATGCTGATACAACAACACGTCATTATTATCAATAACGTTGTACACTTAAGTTATTCATGCATCATCCCAAGACTTGCAAACTCATTAATTCATATCTGCACCACGAATGTGTACTTGAGTTGTTGCTTTGATGTTAGCACTTATTGGCATTCTAAATGCAACACTTACGAGGTTTTTTAGAAGACGGGGTATCATTTCGCAGTCTATTATTGCTGCGCATATTAAGTCCGAGTCAAATGTACAATTCGTTTGGTCTTGATTAATACTCAAAAACCCGAGCGTAAAGGACCTCGTTAGCCCATATTTACCTCAACCTCCAACCTGTCTCTGAAACAAATGTTACACTCACCACCACATGTAAGCCAACACTTTATTATAACGACTATCGTTGACTTAGTCAAATGTACAGTTCGTTGGGTCTTGATTAAATGAGATAGCTACATAAAAGTTGCAGGTTGCAGACGGAATTAGCAGTCTTCACTTCATAACGAGCCATAGAGGTTGACTTAGAAATAAACCACCACAGCTTAAACGACCTTGTTAGCCTAAGTACTACTCAATCGGGCAACCAGTCTTAGAAACGAACGTTACGCACATCACCCAATGTTATCCACCACTGGAGATGGGGAAATCGGTTGAATTGGCGTTTGGCATGAATCTAGTTGACATCACACCACGGCGCTAACAACTAACACCCAGCCAAACCATTCTGTTGTTTCGATGATATAAATGAAAAAATTACGTTTAGTTACCCCAACGGATTGGAACAATATCTACACTAGATATATTTTTATGACACGTTCCTGGCCGCAAATATATCTACACATGTAGAAGACACTTAGTATTAATAACGGCGGGCATAAGAACTGTATTATGTGGCCCAACGTCATTTGAAGACTGGTGAATGCCAGGATTTATTGATAATACTCGAGAATTCGATGCACTGCTGAGCATAGAAGCAGTGTCTGACGTCAATAGATTACAATGACGAAAGTAGAACTGTCGGCTCATATTAGGGTTAGTGGCCGCTATGCGACCCGTATGGTGTTTTATTGTATCACATTAACATTAATGAGATGAAAGAAACCAACACAAAAGAAAATTGATTATGTTTGACTCAATAAAGCCATATCATTATTAGCCATATATGGTATCATTAAGACCCTGCGTTTAAAACCTTTTGTCTCTAAATCACACTAGATGGCTGTCGTATTAAGGTTGGTATATTTACTTTTAGTTGGGTATATTTACCTTTTGGTAGGTATATTTACCTTTAGGTTTGTATATTTACCTTAAGGTTGGTAAATTTACCCTTACGTCATCCTTACGTTAATTGTTATTTCATTCTGTCTGCTGTTCCGAAACGAGCGATCTCGAATTGTAGGTTTCAGATTATTAGGACGGGGATGTACGAGCATATGTATGTGTAATTAATCAGTGCACAAAAAATTAGAATTGGCCTAATAGTTATATGATTATTCTACATCAAATCATAACGTTTTACTATGTGTCAAATGATGCACCAACATTAACGGATACATTACTTTAATCCTTTGTGAATGAAAGGTTATTATGATAAGTAGACTGTTCATCGGAAATTAAAAGTGGAAAGATCCGAGTTCGGTTCTCTTAGTTTTTCGTAATAGTAACATACTCCCCGTTTAAGTGTTCGCACGGATGTTTATCTCATTAATATCGTTGCTGCGTTGATCAACCAGGATATGCGGGCGATAATTGCGTAAGTGATGACTGCCTCGTTGGTTACATACAGACTCACGATGACACATAGTTTGAAAATGCTGATATAATTTGCTTGAGATGATCGTGATGTGAACCAATGTGTTCCTGCTCCCAAAGCTGCGGCGTCTGTTACATCACCAATAATGCACTTGTAGCGAGTTGCTATTAACACGAAGCAGTAACCCATCACCCTATTCACATTACGTCATGCAAGATAACGGATATAGTGCACCGGCCAGGATGTCACCTCATATTGCAACACCAGAGACGTGAGGTGACATTGTGACCATTAAGTTAATGTTAATTTGTGGAATGTGCGGCGAAGGGGATCGTTGGCTCTAGTCAAGGATAGATGGCCATATCCTGGCCCTTATGGTGTATTATTGTATCTCATTAACATTAATGAGTCGATAATTATTGTATCTCGTTGACATTAATGATTCGAATTCGTCGCTGGGGTACTATGCAGCGATAATATCAAAGGAGAACATTGACGGTATTCGTTCGAATAATTCATGAAATTATTGGCTGTATATACTGAGTTTAATAATTTGCCTGATTAGTGTGCTGAAAGGAGAGACTGGTGCGCATATTGCGTTGGCCATTTGCTGTTAATGTGAGTCATTATAATATTCCGCCCATTTTTAGTCCACACAATGTCCAGTGGAGTCTACAAATTTAAAATTCACTCTCTCAGAAGAAAGAATTTTTAGTAATTGATTGTAACCGTTGTGGTGTATATCATTATTAAAGATATTATTATTATTGGTAACGGATGAACCCATAACCAAGCCAAGACAAGGAAGGACAACAAAACAATGTTATCCATAAATCTCTGGTGGCCGGTAGTCAAGGTCCCCCAGTCTTTTGGTTGCGGGCCCTGTGTACATGTTAATGATATTCAATAGTCTCGCCAACAGTTTAAGATATTGTACCGTCTTGAACTGGTGCAGCATCCCAGATTTTGGATGCTCCAATCACAAGCCGTGTCTCTCAGTCACTCTCGGGTACTTTTGAGTCATTTTCTCTCATTGGTCAGCGTCACATTTTCCGAAGATTCGGCGCCACATTTGTTTTGGAACGCAAAAGACATTCAATGTGTTCTCATTGGACGCAGACATCAACAATGCACATGGCGTCACATTAAACCGAGGGTGCGTATCACAAGCTGTTTCATGAGCCTGACGCGCACAACTAAGGTCAGTCCGGGTCACAACCTTTGCGTTGATTGGTCACGAAGATTAACGAACGTGTCTAATGAATATTCGGACGCGCCAGTTTTAGATCTTGTCATGTTGTGGACTCTTGGGGGGGAAGCGTAGCGGAACTCCTGGAGTCGGGGACGCAGACTAGATGGCCGGTAAAGATAACAGATGTTGATTACTGTTTACGGATCTGTGGATATCCGGGCCTTCACTGTACTTATATGTAATTACAGCATTGAGGAAATGCGTTACACGGATACAATACTTTGCGCGTCTGTCTTACAAATGGTTTCGTTTTAGAGTAGTGGAGTATTTCATAAATGAATGCGGTATCATCTGCGTCTTTTTGGACACAGCATGCGATTCAAGCATTGATTAGCTAGAAAAGCTATATAGATGTCAGCACACACAGACCTCGTGCTGGCAATACTGCTTCCTATATTTATGACGAGTTGGTCTCCTCAATCTCTTAATCATTCGTGCCTATGGATTAAATGACAGTAACAATGCCGCATATTTGCCAAAGTCGGTTCATGATACAAAAGCTCTTCTGTCAGCTGCCAATGTAGCAATAATTAATCACTCACGCCTACTTTTAAATCATCTCTGGTCGATAAGAGCTGCTATTTAAAAGAGCAAACATGGAAACAAATGAAGACTTTGGTCAATGTAAACGCATGAGTTTGCTCTGTTGCCCAACATTGTATTTTTCGAACTGCTAATGTACTGACGTATCACGCACTGAAACAATATTTGCAATAGGAAGTACAAATGTAACAATACAATTGGTGGTAAATGTCCCAAATCATTTGTGAATAATTACAATTTAAATAGGAATGTTCCGTTTCAGCTTTCTTAATTTGTTTTGGCAAAGAGCAACATACCTACCGTTACAATGTCGCCAACCAGGTTATCATCTCATTAATGTAGCTGCAGCATCGACATACAGACCATAAACGCGATGGCGATGTGTTCCTGTTCCCATGGCTGCATTAAGGCGGCGTCTGCTACATCATCGATAATGCACTGGTAGTAAATGGTTATTAACACGATGCAGTCATCCATAGTGGCTCATGTCGACGTTCTTATAAATAACCCGCATCACTCCATCATGGAAAATAATAGAGAATGTACACGGGCCCGGATATCACCCAATATTACTTGACAAGCGACTTGATGCGACATTTTAACGATTATTTCTCATGCGTCAACTATTAAGTAGCTGCATTTATCGGCAATTTGTTATTGCTTGGCATGCGGTCTCGGGGACTGCTTTCGGCTTGTGCTAAGTGCTGCTCGTATTTATAATATTCCTACAATATGTTGCACATGGCTGAATATTAAAAGTATATAAGGAGTATACATCGTTAGCAACGCAAATTATGGTGCACATACTACGAAGCGTTACTACTGTCAGAAAACATGCAGTCCGATGATTCAACGATTGATTAGAGAATTTGAGCGCGCAAAGGTAAGACAATACAGAAAGTGTGATAACGGGATATTACACAATGCAGTTATAGTGAACACTTGATGTAGCATTTCTATTGAGTTTCAGTGTGGAAACGGATGGCAGTCTAAGAACAATTGGTTATGATTTGATGATTCTGTTGAATATGTGCCAATGCAGGGCAAATTATTGTAGGCTTCCCCTTCTTAGAAATGCGCTAATGCATCTAACATTGAGGCGTTTGAAGGTCAACTTAATGATTTACTTGCTGTTATAGGGTTGCCATACGAAGCTCTGTAATGTAATGACGCACACTGTACTTACCATACCGACGCCATTATTTATCATCATGAAGCAATCCTTAATGTATGTATACTAGCAGTGCAAAAGGCAATTCCTACTGTAAGACGAAAGTAGGTTGGATAATCCTAGTCCATCTTTATAAGAAGCAGTCAACATTTTGGCATCGTTCATAGTTCGATAACGTAAGACCAAGCAAATATAAAAGCATTTCGCGAGGGTTGCCAGGAAAAATGTCGGTAGAAGGCATTGCAGAAGCTTTCACAATCAATCACATTCGCGATTTCTGGTCCGATGTTAAGAAAATAACCAGTAAGTCAAGTGCTGTGCCAGCAGCTATTGATAATGTGAGAGGTGAGATTGGTATTCGCGAATTGTTCTCGGCCAAATTTAAGGAATTGTATAATAGTGTGTCGTATAACGTTGATGATGGTGTTATCACCTATTCTTTTCTGTGTTTATGTGGACTAGCTTCTTAATCGTCCTGAGCGTAATAATTTTGGTTGTCATGTCGTCATCAGTTAATGGGTGCATTTGGATATGCTGACAATTTTACAATCCTTGCTTCCTCAATCACTACTGCCGAGCCTATTATTTCAATATGTGAAGATTACACACAAGAATATGATGTAATGTTCAATAGTGCAAACAGTATGTTGCTGTGCTATAATATTCCACAATGTAATTCACATTTTGAATTACGGCTGAATGGAGCCGTTTTTAAAAATGTACTCTAAGGCTGTTCAACTTGGAAGTTATATTTATCATTAAAATAATTGGGCGAATATCAAAAAGGCTGTAGGAAGATAGTTGAATCGTACAAACATTTTGATGTCCAGATTCCGCTTTAGTCGCACCGACGTTATTATAAAGCTATTTGGTACTTTTTGTACAAGCTTCTACGGCAGTCTATTATGGAAAAAAAATAATTTGCTGAACAAACTTTGACAAGGGAAAGCAAAGCATATATCGCTCATCATTGTCTTACTATCTTGAGTAGGGCCTGTACTTATACGACTATTCCATTATCACTTTAACTTCATCCAATAGTAATTAATATCTATTGCAAAGATAGCTTGCACATCATGATTGGCGATTGTGTGAGGGATGTTTTTGGTTTTTGATTGCATGAGCGGCTAGACAAGAGAGGTTGTATGTTGCTTCATATGTGATTGCGATCTGCCACTGAGCTACCCGCTTGAGATACTTACCCGCACTTAATCTTCCCAAAGTGCAATATTGGTATGCGTGCCGAAACGCTGACGACTTTGTTTAGGATAATTTTGGGTAATCGTTGATGCAACTCTACAGCTTCTTGCAATCGTGCTCGGAAATTGACTATGCTACAAGATGAGAGCGTCCGAACATATATGCAGTGAATGAAGAAAATCTCACACATTTCGTCATATCTGTTCTGATTACTTTGTACAGCAACCGAAAAGGCTACTGGTGTTGTGCTTGTATACACACTTATATATTCTAACAATATTTCAATTGGTGACGAAGATTCGCCTGCAGCTGTACTTGGGCGGTGATTTAAGTATGACAGCAGCCGGAAGCACAGTTACATCTTATTTCCCTCAAATGAAGGGGTAAACGACATTGGTCTACTTGACAGAAATGAAAGAGTCAATATCTCAGCTAGCATCCTCTATAAAGCAGCTGACAGGAAATAAATCTGAAATATAGCACAGCCGGTTTGGCCATATTGGATATATTTTCAGAACAATTTCGTGTCAGCGTACCTGCAGTCGCCATCGCGACAGCTGCGGTTCAGTCAAACAATGGCATCCACGAAGCCTTACGTGAACTTGTCATTTGTCACTTTTACGAGTATGATGACTGATTGGGGACGGATCCAAGCACACTCGTACTCGACCTGCACGTCTCGTGCAGGCTCAAGTTACATACTGCGATTTATTTCATACCGACCAAAATTGCTAATTTACTACAGTGACAATGTCGAGTCATTTATCTTGGTTGACTTCCAAGCATACAAGTGTTGCAAAACTTTGACTGAGACTTTAAAACAAATGGCGCTAGTTGCACCTTGGAAATTTAAGAATGACGTTTAGGGCAAATATTTAAATTATGTTCAGTTATGTGGAGACTGCGCCAATAAAGATCAAGAAGGGCATTCGCAAGTCGGATATTCCTCACTCCAATTAATGAAGCATAATTGTACTTAATTCCCGACTTTATGGTTTGTACCTGAGCTCTCTATTAGTTGCAACACAATGTTTAACCCGAACAAACATCTTCCAGGGCATAGTTTGTAACACAAACACCATGGTAAATATACATATTATGTAGTGGTCTTTCGTTTCGTTTTGCCCAGTAACATAGGGTTCAGACAAATAATATTCCACCATGGCACATAAGCGGTATATTTTCCATTCCTCGGATGTACTCTTCCAACGCTTCTCGCTCAATGCACTTTGCGCTGGCGTACCTAGAACATACAAGAAGCCAATCTTACAAATATGCGATTGTACAACACAACATAATGAATATTGTCTGGATTTTTATTGAATAATTTCACCAAATTGTCAATATGGTTGCCTGTAGCCTCCATGAAATAACATTATGCGTAATTGGCACATTCTTGAATACGTCATACGTCACATATGAAACGTGTGGCAATGCAATTGCATAGTATGGCTTTTGTTATGAAATTAGGGGTCGCTGAAATTATACATTCATAATGACATCACTTAATGAGACAGCAGCATTATTTCGCCTATTAATAGTCAGAAAAACAACTTAATGCTCCTTCGAGGTTTTATACATAGCATGTTTTTCAATAATTCACTTTTGGGAACCTAAAACCTTGGTTGGCTGACAGTCATTCATGATGTTTTTATGTTCAGTATAAATCATTAATGTTCTGGAGAAGACGTTGTCATGTGTACAGACTGAAAATAAACCGAATGTCTGGCAGATTATTCTGGAAAGCAAAACAGAGGATTGGAATGCTATAAAAATACCTCATGGTATCGTCCTGTTTAGCGTCTTTAATAAATACAATCAGTGATGCACTAAGTTACTCATCTTCACCCAGAGGCGGGCAGCCGACGGGCAATAATGTGCAAGCTGGGCATTCCCCAGCTTGCGTTAACATCTTGTATGACACTAGCCTAATTAGCTTATTTCTCTCATTCCGAAATATCACTCTTTATGGTAGACTATTACAGATTAAACTTATGCTATATGAGATGTAAGCATGCTTCGTGTTACAGCAACAGAGAACAAAGACTTCAATCGATGCACTTTATTCCCTGAGGTAACTCATTATACACTCCGAGGTACGTGATGGAAGTTAACAAAGGCAACGAAAATAATACAACGAGAAATATATTGTATTTTACATGTGAATGGATAATCAGCATACATCTGTAGGATGGGCATTTTCCCCGTTATTTGGCAGACAAGTACTGACAGTTATTTTGCCTGAAATACAATGAGCAATATTTAACTCGTTATGTATATTGAAAGCAGAATAATTCTAAAGCATGAATGATATACCGAGAACAAGCTAGGATTATATAGATATTTTACCCTCTTTCTACACAAAGGAGGGTAAAATAAGAATTCAAAGAAGTGAAATATTTTCATGGTAAACATACATAATCGCAATTCTTCCCCTATATATATTTTGAAGCACTCCAGGTTAAAGCATTCCGCATAGCACATTTACTCATGTAACATTATGATAACGATTTGGATTCAGCACAAATATCAGCTCTGGCGATCGGTACAACCAGTCCTGGTTTTCAATGTATTTTGGAATCAAGCTTCATTTGCACCTGGCTGCGTGTTGCCCTTTGGCCAAACCTTAATTAGCCAGTCTCAAAATGAGTTCCTCCTCTTTCACAGCTATTTATACTAGCTCCAGCTCGACGAAAGGCTGTTATGTATCAGCTGTCTACTCCCCAGACGGCGCTAGTGTCGCATACAGGTTGTTGGATAATCAGCATTCATTAGTAGAATAGGTATATCCCCCTCTATTAGGTGGGCAAGTACGGACAGGTATATTACCCGAAAGCAGAATAGTCATAAAGCATACATGAATGGAATGCTTATCCATGCAGATAATTCACTGTATCTCATGTATAGTCCGGCTGATAACAAACCATGACATGCGCCGGCTGAAATACTAATGATACTGGCAAACAGGGTCATTGTTGGCGAACATAACCAGATTCGTGTACGAAAGTCTGATATCAACGATTATGGCCATGAGGTACTGGGGCATAAATACATATATATTGCAACACAAAGTATTTGAGCGCAGATTTCGCTTTGTCATTTGCCTGGACTGTGCTTTCAAACGCCACACATAAAGCCATGTACTATCGACGTAGAAGAAAAAAAGCCGCTTTGAACATCAAAGAGATGGCCATCTTGCATTATCAGTGTCACACTCCTTAATGAGATTATCTGTTATCGTTTATTGAAGACATAGACTGTGTAATATATGTGCAGGGCGCATGATGTTAATCGATAGATTGGCGAATGTCCGAGGTTGACAGCACATCAAAGAACGATGCCTGTATGAATATTCATTTTCTTTTGGAAATGAGATGTCAAATCAAGGCGTCAGACAATTATGCGAAGATTTGTAACCACAGTTCAAGAAAATGAAGAAAAATTACTTAGGCTACAAGCCACTGCCAATAGAAAGCCTGATAATGACACTACTGCAAAATGTAAATTAACCTTTGAATTGTCGTAAACCTTCGTTGTAGTTAAACATTTATGTGATTTGAATAAGAACTATCTGCAATGAATTAAACACTCAAACGACCAACAATTCAGCACTGGCTGGTCTTGCATAAAATATTAAAGTCGCTGAATTCGGGTTGTTTTGCGGTACCCACGTGATAGCCAAATATCACTGTTCAATGACGACCAGACTAGCATGCACATTCCTTTCTATTTGCTTGCTACATTGCCATGAGTAAAATCATGGATAAACCTTATTGTGTAAACATTTGATTCCCTCACCCAGCAAATATAAACATGGAGACAGATGGATGGTTCTAATCATACGACAGTAGATACAAAACACAGCCACCATGATATGCAATGAAGCTTCCTCGCACGTGCAAATAGTGATTAGGTACTTAGCATTAGTTGACCCCGAAAATAGTCGCAATTTCTCGATTCCTTTATAATAGAACATGTAATGTGTATCATTCAGAAAAATAAGTAGAATATATGTGTATTATACCATGCCAAGTCATCCTTGCGTCGAGCTACTGATTTTTATAACTTGTGTGAACTACCATTGCTAACACATATTTTATTGAGCTATAAAATCACGAATATGGTGTGTTATAGAATATTTGGATGCCAGGTGTAAATTAACCACGTTAATAGTATATAGATTATATCTCTACAATTGTAGTTTGGGGTCATTTCAAGTTCAGCCAAATCAACACATATAGCATGGAGCTTAGTAGCGTGTGACAATAGTGAACCGTCGCGTTTATCCTGCCTGCAACTGGGAACAAATCAGTGCTACGTCTTAAATCGCTGATAATGCTTGCAACATGCATCGGCTTGACTGTGTCTTGTGCAGTCGATCGGTACTACAGGGACGGTAGCACTAATTGGAAGATATCAAATTGAGCACTAATGAGGATTTGGGTTAGCCGATTATTGGTTAGTAGTTTCACTTACAGAAAATCCTAGCTCTCGCTTCCACTCCAGGTAACTAAACTAAATACTCAGGATTATTTATTAATCTACTCATGTATTACCGCTCAGTAAATCTAAACTTGCAAGGGAATGCAATCATAGGAATACGTTGACCTTTTGATAATTACGATATGCAAAGTAATTCGCCGTGATCGGGCTTTGCCTTCTAGAGGGGTCAATAGATGAGCAGAAACGAGAGGATCAAGTAAGCGGATAGAGCTAATCTCGTGCGTGGACAGTCGTTAATCGTTGTATGAGTCTGTAAGTGTGCAAACGATACATAAAGTTAATTAACCTTGCAATGGATCTCTCAGATACCAAGCCTACATTGATGGTAGCACTAATTGGAGCAGCGCTCTTGAAAGTTATCAAATCGAACACTAATGCGGGTTTTGGGAAGCCGATTATTGGTTGGAGCTTCCGTTTACAGTCCATTACAGTTCTCTTTCTCCATTCCAAGTAACGAAGTTATTAATCTGCTCATATATTTCACCTAAACCTGCAAGGAAATGCAATCAGAACATGGAGTTTACCTCTTGATAATTACGATACGCAAATTAATATATCAAGCTCAGATTTAGCATTCTCAAGGGGTGGCTATAAGAGAATCAGCGGAAGCGAGTGAATCAAGTAAGCTGCTAGAGTTAATATCTTACATAAACAGTCATCAAAACTCCCTTATGCTTAAAAGCCCAAACGAGCAATCGATTTTTCAACGGCTAGTCCGGTTAACAATTATGGACACCAAATCCTTCCATCAATCCCAATGGCTGATGTCAGTCTAAATACCTACACAAATAGAAGCAACTCGGAAAGATATCCATAAATTTGGGTTAAACAGCTCGAAGATACAAGTATCCAATACTATAATTGTTTTGCAGTTACACTGATATTCAAGGAGAAGGTAACTACCCCGTTCATCCATAATCGGATGAAAAGCAATGAATTATGTGTAGAACCTGATAAATTGTACAGATATTATGACAATATAAATGGGTAGGCAAACGGTTTTCCGGAAGTACATCACTAAATAAGTCATCTGTACAGTCTACATATTCAGAAATGACACCTTAATTTTCCACCGAGGTGTCATGCATAATATATTGTTTGATAAGCCATTATTGAGGACACCTCAGTCAGTTGACAGAATGAAGTGATGTTGATTTCCAGCATGAACAAAGGTCTTATTATATTAAGATACCCGATTAGGACGTTTGTTTTGTGAATCTCGGGATCAGCGCACCACCTGGTTTCGAGGGAGCTTAATTGTAAACAAAAGCACGTGGCTCCAGGCCAAAAGGTAGGCCGGCGATGGCATGTTTCCCCTCATACTGGTTTATTTTCCAACACTCTTTCGTCGGAAATCATGCAACAATCTCACAGCCCAAATAGAGACCCACAAATATTTTGGTAGGGCGATATATTCAAACATTCCAACGCGGTATGTCAATGGGTATAAGAACGGATAACTGGTCCAGCATGCAGTGCAGTGATTTTCATTCTGCTTTCGCTACGTCAGCCGCAGATAGTTGGGTCTCTCGTGATTCACCTGTGACATCCGTCAGAGCCAGCCTTGCCTAGGTGCTCTGCAGATCAGAATCAGAGCTTTTTTTTTTGCAGGTTCAAAACTGGTCGTTTGCAGTGGATTCACATTCGTTCAAAGCATGGTACATTCATTAGCCTTAGCGCCAAAATGGTCATTAATTCAATGATCCTCACCAAACACACCCTGGACAAAACACAAGGCTTCGACTTATTAAGCGCATTATTAAATTATACTTGATCGACAATTCTGTCAGACGACCCAGATGTTGTATCTCCTCGTAATTGGATTACAAAATAAGCGATGTACGACGTTTTACATTTTTTTTCTTACAGAAACGGCAAATATTATTGAGGCTCTTTGAACGCATAATTATTTGTGAAGTTTTCAAAAACATCCGGTTATATAGGCCTTTAAGCAGAAATCGATACAATATATGTACACAATATGAACGCGTTATATGTGATGCATTTCCGGTAAAGCACACACTAATGTATTTCAGCAACAACTACATCCAAGCGACATCATGCAACTCAGAGGATAATCTCCAAATAGCATATTTATATAACAGCTGCCATATCTTAATGAAGTTAAAGCGGCCGGCAGACGACAATTACAATGGTAATCAGCTTGCAGGCGCAATGTAAAGATCAAAGACGTCCAATCTTTAAAAGACTTGCACTGGTGTCTGTGTGGCATGCGTGACATGGCAACTGTATCGGCGTTCAACTGGCGTCTGTAACATCATAGATAATGGACTTGCATAAAGAGAGGGAAATAACCGCAACGCCAGCACTTGTGCTCTCCGGATTAATACCAGACATATACAGCAGCATATCCGCCAAGGCGACTGAGGTCTAATATCTCCGAAAAAATTAATTATGGACAGACATATTGTGTATTAAACCATGCCGGCGTATCTAACAGTTTTTGTAGCATCTGCCTGCAAAATGCATAACTTAGTTCAAGTTATAACATAGCCCAAGCATTATGATATCCTAAAAATGAGCTGGTTGTATGAATTGTTCTATTTTGAGTTAATGGATAAGCAAATATATAGAGTTCTGTTGTGTTTAGTCGAACATTTTCATAAAATAATCATACATTACTATAAAGTAAAAGACATCGTCAAGTGTAATTGTTTATGAGAGGTATTGTATTGCAGGTTATCATATATAAGGACAATGTCATTTGCAGCTATTCTTATGACTTGGCAAATAGCAAAAAGAGTCTCTGTATGTGGTTGTGGATTCAGCCCCTTGCATCAGCTATTTGAAAATGTCAGGTTGAACTGAATGACGCACTGTGTAGTCATCAACCAAAGGTTCATGAACATGACCGAACTACCCAAACTTCATGGAGCGCCATCAACTTGTTCACCTTATATGCTACAGTAGCCGAACATAAATTATATACTACCAACCCTATGACGCCACGCAGTAATCTTACTAACTCAATATATATATATATATATATATATATATATATATATATATATATATATATATATATATACCCTATATATATTTATATATATAGATATATATTTACTCATATATATATATACATATATACATATATATATTATATATATATCTATATATACATATATATATATATATATATATATAGATATATATTTGCTAGTATATATATATATATACATATATATATATATTATATATATATATAATACATATATATATATATATATATATATATATATATATATATATATATATATAGATATATATATTTATATTATAAATATATACATATATCTATATATACATATATATACATATATATATATATATGTGTATATATTTATATGCATATATATACATATATATATATATATATATATATATATATATATGTATATATATATGCATATATATATATTTATATACATATGATTTAGGAATAGATATATATACTATATAGTATATCAGTCGATTATATATGTATATCAGATATATATTCATATATATAGTCGTGTTGTGTATGTAAATTTGTGTAAAGTGAAGGAAGAATGACTGTAATCAGTCGATTGGTGTGATCAGAAGTTCAGCCTTAGTCGGTTGGTAGTTTAAGCCATTAAGGACAGTGACATTTGATAATGTTACCCAAACGGTTACGTACGATATCCATATTTGACAAACACGCGTATATGGTACAGCAAGCAGAGGCCCATTTACCAATCAACATCCTCAATCATTTAATTGAACGTAATTTTTTTCGCTTCTTCATTTGCCTGACCTCGGAAAGATAAACGAAGTACTTGGCTATAAATGTGGCTATGAATAAACTGTTCAATATTGTGTCTCCTGTCACGGCAAATTCAGTTTGGTACGACAAATAGCAACCGCAAGACAATCCCATCGTTGCATACTAGGTTTAAGATACGTTCACCTTGTTAGGGACGGTAGTTCAGGGTCATATAAGCTGATATTTGGCAGGTGTAGTAAATGAGTCATCAGGGGGGGGCATGTAGGGGCAAATGTTATCACTTGCGTCACGTATGACATTAATGCTTGTATTTTCTTTACCTGCCGGTGCTTCTTCTTAGTGACGATTTATTTGATGGGCCTGCCGGGCTGGTCTTGCTGGTTGGTGTTAGACATTATAATTGTTAATAACATAATTTATTTGCATTTACAAGCGTGGACAATAAACAGACTTTCGATGATCATATTCATATCTGTCTTCTGTACCTTGTGTGTTTGTCACTCCGCTTTGTCGAATTATATAATGAATTGCATATGCATATCAACGGCGTAAATCTCTTATTAGTCATGGCAAATGCGATGGTATCCGTTGCTCCCGTGTAACAATTGAGTGCATTATGAGCTAACTCCATTTGGTACGGTCGATAAAGACAAATTCCTCCATGCATTAGAATCGATCGTCCCCTGTCAGTAGATTTGCTATGTGTCTTATTATGTAGCAGTTTGTCTTAATGGGTGCACAACTTCAATAATGTCCTGATGATTATGAAAATGTAACATCATTAAAGTGGTCAACTTGCTAGCACATAAGAGTTACAAAAATGTAGCATGTTGCAATGAAATCTTGCATAATCAAGCAGGATTGACTGGTGGTCGTTTATGGTTGCAAACACAGAACTGACGAAGCCAAAAAGTTATAGTTGGTAGATGGCAACATCAAATGCTTTATCATAATTATAGCTTAGCATCAACATTCAGCTCTGTCACGAATATATCGTGGTTACTGACCTAATTTATCCATTATGGAATAATCACGGTATGATTCATTCCAATGTATCGCGGTGCCTGTCGACACTTTCGCATTTTAAGTACCGTATTATATATTGCAAAAGTTATTTAACCATGGTTATCTATGTCATGATTGGAGCCGTATTGATAGCGTTTATGATTCTCAAAAATAATCAGTAAATATGCTCGAATGACATTTGGGAGGGAATAAGGGAGAATAAGGGAGCCGCGTCGACTGTGTGGTGGGAGGTGGAATTCGGCTAGCGGTCTTGATGCTGCAAAACAACGTGTATCGTTGATAATTGTGTATATGCAAGAAATCGTTAACTATTTGGAGATGAATGCTTTTCTAAAAACAACATTGCAATTGCGCCACGCTCCGGGATAGACAAGAGCATTGAAAATACATGGCTAGATGCAGACGAAGCGCCATCGTGTGACATGCAAGGCATTTCGTATGCTGATTTCTTCCGATATTTTACTCTCGTTTCGTCTTATTAAAGTCAATATTCTCACAAATGACCTCCATTCTTAATATTATGTGTAGACAGCCCATTGTTGTCGATGTCAAAGTGCTTTATAGATGTCATATCCAGTATCATGTGCGTTTCTCAGACCATCATTGGAAAAAGCAATTTGGTAGTGTGGAAATGAATGCAGCTACATATCCTCATTAGGGGTCACTTGAATTGTTCAGCCTTGATTACTGAATTAAACATAGTGCAGGAATAAGTTATAGCATTTAATGGCAGTTCTAAATTAGACAGCACCGTGAGGCATGTAGCTGGCGGGCAGTAATGTATCAGTTTACCGCTCCCCAGACTGCGTAAATGTCTTTCGCGGGTCACTAGATAAATAGTATGTATTGGTCGGACGGGCATGTCCCCCACTATTTGGCGGACAAGTGCTGACATTTATATTACCTGACTTTACGAATAGGATTAGTTATATTTCGTTTGGTAATTAAAACTGAAAGCAGCATAGTGATAAAGCATATATAAGTAGAATGCATTCCTCTGGCTGCCAATCAGCTGTTACGTCTGCATATTCCAGCTGATAGCAATCTATATCAGTCGTCAAATATACGCGCATTGCAGGGGCTCTGGCCACGGCAAACAGATTAGGCGCATGGTTTGCGAAAATAAGCAGATTCTAAGAGACGTGTGATAAATTTGCAGGGCGCATTATTATAATCAATAGATTGGTGAGCGTCCGATGATTGGTGTTAACAGCAGATACAGCGTTTTTAAGAACGAAAATAAGCAGGTTCTAAGAGACGTGTGATAAATTTGCAGGGCGCATTATTATAATCAATAGATTGGTGAACGTCCGATGGATGGTGTTAACAGCAGATACAGCGTTTTTAAGAACGATGCCTGGTCGTTTTTCCATGAAGTCTTACCTTGTGGAACTGACAGAAAGAAATATTTTATATTTTGTGTTTAAGAAAAGAGATGTCACTTCCATGCGTTAGGCAAATATGTGAAGATTTATTGACCACACTTTCGACATCAATTTTCAACTCACATGAGAATGGAAAAAAATCAGTTGAGTAATGAGCCGATGCAAATAGAGAGCCTGACTACGACACTAATGCAAAATGTGAAGTCACTGAACTTAGTTTGCTTTGTTTTGTACGGCTTGTTTCACACCACTATGATAAGAACTCGCCGTCACATTCGCTACTGTTAATTTGTTAACATCAATGATAAGATAGCATGACCTTATTGCGTAATATGGTCTTCTGTAGCTGTTACAAAAAACGGCGTCTAAGTGAATGTTTGAGCTTGCTTCCCCTTACAATAATAGGCCTTCTAAATGTAACTTGTTCACACTAACATTTAATTCTCCCGCCCAACAAATATTAATTATAGAGACTGATTGCTCTAATGATTCAACAGCAGTAGAAACAAATAACAATCAATGAAATGTGCAAATAATTTGACAGAAGATGTGACAAGATGTGTACTTCTATCGCGGACAATTGACCCGTAACAAGAAACCTCCTCCGTCGTGCAAATAGTGAATAGGTACCTTACCTCATTTAATCCCGAACACATTGCAACCACTTTTACTAGTAATCGAAAACATAATGCCGATCTTTCAGACAGGTAGGGATTGGTTAACACAGTATTGACGTTCTAATATTTACCATCTATTCATTACACTGGGCAGTTATCTGTTGTCGATATATCAAACGTTCCACAATGTTCGACCACGACAGTGGACACACGTAACAGGAAGATATGTAGGTGCCGAAAGATAAGACAAGTTTACATGATTTGGTAAGTGAACTTAAACATCAATCAGATTTACTGAACAGGTACGGACAATCGCTTGTGATGTATACGTAACATATCACAGTCACCACTGGACAGTCCGTGACCACTGTGTGTCGGATATGCCGACTTAAGGTAATGGGTCCGTGCTATTTATATCAGATAGAATTTTGTAAAATTTTGCAAATATGATCTTTAAAGCTCCATAATCAGGTTCCAGCAAACAAACTTAGGGTACCCAAACTGGTTTGGTTGCTATGACAACTTGATTGATACCCCTGTCACGCCATTATCGGCCGCAAAATAATTTCAATAATTTCAATAAATATATTGCTAAATATGACTTTATGTGTGTGTGTAATGACAGATATGTGTCTTCAAGTACTTAACATGCTAATTTAGGAAATATAATTGAAGTGAGATTAAAATTAATTAACTTTAATAATTGAAGATATTTTGCTAAAAAAACATTTTTTACCCTAAAAAAGTCAAGCTAAAAAATAACAGATCGAAAATTCCTATTTTGTGCTATATTGTAATTTAATGTATATGCTACATCTGTAGAAAATATGAACTGGTGTTCCCAAACTAATTTGGTCATAAATTGCAGTTTTATAATTTGTCTATAGGTGAAAAATAACATGATTGCCGTCTGTGAGTGTGTTTGCTGCGACGGCTACACAAGTATCTGTACTGTCCTCACTAGCAGAGGTCTAGGGAGAAGGCAGGCCGGTACTCGTGTTTACAATTTAACGATCGGAATCTGGGTCAACCACAAACATGCCAGACGTCGCGTGAAACTGATCATGGCATTCGTCCTGTTCATGTAGACTGTCATCCTCGAGTATCGCCAACGCCTCTTCGAAACTCACCTCGTCTGTTTCTTGGCTTGAATTATGCCTTCGAATCTTCAAAAACTGTTCTAGTTTTCTTTTTTAGCCTTTAGAGCAGTATTTGCCCAGAGAATCACTAGTTTTTCCATACATTTCGATATTGACAGTGTGTTTTGACAGGTTGTTGGCGCGGCTGCCAGTCGTTACAACGGCTAGAAATAACAAAACACGCGCGGAAAACATGTGCAGGAAGTGTGCGCAGTAGATCACGGACCCATTACCTTAACCATTAAATTACTTGTACGGGTTGCTCATTTTGTCCCACAGTGTGGTACCATCATCGAGGACCTGTGTGTAATCTGCTGATAGCCATAATGACTATATTTCTACAATATTCCGATTTGGGACATTACAAATTTATCCAACACCACTCACATACCCACCTTCGCACGGATCCTAAAAGTTAGCCTCAAAATCATTTTCCACACCACACAAGAGCTCTCTATGGCCAGCAATCACTTCATTCGGTCACGTTTATTGCTTTTGTAGCACAATATAATGCCTGTATATTATAACGAATCAGCGCCACGTCATAATTCGTGGATTACGCTCCGATTGGTATGGCTGTATCTTAACGTGTGCAATCGATCCATGAACTTAATGAACTAACGGAGAGGAATGTAGTCGCATGCATGGAATGCAAGCAGATGCCAAGACTACATGGATGGTAGCCCTAATACGAAATTGTCAAATCAATCACTAACGAGGATATGGGGAAGCCGATTATATATCCGTGGTTCCATTTACAGTGCGGTTTAGCTTTCGCTGAAAATCCAAATAACTAATTTATACACTCACGGCATGTTATTTATTTTCTCTTTCAGTTAAATAAATACAAACTTGCATGGGAATGCAATCATAGGTTATATTTTACATTTGAACCTCCGGATGGCAAGTCGTCAATTGGAAATTGCTGCAGTAGAACAGTAAAACCTAACAGAGATATTCCACTTTCAAATCAAACTCAAAATCTGATTACGAGGTTTGCTGCTCTCAAAACTATCCGAGCAACCGCAACCTACACCTTGAATTGATCACCTACCACATAATGGCTGGCTATGTGTTTGTGTAGCAGCATGTGAGGGTTAAGACATGCTGTAACTGTGGCTTGGATGAACCTAAGCAAGATGAATTAAGGCAGGCGACTTTTTGCGTTTGCTTTAGATATAAAACTGATAAATATAACTTGAAATTGATAGCAGGACCTGATATATGGTCATACGTGTAGACTATAGCAACAAAACTCATATAATGACATGTAAGTCAGTGAATTGCTATATGACCGCTTAGACCAAATGTCAGCCCCTACTGACTGCTCAAGTACATTGCAAAATTTTGTGTTTGAGAGTCTAAACTTTGATGAAACGTGAAATATTATGCTTGTATCAGTCACAGCTAATTAGTCACTATGCACCCTGCAAACTGAGGGGCACATGCGAAGAAGCATGTAGACGCCATTTTTCAACAGCATTCATATATTTAGACTGCCACTATAAACATGTTTTGCTTTAACTTTTAAGGGCACCATTTTTTGTTAGGGACTTTTTATGGTAGCCTGTCAACTTCTATATACTGAAGCATCAATACTATAATGAAGCTGATGAAGCTCAGTAAGATCCACACGCTCTTTTTACTGATTAAGTCAGTGAGCGGTATCACAATCCTCCATAATATAACCTAGTATATGATTTTTGGACAACTTCGTAATTTATGTTATGTTGAAGAGACTGTTCAGCCCCATATAAGGCAATCAGAGATCATTTCGTTATAACATTATTGCGTATTTGAGACTCAGGATGGCCAGACGATCGTTTACTAATCTCTGTAAAGGAGTTGGTATAGCAAACTAAATAATACAGAAGACATGCCAGATCCGGAATAAGCGATACAGGCACAGTCACTCTTCAACGGGTTCCAGGCATACGAAAAAGATTCCAAACGTGAGCTACAAAGCTCGTTTCCGCTATGTCGGAATAAAGATACAAGTCTTTTTCTGCTATGTGTGACATTAATTAACACTAGTCTCTCTGGGGAGTTGGTACTAGTACAAACTTTTTTCTATAGATAAACTAATGATGGTGTTTATTTGCATTTGGAAAATCAATATCCATTCACCTATGGCTGAGACAGAGCAAACAATATATGGAAGAGTCGGTACCCTATATTGTTCGAGTAGACTCAGTGAACTTCAAACGCCAACTCAATGTATAAAACTCAAACTGACTGTATTGCAACCATGAGTGGATATGGTTGCAAGTTGTTATTAGCCATAGACGAGTCACTTACTGGTTCATCATCAGTAATGTTATTGAAACGACGTAGCAGTGTTTTATTGTACGTCATTTCGTTGTTCTCTTCAACCCAAATCACAACATATTTGAAGACCACCATAGCAACATACTATGGCTATGACGCTGTCGTAGTCATTTGGCGGAACTGGACAGTGGGTGAGATGTCACGTGATATAATGATAAGAGATACTTTATGTGACACTGCAGCTATTATTTATTTTTTCTAAGTATGGAGAAGTTGTCTGTCTGCAAACGTTGCTTTGCCCTAAACAAATTGCAGTTTGGTGTGTGTCTCTATGCTTTATCGGACTATTGTTATATTTTATTGATAGATAGCCGACCTTAAGTCGCGGTCTAATACGGAATTTTGGGGGGATTTTAATCTTTGACGTATTCATTTTACTTACATTTGTATGGCTCTTGAAAATAGGGTGGCTGCGGGGTTGGGTGCCTCGGAATAATTTGCGTCGCAAGCTGTATTTTCAACTTTACCCTTCCGGGTAGAATGTACAAAATAAATGGCAACATGTGGAAAAAACTCATCGGACTGTTCATTGAAACTGTTAAGGCCAAGCAGTCGCGATCGTCATGTATGATCAATCAATCAACGTGATTTGTAATGAAGGAAAGTGTGGGGATACATGACTGCATCATTTTTTTACGTCATGCGTACGCCAATAGAACTAACAGCACCTTTAACGTTGGTGACACATGTCACTTATGTTTATCCTGAATGTTATTCGTAATCGTTGCTAAGGGGCGCATTTTATTACTAGTCATCTATGTAAATGATTCAAGGGTTGACGCAATAACCAACACCTGCAGCTCTCGGTGATTGCAGCATGCCAGCATTTGTTTTGTCCGGTATTAGCGGATTATGCTCTTTATAGGTATTCCAAAATTATGCTATACATACGGCCAATCACTAACATATCTAGTGACTTACTTACCTCTCTGGGTGCTTGATCATAAATGTGTAATCAGTGCTATATAAAATGATTCCATCTTGGGAAACATCCCAAGATGCACATATATTGAATCAGTCGTGTTCCTTGTGAAGCAGAGCCAGCACAAAAAGCTTAGGTCTACTAAGCTTAGTCCCGACCGGAGCTTGCATTTAATGAAAACTTTTGTTGCTTGAAGGTATACAGCTTCCGGGCAAACACAAGCACATTAAATATCGCTCGTAGAATTGGTCTGTATTCCAATGGCGGGAGAGTTTATGTGAGTGGATAACGGATAGCAAAGATATAGACATAGAGCATACATCCGTAGTATTTGACGCCATATAACACACAGCTTTATAACAAAGAATTCTAATAGCAACCATTCGCCTAGGCATACTACACCAACTGCTGTCACCAACAGTCAAATATTGAGGCTTTTTCCAGAAGACATGTCCACAGCAAGTTGATCTCTTCATTCAACATCCGCAGTTCTTCAGCTATGTTATTTCACGTGTTATATATTGTTGCAAAGATCAAGAGAATTATTTTTTATAACACTGACAAAATGTAACTGGTGCCGCTTTATCGTAATTTCAGCATGTGTCATATGGTTTGTTTTGATATAACAGGGGCACCGATTGTCACAACGCAGTCATACGTAGAACAACAAGTGCTGTAGAACCTATGTGCACTCCTTTTGGCAAACTGTCACTTTGGCACACATTGATCACAGGTAAAATTAATTTACCTCCCTCGGGCATTTATATTTCCATGCATGCAATTAATAATTCAAGGTCAATATCGCCATTATTCAAGAGAGGTTATTGTTGTTCTATACACATATGAATTACTGTCGCGCCTAGATTTGCCGAACAAAGGCGCACAAACTGAGCTGCATTAAAGGAGCATAACGCATGACAAAAAAGAAAATCTCGTTTGCCATCAAATGTAATAATTTTGAATAGTTTCATTGCATACTATCTATGTGTTAAGAATGGTTTATTGATTTCATTCGTTTTAATGGACGTAATGTGGTCAAAATATACGCTTCAAATAATTGTATATTTTGCTACAAATTATTATTACAATGTATAGTCCCCCAGGTAGATTATCCCCAATATTTAGTGCTTCTAGCTTATGGCTACCCTTCATCAATCATTAGTTAAGTACTGTATAGCAAAGCGACTATTCTCATCAGTCTACATATACAGATATACTGAGAGGGCTACAAACACGATGAGATCATTAAACGGATATAAATTTGGATATGAGCGTCGCGTTTACACAGACAGCAAACAGAATATCACTGATGATATGGATCGAAATATAGAGATGCCGGATGGGTTTGCAAATGCTAACCAGGATAGTCACATGGGTAATGCCCGGTGCGATGAGACGGCCAGGTTCAAACATTGGCCATTCGGCTGGATAAAAAGAATTAGCAGGTGAGGACTATCTTGGTCGGTTTTAAGATCAACTCCGCTGCTTCAAATACTCAACGAATTATCTTTGTTGCGCTTCTTATGAATTAATCTGGCACAAGGAAAAGTCGTAATAATTGCTCATCATTAGGTACTTTGGCACTTATTACCACGTTTAATGCTCATAGACAAACATGTTAACATGCTTCAACCGATAGAATAAGATGCGATTTTTCTGCAGTTAAAAAATCGTAATAATGTTTGTAGTATCAATCACAAGACTTACAAATTATATCAATTTTTCTGTTTATGTTTTTAACACTCAACACTTGATCAACCCACGAAAGGGTAAGCGTCGAGGTCATGTTATGCCACGAGGCTCGAGGCTCAATTACTCACGAAGCCAATCATACCTCATTTGATTGATGAACCCACCTACTCATTCACGCTAATGCTCATGCACACAAGCCCGCATGCACAATTCCATTAATGAAACTAGTTATGCACCAAACCGGCTCACTCATCTTCACTGAGAGACGTGTTGCCGATGGGAAGTTATGTATCAGCTTACCATTCCCCAGACTCCATTAATGTCTTGCGATAATCAGCATGTATTAGCAGAATGTGGATTTCCCTTTCCATTTAGCGGACAAGTATTGCCAGTTATATGACCAGAGTAATTTGTCGTTTGTCATTAATACTTAAAACAGCCTAGCCATAAAGCATATGTAAGTAGTACGCCTTTCACGTACTGACAATTAACACTATCTTATGAATACTTCAGCTTATAGCAGGCCATGCCACGCGCAAGATATTAAATATGCTGGCATGATGCGACTTCCATCTACGATAAACAGGCACATTGTTTGCGAAAATAGATATTTATACGAAAATCTAATACCATGTGTCTTTGTACTGTACCGAGAGTTGCACAAGTGATAAGTAGCGCCAAGTTGCGTTTTCAAGAAAAATAAATATTGCATGATTATAATCGATGGATTAGCTAGTGTGCGATGGTTGATGTTGACAGCACATCCGATGAAAAAAGCGATGCCTGTAAGCATTTTCCATCGAATCTTAGCTTGTCGAACTCACGGAACGTTATATTTCATACTTTATGTTGGTTGAGATATATCACTTCAAGGCGTCAGGCAATTATATGATTTATTGACCCCTACCTTAGACATGAAATGAAGGAAAATCATTTTGGCGACTAGCCATTTAAAAAAGAGAGCCTGACTACGACACCACAGCAAAATTTATATAAATCTATTAGTTTGATTAAATCTTCGTTGCTTACGTGATTTGTATCAGAATGATCTGCAAGGAATGAACAACTCAAAGGCTGCATTCGGATTGATTGGTTTTGTACGGCTTTTCCACGCCAATATCATCAAAAAAAGGTGCGTACATGATAGCCAAATGTCATTGTTCAGTGAACAAAAAGACAGGCGGGCACATTTTCCCTTCTGTTTACTTGATATAATTACCCGAGCAATCAGCGGGTCTAACCATTTTGCATTATATGGTCTTCTGTAGCAGTCAAATATTGTGAAACGGCTTTCCGATGTCCATTTCACTGTTAACTGAATGGATGTATTGGGGTTTAACATTGCAATGATCGTCTTCGTACGAAATGGCTGATTAATTCCAATAGCATTGATCTGTAAAATAAACCTATTACAGGAAATGAACGATAATGCTGAACCGTGTTATGTTCTGCACTAAAAGCAAATTCCAATCAAGGGTTCATATTGAATATGGCAATGAAGCTGACAAAGGATCCATTTCGATTTTCTCCCAATCTGTGGTTGACCTGCTGTGTGTCTGATAAGGGAAAAGCGCATTGCGTGAAAGTGAACCAGCGATTCGCCATTCGATAATTGCCGACTGACTTGTATGAGTATGAACTTGCACTACATGCTCATCCACATACAAATCCCTTTTAATGTTGGTTGTTGTGTTTTGCTATTTTACCAATGATTTATGTGTAACAATGGCAAGTGTTCTGAGTAATGAATGATGAGTTGATGACGAATACTCGTTGTCATTAATAATAGAGACGAAGTTTGAATCATTCAATTAAAACGCTCCAGGTAGAATTGGCTGCATATCTTCATGCATTGAGTCTCTGTTGTAGATGTACGGAGTTTAGAATTGTATACTAGATTTTACAAGTGTTACTTGGGCGTGAATGCAAAAGATTTGTTGCCCTTTTCATGCTATTGCAGACCATGCGCAGTAAAATGTGTGGCATAAGGAACATATATGTTAATCAAAAATGTATGTGCTCCCAAATATCATGACAAGTTTGTGCTGTCATCTTATCCTGTAATCCATTAACGGAGGTTTAAAGTATTGTAATTATTTAAGCTCGTGTCATTTTCGTGTACTTAACCAGTGATCCATCAACTCAAAAGTTCCAATCATGCTTAAGTCCTCTTCAAATTACACCACGTTGACAAAATATCTCAAACTACGTTGACACATGTCGTATGTCGTAGCAAGGGACTCTTAGCCTAACTGAATTCTAAGATGCATATGTCGTGCCATTAAGTTTAACGTCGTTCTATAAGTTGAAACTATATAATCGTTTTTTACTTTACGTGGCCTATCAAAATTAAAATAGCTAACTTCTGTTTGATATGATCACTACCTCCGAATGAAAATACATGCTTGCTTTGAATTCAATGGCATGTATCAATATCGTTCATACGGTTTAACGCAAAAATAGACCTTATTTTCAAAACGTCTAAGTCGACTCGCTGATAAAAACTAGTCTGGTCGTGTTATGATTCCATATTCCATTGTAAAAACATGACATAAAGTTAGATCAATAATGGACCAATGTTAGAAAAAGTGAAATATTGCCACAGCTTCTGTCGCAAGCGTAATCACCACCCCTAATGTGGCAAATAAGTGTGCCTAACATATACAACGCACAGCTGGCGGAATAACATTACCTGCGGTTATTTTAATGCTAACAGTTATCGGGGAAGGCATCAAAACTCAATTAACAACCGATGCATTATAAAACAGTCACACAGACGTTAAGTATTGCTAGTAATGTGGAGAATGTGGGGATTTAATTGCATGAAACACGCTAAGTGCGCAGTAAAACGGTGTGCTGGTAACACAGGTAGTGCTTTACGGTGTAATGGAACTGTTATAACCTTTGCATTTTCGCGGCCAACATAAATCTATGCATGCATCTTTTGAGTGCTTGGTATGTGCTTCCATGTATTGGATTAACTGTTTGTATCCACGTGTTGCAATGCACCACCACACAGTGAATCATAACGAACCCGCCATTAAGGAGCAACTTGCGATGTAATGGTAATGGTAATATTGGCGTCTAACGCCACTTTCAGCAACGAGGTGATATCGCGACGCTGATGGATGAGGATGACAGTGCTGCTTAGACAAGTCAACTGAAGGGCCAGCGCCAACTTGACACAAACCCAGACCGGGCTTGGACGAAGGTCCAGCACGGTACTATTGAACTACCGTGTCGGGTGCCTCCTCTCGCAGAGATGGGAACGCCATATAACGTGATTCTCCGAGTAATGGAGAACCATTTACATTGTCACATCATGCTATCAAACCCACAACCTGTGTCTGGCCCATCACCTCGAGAACAATAAGTCGGGTCTTTCATCACCCGTCGCTTCCCTTCTCCGGATCGACCAGGCCCTTCTTGACGATCATCTCCTCAGTTTTATAGAAGCTAATACCAACCAACGTTTGCCTTGTCACATAAATACAAGAGATTGGTCCCCATGTAACAGCTGTTGACCCGGGAAGCAAGGTAGTGGTGAACGGTACCCCGTCGTTGGAGGTGGCGAATGGCATCATTGTATCTGCTCACGTCTTATTTCTCGTTATCACATGTAGCCGTATGTTCTCTTCTGCATTGACACTCGAACATCGAAAAAAAAAACCAAGTCAGTTATAAGAGCGTGCTAAAAAATCAATTATTTTCTTCGTAAATTTCCCGACACATATCTATCAATAATAAATATTCACCATACTTCTTTGCATGCCTCCCTACAACGACCTTCATTATATCCATATCTTCATTGAATGAATAACCTCATCTCTAGCTTTCTGTTGTGGTTCCATTCCATGGAGCTCACTTCATACTCTCCGTTGTCCTGTTGTCGTAATTTGTTTTGTGGCTGACCTACCGTCTGCTAGGACCCCCCGCCTCTCTAGGGCTAACGCGACACAAGTCCCTTAAACCAGGCAGTCCAAGAGGCACAGGGAACGTCCTGCCCGACGCGATGCTTACCATTACGATGCATTTACAGTAAATTATAACGTTAATTTCCCTCTGTTTAACGCGATCGTAAAATAGATATACACTGAATAAGATCAGAATACCTTGATCATAATAAACAGCCTTTTAGGTGGAGGCTCTTATAGCAAACGTCGACACATTGATCTGACTGCATTAGGTTCATGCCCCTTAACTTTACAAGGGTAGCTTGCGTCATTGTCACTTTAGTGGACGTACAGCAAAAAAAATGCCGCTACACCGGGTTAACGCTAAGCAGATCGTGAGTCGCGATATCGTTCCATGAAACACCCCACAAAAAACATTTACGTATATATTGAAAACATGTAACTTTTATTATAACCTGTTAATACGCTGACTGAGGATGTGAGATTTTATTGGTCACGCAAGTTAACAAATTTAACCGTGGACTTACCGTGGACTTACCGTGGACTTACCGTGGACTTACCGTGGACTTACCGATGGACTTACTGATGGACTTCCCTAGCAGTGGTATAACAGCCAGGTATTGCGCAAGAACGGTATATATTACTCAGGAATGCACTAACCATTAGGTAATGCGTCGAGGGTCCAGTAGCTATTCCACAATATCCTACATGACGGGCGCCCGTATCTTACATTCCGTATGTCATATAGAGACGAATAACGACATCATTAATTTGTAAATGCCAAGCGCTGTAGCTGATGATTATGAGTTATGTTGCAACTAGGGATTACTTAAAGCACCGATAGCCATGATTAAGTCGGCAACCCTGAGTGGGCGTCATAACGAATATAGCGTGACGTTGAAGGCGGATGTTGATGGGGATAAGTCCAGCAGTCGACATTTGTGGCAAATACCGTTTCTGGCTATGTTGCTTCTACTACGAATGCTAGAATGGTCCCACACCAGTTTACCAGAGATTTGAGGTTATAAGACCAATTGTTTGATATTTATATAGCGCCGGTAGCACGGACTGTACGTTGGCTATAGAAAAGCACCTCCTATACCTCTTATCTCAAAGCATTCCAAAATTACAGTTAAATCGAGGAACAAAACCCGATATTGAGATTTGACTGCTCCATTTGACATTCTTTCCATTTTGTGCATGTACAGGTATGGTAACAAAGAGAAATAAACGACCCTGTTATTCACAGCATCACATGATGTGATGGGATTAGTGTCGAGATGGTAATAAGAAAAATTATTTCTCGTTACTTGTTATAATGTATCGCAGCCAATAACAGCCTACGATAATTAGATGCGTTATTTATCGACTTTGACACGAAGCGTTTCTAAAAATCGAGGGTTTTTAAATGGTCGCCCCCTCCACCTACATCCACCCCCCCACCCGCCCCCCGACCCGACCCCCGCCACCTGATTGTTTAGTGTTGGTCATGCTGTGTGAACCGCATCAATCGCAATTCTCATCGCCTGTGTGCCATTCGCTATCCATTGCTATATCGTAAGCAGTATGTATTGTACACATGTAGCTTAACGATGCAGGCACTCGTCGATAGTTTATCGTTACACATGAAAGCCACCGCTAATAATCGATGCTGTTCACGTCCTTAGCTGTACTTACCATTGTCAGCAGACGATAACAATGCGGAACAACTTGTTCTTATCACGTCCTGGGCCAAGCCGACATCATTCTGCCAATGTTTAATGCCAAATATTGTACTTGAATGAGTGAGTGAGAACATGAATTACAGAAACGCAATAGTCTTATCTATTGTGAATGGCGTCAATCGAAAATACGCCGCAAAAGTTAACAATAAAACACGTCCAGTCTCCCATTGAATAATTGGCAACCTGTCGTATGAATGCCGCTGTGTTCCAAATCAATGTGGATGTATGAATGCTAGAGGTTAACAAAGGAAATTTGGAATATGTCAATTGGCGTATTCTGTTAAACGTGCTGATGAATCATTCACTCCATGGAGGTGACGTGTTGAAGCATAGTACCTTTGCGATGTAGTAATAAGCTTCATTGTTTTCCTTGACCACAGTGGTTAATTGCAATTGTAAGTTAATTGTGTGTCACTGACAAGCCCAATGGAAAACAGATAATAAGACCCTTTGTAGCTTCTGCTGCCTCATACGATGTACCTGCTGTATCACCTGGTCTTATCTGGAGTTATACGTACGGAGTGTTAGGACCCTGGGGTAGGGAGGCTACGAGGGGCAGCGATTTACACTGGAGACAATTGAGTTGATGGTCTATGCGTTCCATGTCCTGCCATGTAAAGACGCCTGTTTATGAGGCGGCACAAGGAGTACACACTTGGCCTTAATATGAATAATTTCAGTCGTGGTGTCTTATAATGTATTCGAGGGTAAGATTTGCAACAGGAGCAATAAGAGTGATTACAATAACACATTCCAGTAGTGCAAAACATCAATTGCAATGCAATCTGCGAATAAAAGTATACCCTAACGATTCAAGTCATCAACTGTAGATGGTCGAATTGTGGAGTATGTGGAGATGGTATTGGACTTGTTGTGACAATTGTACAGTTACATGGTTTAGACCCGACAGTAACAGTTTGAGTGCTCACGATCATCTTGTGATAACCGTATTTTTGGCGTCATGAGTTCCTGTTAAAGCTGGTCAGCACTATATGGCTCAAATAGCTCCACTTTTGTGGCGTGAATAATCATGCACCTGTAAAGTGTTAATAACACGAACCAGTCGTCAATTATGACCTATGCCAAACAATCTCCATCCCCCAATTCACATTACGTGATGTCAGATAATGGGGATGATATGCATGCTAGGTTATCAACCCATATAATTATAAGAGCGACGTGATGTGATGAGTATTCATTTGTTCGATGTAGAACATGTTACATTCCACTCACAAACTAAGTACCAAACTGGCAAGGACCATAATACGTGATATGCTATACACAGGTGTAGCGCCGGTGAATCGACTAACGTAACGTTTTAACTGGGTATATTATTCGTCGGCCTCATAGATGTGATCGTTCATAAATAGTCCGGTTACTTATGTAATCCTTACTAAACCTTACGAATGATGTGTAAATTATTTGGTACCGTGAACAACAATATCGTACAATGAATTTCATAAATGCAAATAGACAATATACTGAAACGATAGAAACAGGAAGTTGTTAATTTTCATGTGTATAAATGTTATCTACCGCGTGTCGGCATTGCATGATCACGATGGGTAGCATGTATTTTTTTGTGTTAAATCCCCTGTTTCAGCTGGTTTGCACGAGACATTGCTGATGCAGATATAGTAACACGGCACCATTATCGATAACATTATACACCCACCAGACTGTAGTAATTAACATATCAGGACAGGGCATATACTTATATCGTCGTCAACTACCTGTTGATGTTGGTATTAAAAAAACTCTGCGGCGTACATTCCCTCTCTGGCCTTGATTTCACTCGATCCGGCCACCTGTCTCAGAAGCAATGTTACAAACATCACAAAATGTTAGCCAATACTACTGTGAATTAAACTGATGCGTTGGCGTTTGGCATGAACCTGGTTGCAATCACACCCAGGCACTTAGCCGTAACACACGGCCAAATTCATCCCATGATGACACGTATTACTTGATATGTTTTTGTCCGTCGAATGGAATAGAAATAAACCTACACCAGATATATGACAAGGTGCCGGTTGTTAGTATTTCTATACATTGCGTCTGAAACCACAATCGCTCTCAACTTTTCATCAAATTATTTCCTCAAACTGCCCGCCAGCTTACTGAACAATTTATAGCTACCCACAGATACTTCGTATTAATAACGAACGGAGGGCACACTGTCATTTGACGCCTGGTAAATGACAGGAGTTATTGATTATGGTTGCGAATCAATGCACTTCTAAGCACAGAAGCAGTATCTGACGACGTATTGTGACGAAAGTAGCAAACTGTCGACTCATTTTAGTGTCAGCTGGCCGCTATTTGACCCTTATTGTGTCTCACTGTATCGCATTAACATTAATGAGATGATCAGTCGCTGTAGTGCTGTGCAAAGATAGCAATGAAGGAGAACATTGATGATGTTTATTCGATTCAAGCTACAGAATAATTAGCCATGAATGCTGACCGAAAACGCTATAACGAAAAATAGAATAGCAAACAATATTGTCGTGTTTAGGTTTGTATATTTATCCTTCTTGCACCCCTATGTTGACTTTCATTTCATCCTGTTTGCAGTTGCGAGACTGGATATCTACAGTTGTAGGATTCAGATTATCCTGGTGGAGTGTTATCGCTTTAACCTATGTGTATTGAATCAGTGCAGTAAGCATATGGGCTCTACAATGCGTCGATAGTGAATACTTGCCCGATAATTGGTTTGAATGGAGGTAGGATGCACTTATTTTGATGGGCAATTACTGTAAATGAGCTCAATGCAGTAGTTGAAGTTCAGATAGTGTGTGTTGTTCGGCCCTTTTCAGTCAAATTAACTCTGTGCATGTGGCGGATAGATGATAATTATTCATAAAATTATAGCGTATTGATTAACAATAACCAGGTTGCCTTGCGATTCAAACCTTTATCAAAATAGCAAAGCAGGTGACTATCAACCTCGTTTTCAATCAAAGACACACAAGTTCAACCTGATAAATTGATGCATCAATTACTGATTGATATCTGCTCAGGTGTACGCTAATCTAGACCCTGATTGCATTTGGATTTAGATGCTAGGCCAATGATGCACCCACAATGAAAAATGATTAATGGATATTTTACTTGATCTTTTGTGAGACCCGATGTTTATGAAAGACTGCGTGACAATATAACCAACGATTCCACGTGATAACCGCCATTATGCTCAAGCTGTTATCTCCGTTTAGATGGTTATATAGAGTGTTGTAACTGTTACGAAAATGTAACGTTACTTGTGTATTTGCTTGTTTCGTCCTGGAGGTCAAGCGGGAGAGTTTAGTAATTCCCAAACGAATGTTGCTTTGTCTAAGTGGTCACGGGCACAGCAAGTGATTTTACTATTGATTTGGTTAGATAAACTATTTACAATATTAACACATCACAAATACCACATCTTTACTATCGTCGGGTGCATTTCGGCTCATGGTCGAAAAGATCTTCTGATGGCTTAAATGGTTACAATAAATGACCTTCCATGCCTGCTCATACAAATGCTGATATAAATGTTTGAGTGCTTGAGATGGTCTGCATATGACCGCGTTATGAAGCAACATGTTCCTGTTCCTACAGCTGCTGTAAATAGTATCAAAACATATCAAGTTGCTCTATCGTAAGTTATACAAATTATGTTAGTAATGACACAGTGTATTGTGGTCTATATACATAAAAGCTTACGGTATTCCATTTTTCAAAGACATGTAAGGAAATTTACAGTCCGATGAATCCACGAATGATTTGAGAATGAGTCCGTAGGGCAACAGACAATCAGTCCCTCTGTGGCTCCAGCTGCTTCACCTGTTACATCTGCTGCGTCATCCGGCTTTCTTGTGTTATTCGTACGCAGATATAGGACCATGGGGTGAAAGGGCAAAGATGGGTGGCAATTTACACGGGAGATGAGGAACGAGTACAAGACACGCCCATGGGCGAATGATCAATGCGTTCCATGTGCCGCCATGTAATTACATCTAGTTATGAGGTCTCCCACGGCGTATCCACCTAGCCTTACTCATTTCAGTCGCCCCATTTCGTGGGAACTGGTGGTATTCAGGGGTAAGATCGACAACGGGAGCAATAAGGGTCGCAAATACGCATGACTGAATAAAATAACACGTTCTAGTATTGCAAAACGTCACCTCTTTTTGCAGTACACTCCAAGATTAAAGTATTCCCTCATGACTCAAACCATTAGCCGTATTGTACACTCCACAGAGCATGTTAACCAACTTAGAATACAGTAGGCCCAAATGTCACCGCTAATGGGCGACAAAGCATGATGTTAAGTTAAGTTGTAGGCATTATGGAGTTAGACTCTGTGTCTATAAGATTGAGAGGATTATGACGAAGCTAACCAGGTCGCCAAATAACACTGGTAATTACTTCGTTGTCAATGTTTCAAAGATGTGTCTTGGCGCTCGGTTCGTTTGGTTCAGGTGCTTCTTGTCTTCTCGTCCGCTTTTCTGAACATAACTAACAGCGATTGAGCAATCGGTGCAGATAAGACAATGACGGGTGATATATAGCGGGTCACTTTAGTACTTCAGCGGGATTGGTCAAATCAGACAAATCAATACTGATTATGGTTTTCAAAAACATTAAAACCTATCATGAATGTTTCCGTCAAATGGTAACCAGCATCATGCGAATTGTTTAAGATTTGGCTGAGTTCTTAATGACCGCAGTACATTATGTATGATAACGCAGATTACCTACTGGTAGCCTGTATTCACCATCAGACAATATCTACTCCCATTGTATTCATAATATTATTGAAGCAGATAGGCAATATGTACCCACCGTAATCTTTTCTTATCATGAAGCCTCACCATAAATAGAGTACACAAATATGAGGGAGATCACATTATATTTTGGGATAACTTAATGGTAGCACTTTAGTTTTGAAGCTAGCACCTTCTATGTATGGCATATAATTGACGCACTTAAGACATTTATCTTACATCGAAAAACCAATATGTTAATATGTTTCACCACGACAAAAGACTATTTAATGTACTTCACATTTGATCGGAAATCCCATCATATCACCATGCATTAGGATTCACACAGCGAATCGAATCTTACGCAAACAGGGATTATATTGCGTGCTTGTATGATATTCTGACTAAATGGTGCAACAGCCTTTTGTGTTGATCCAATTATAAACGACTAAGAAGTCAATTTAAATCTGACCGGATATGTTTTCTTAAGAGATGCTAATCATTGATGCATAAATAGACACATATCGATGAAACACTGCAAGGCTTTGGCTGCTGGCTGAAATGCATTAACGATTAAGACCACCGTTCTTAATAGACATCACACGAGACTTTATTCAAATTACAACAAACTGAGCACCAATTAAAAGCTACTATCTATATAATTGACGCACTTCTGAATTTATCAGTTTATCTGCTAGTCATCGAAAAACAAATATGTTAATAAATAGACACCACGATGTGCCTGAAGACTATTAAACTACTTCCCATTAGTGAGAAATAGAATCAAATGCTTTCATTCACACCGATAGATTTCCGATGACCGAATCGAATCTGATCTACGACATTTAATGCACTTCACATTGAAACTTATGAACAGAGAATGCTGAACATTTCACGACCCAGTAAATGCGCCGAAACTTCAGACCCGTGGCTGCTGGCTGAATCATTAACGATTGCTAGAATTCCCCTAGACACAAAGAGAGGGAAATTATTGATGCTGAGCACATAATCGATATCTACTACACAGAGGCCCGCTTTATATTATTGCTGATATCGCCACCGAGGGGATTATATTATGTATGATAACGCTGACTACCCAATGGTAGCCTTTGTTCACCAATTAAAAGCTACTCTCAAAGTGATAGGCTTCTGACCGTAATCTTTTCTTATATGAGGCATACCTCACCATAAATAGACACCAGTTGCCGAGGGCTGGGGCTGGGGCTTAAAGTATCGAACGAAAGTTTCGAAGTTTCGAAGTCCGAAATTTCGTGTAAGTCATCATTGATACAAAGCGAGAATTACAAAGTTACCTATGTCATATATATGTGATGTTAAAAGAGGCATGAACAAACGTGCTTTTAAGGCTCCACGTAAGATCGTACCAAATGAGAGAAGCCAGTCTTAGAATGATATCGCTCAGTTCATTGCTGCTGATTCTGACGCCATGCAATATTGTGAATTGTTAAGTACACTTTGCATTCACTTACAAATGGAATGCGACTAAGCAGCTTATATTCAGACTAGCATCACATTATGCTATCACCAAAAACAATGCATCCATCTCGCTCCTCATTAAGTCTTCGACTATCTGCACTTTTTTGGGAATATATATGAGATGTGTAGCACTTGGCACGAGATGGGAATAAGCTGAATCAGTCAAATAAGACACAGCAAGCCAAACAAAAAACAACATGTCATTAAGATATCAGTACTAACTGCTGCAATTTGAGTACAGCACTTGCAAAACACTGCAGGAACTTAATAGACAATGCCACATCATATATACTGTTCTACTACATTACGTGACAGCTTGCTCTGATGTAACAGGAATAAGGTAATATGGTTTAATTGTCAAAACTATTACAATACCCACTGCGCGTGACTGCTAGGTGTCACTAATAACAAATAACTTCAAGTCAATTGTTGATGATGTAACTGCCACCATTTTATCAAAGTAACTAGCAGCAGCATATTTCGCCGCATTGATATCACTTCGATAACCTGTATGTGACTAACGGGACATACTAGCATAGTGTTCGACATTAATTTGTCTGGCCAAAACAGCAACTGCACCAATAAGATCCGCAACCAAACAACTCATTACGGTTCACACTATGCCGTTAATTCAACAAACTTGCACAATGAATATTCTTCTTCGACTTTCTAGATCCTAACCTCATAATGAGGGCCTTTGTTAAGAGTGTAAATGCTATCCCGTTGGCGAATAAATATAACTTGCATGATTGAGCTGAATTTTCAAACAAAATTAACTGACGTATGAACATCTTCCCTAGGTGACAATATAAGCACAACGTATCGCCATATTATCATTAAGAATGTCATCGTCATTAATTAGATGACACCTCAGAATATATGCGCGCTGTTGTAGCGATGCGTGGTGATGACCTATAATGGGCATGATACCCCATGGTAATGGATGGTTGTTGGATATAATATTGCATGCTTGACACGGTCCACTATATGAGGGTCAAAGTGAAAAATAAAAATAACTGTCATATTATGAGATCGATTTCGTTTATTTCGCGCGTATTTAGTGTAATGATAGTCAATGTCAATGGGTCGCTGATCTCCACGAACGAGGAAGTATTGTTATTCTGCTCCACCCATTGCTTTCCTGAGGACCAATGACGCAGCCGTGGTTATCGAAAGGAAAGCATATCGTACAGCATCAGATTGTGCGTAAGCCCAATTTGCATTCAGCTAGCCGCAGAAATCGATATTGTTTGTAGTGCGAGAAACTCAGTGATGCTAGTATAAAACGTGATTGAATGCTTGTGCATTCGTCATGTACTTTCGATCCATTAACGTAATCGAAGGGTAGCCCCTACTGTGTTCGCATTCTAACGGATCATTTGCATTTGTGATTTCTCTGACATGACTCTCCTGACATAGACTCACAAGGGTATATATATAAAATAGATATATATATATATATATATATATATATATATATATATATATATATATATATATATATATATATATATATATATATAGATATATATATATATATATATATATATATATATATATATATATATATATATATATATATATATATATATATATATATAGAGTATATATATATATATATATATATATATATATATATATCTATATATATATATATATATATATATATATATCTATATATATATATATATATATATATATATATATATATATATATATATATATATATATATATATATATATATATCTATAGTGACGATTACAACCATTCGCGGACCCCAACCTATCGTGAACAAATTTTTCTAGTCCATTTTTGCAATCATTGATTATCATTTATTTATTCGGCATATTTTAATCGATACAGTTAAACACTTTTTATTCCAGGTATATGTTTTTGGTCCTCGAAAGGTCGTCCACGAAAGGTCAAGACTCTAATTTATGTGTATAAATCCAACATTTCGTGCCCATATATACTTTTTAATATTTGCGGAATACCGAAATATTTGAATCATTTTCAGTCATCATGGATTAGAAACATAGTATTTGTTGTAGCTGTGATCATTATAAACCATTGGTAGCATTTCGCGATCTAATTCTATTTTGTAGATTGATGAATAATGAGAAATATAGAATGTTTTCGATAATGAAATTTAAAAATAAATCAAATATTTTAATTTTTCAAATAAACATATCCAACACACATGATTAAACATTATTTCGCCAATTTGGATCAAAGTATATATGGTTGTATGGAAAGATATTGAGGTTTGCGGGTTTTGCCAACGAATGGTTAGCTATTAAAATTTACTTTCGCTATTATATTCAAAATCAAAAAAAATAACGCGTGAAAGATTATCTTTGTACGTTACAAAGACTAGACTATCACATTCGAATGGTCAAACCAAAATATTTTCAATTATTTTGGACGAAAATCGGCGTTGACTTTATGTGGACATAATGGTATATCCTTTCGTGGACCCAAGTCTACGAAAGGTCGGAAGTTTGTCCACTAAAGGTCGCGCGATCGTGCTATATAACTATATATATATATATATATATATATATATATATATATATATATATATATATATATATATATATATATATATACATATATATATATATATATATATATATTTATATATTTATATATATATATATATATATGTATATATATATAAATTATATATAAATATATATATAGTATATATATATGCATATATATATATATATATCTATATATATATATATATATCTATATATATATCTATATATATATATATATATCTATCTCTATATATATATATCTCTCTCTAGATATATCCTCTCTATCTATCTCTCTTTCCTATAGATCTCTCTGATCTCTGTATATCCTCTCTCTCTCTCTCTCTATTCTCTCCTCTCTGCTAGAGAGAGAGTTGTCCTGATGTAGACGCTATTGGCTATTTATGACCTATATAGAGACTGGCGATCCATAAAATGTTTCTCTTGCATTCAGACGGACACTGCACACGCATTAAACGATGACGCCCGAACTCTTTATCAGAATACAAAGGCTTGGCATAAATGTCATTTGCCAAATGTTTTAGTACACCTCGGTCAGCGTACCACACAATGCCTGCTTCACCACTATTTCGTCTCCCGCACCTCTGCATCGCTTGAGTATATCGATCATCTGTCAACCGCTTCGCTTTGCTATCCCCTACCATACTTGAACAACGATTCACCATAGAATATTTAGTTCGTCCAAAGGCAGTGGTATATTCCTATCCCGGATGCAGATGTGATTCGTAAAAGTATGACACGTAACCCATGAATTAATGTTTCTGCGAAAGCAAAGTTGCAGACTCTTGCCCCAAAGAAGTTTTGTTCTTAAAGCATCTCTAACACCGCATGCTTCTATGACAATTGACAATTAGACACACATATATAACATCATTAGATAACATCTAAGGCAACGGGTTTGCCAACACATCGTGCTTATAGCATATCATTTCAATCTGGTCTCGAATGATTCACATGCAACATTTTATCAAACATCCTCTCAGTTAATGCAATATCGATGCATGGTACAATTTCCATGAACTCATGTCCCGTTTACACCACGTGTGCACCCAAGCGATTCATTACTACTTCGCTCCTCAACGCGCCACCACATTATCGACCAATGTGTAAGTCTCTGCCATCCGACGACAGGTCATTCAATATACTTTGGCTATATAGATGGCAATCCAATAGTACATAGGTCAACTGTCACCTAAATTTGGTCAGCAAGATTAATGAGAATGCTTCATTGATGGTAAAGACAATTTGAACAATATTACAAAGAGCTTGAGCCTTGGTATAATTCCGGCGAATCAGCCGATGCACCTATTAACTGTGTATAACTTCGTTGGTCTCCCCGAAGGAAGTAGTCAGGTTATCAAAGTTTATGTCAAATAAGAAAATAATTGAACCACATAAGGTAAAAGCAGAAATGTCAGCGATCGATTAGTTTGAAAAGAGTTTATAAAAAACAAAATGAATTATACACGATGAACTGTCAGACATTAACAACTAAACATCAGTGTTATGTCGAAAAGATCACACTTAACACGAGAATATATACAGGAATATATATATAATATATATATATATATATATATATAGAGAGATATATATAGATAGATATATATATATATATATATATATATTATATATATATATCTATATATATATATATATATATATATATATATATACATATATATATATATATATATATATAAATATATATATATATATATATATATATATATATATAGATATATATATATATATATATATATATATATATATATATATATATCTCTATATATATATATATATATATATATCTCCTATATATCTCTATATATATATATATATATATATATATCTATATATATCTATATATATATATATATATATATATATAATTGTGAATTGGAGATGGCGTTAAAGACAATGACAACATTTAATTTCAGGTCATGCGCATATGCCTTTTTGGTAGCCGCTTTTGATAAAAAACGGCTACATATATATTGCTCGTTCACTTTTTTCACTCAAAATGTTGCTATAACTGCAACTAGACTGCAGACTGGTACAATGGTAACGTAAACAAATTCTTGCTTACCATAACATTGGTGTTATCCCTAGGGCATTGAAATTGGTTGAAATGGATAGGGGACCGGCAATCATTGGAACACCTCTAACAGATGCAATCACACTGCTTTGAACTGCATCACCTTTTCCAGCGGGTCTGCTTTACGCTTGGCTGATAATATCGCGACGGTGATGGATGAGGATGATTGTAATGGTTGGAGAGTTCCCCTTTAGAGCGTGACATACGCGGCTGAGACGGAGGTCTAGCACAGCACTATGGAGCTACCGGGTACGGTGCATCCCCTTGCAGAGATGGGACTGTGATGATCCAAGTCACGGCAAACCAGTCAGGTTTAAACCCCCCTAATCGAACCCACGACTTGTGGGCTTAAAGGCGACGCAGTTTACCAGTAAGCCATCAAACCCGGCACTAATGGTGATTCAACAACACGTCATTATCATCAATAACGATGTACACTGTCCAGACTAAGCTTACTCATGCGTCATCCCAAAACTTGCGAAATCATTAAGTCATATCTGCACCACGAGATAAATTAAATGTGTACTTGAGTTGTTTCTTTAGTTGTTAGCACTTATTGGCATTCTAAATGCAACACTTACGAGGTTTTGAGAAGATGGGGTATCATTTTGCAGTCTATTACTGCTGCTCATATAAAGTCCTGGTCACCCAACCGTAAAGGACCTCGTTAGCCCATATTTACTTCAACCCCCAACCTGTCTCTGAAATAAATGCTACACTCACCACCAGCATGTTAGACACCACTCAATTATAACGGCTATCGTTGTCCTACTCAAATGTACAATTCTTTTGGTCTTGATTAAATGAGATTAAACTAGAAGAGACACAAAAGTTGCAGGTCGCAGACGGAAATAGCAGTCTTCTCGCGAGCCATAGAGGTTGACTTAGAAATAAACCATCACAGATTGAACGACCTTGTTAGCCTAAGTACTACTCAATCGGGCAACCACTCTTAGAAACGAACGTTACGCACATCACCCAAAGTTATCCACCACTGAAGATCAGGTCGATTGAATTGGCGTTGGCGTTTGGCATGAATCTGGTTGCCGTCACACCACGGCGGCAATCCGTAACACACTGCCAAACCATTCTATTTTTTCGATGATATCGATGTCAAATTACGTTTTTTTAGCCCCCAACGGATTAGAACAATGTCTACACTAGATATATTTCAATGCCACGTTCCTGGCGGCAAATATATCAACACATGTAGAAGACACTTCGTATTAATAACGGCGGGCATAAGAACTGTATTATGTGGCCCAACGTCATTTGATGACTGGTGAATGCGTGGTTTTATTGATAATACTGGAGCATGCGATGCACTGCGTAGCATAGAAGCAGTGTCTGACGTCAATAGATTACAATGACGAAAGTAGAACTCTCGGCTCATATTAGGGTTAGTTGGCCGCAATCCGACCCTTTTGGTGTTTTATTGTATCACATTAACATTGATGAGATGAAAGAAACCAACACAGAAGAAAATGGATTATGTTTCACTCAATAAAGCCATATAATTATTAGCCATATATGTTATCATTAAGACTGCAGTTCCGAAACGAGAGATCTCGATGTTGTAGGTTTCAGTTTATTAGGACGGGGATGTACGAACATATGTATGTGTATTCAATTAGTGCAGAAAATATGTGAAATGGCCTAATAGTTGATTCGAATGATGCGCGTAATTTGGTGGACGATTGCTGTGAATGTGCCCAATGAAGGGTAGGTTTGCTGAACGTCAGATGGTACGTTCTATTAAGCCTGTTAACTCATTGCATGTGGGTGTTAGATGATTATTCTACATCAAATCATAACGTTTTGATATGTGTCAAATGATGCACCAACATTACCAGATACATTACTTTGATCCTTTGTGAATGAAAGGTTGTTATGATAAGAGCACTGTTCATCGGACATTAAAAGTGAAATGATCCCAGTTCGGTTCTCTTAGTTTTTCGTAATAGTAACATACTCCACGTTTAAGTGTTCGCACGGAAGTTTGTCTCATTAATATTGTTGCTGCGTTGATCAACCGAGATAAACGGGCGATAATTGCGTAAGTGATGACTGCCTCGTTGGTCACACACAGACTATCAATGGCACATTTTTTGAAAATGCTGATATAATTTCCTTGGGATGATCTGCTTCTGACCATGATGTGAACCAATGTGTTCCTGTTCCCAAAGCTGTGGCGTCTGCTACATCACCAATCATGTCGAAGTAACCATAAGTAACCCGCACATCACCCTATTCACATTACGTCATGCCAGATAATGGATATCGCACACCGGCCAGGATGTCACCTCATATTGCTACACAAGAGACGTGAGGTGACCTTGTGACCATTAAGTTAATGTTAGTTTGTGGAATGTGCGGCGAAGGATCGTTGGCTCTATTCAAGAATAGCTGACCATATTCTGGCCCTTATGGTGTATTATTGTATCCCATTAACATTAATGAGTCGATAATCATGTATCTCGTTGACATTAATGATTCGAATTCGTCGATGAGCAACTATGCAGCAATAATAACAAGGGAGAACATTGATGGTATTTGTTCGAATAATTTATGGAATTATTGGCTGTATATGCTGAGTTTAATAATGACATGATTAGTGTGTTGAAAGGAGAGACTGGTGCGCATATTGCGTTGGCCATTTGCCGTGAATGTGAGTCATAATAATATTCCGCCCATTTTTAGTCCACACGATGTCCAGTAGAGTCTATAAAATTTAAAGTTCACTCTCTCAGAAGAAATAATTTTTAGTAATTGATAGTAAACGTTGTGGTGTATATCAATATTAAAGATATTATCATTATTAGTAACGGATGAGTCCATAATCAAGCCAAGACAAGGAAGGACAACAAAACAATGTTATGCATACATCTCCTTGTTCGCTCGGCTGTTTGATGGGTGGTGACTCTTTTGTGAATGTGGCTGCTGGGACGGGGAAATATTTTGCTACACATTGTTAGGTGCAAAGCTTGGAATGGGTCAAGGTTCGACACCAATGGTTGTCCGCTTGCCGAGACAAGTAATTTGTCATGTCGGACTAGTGACTTGCCAAGTCAACTTTTCCAACCGGACGAGTGATTTTTATGATCCGGGCACACATTTTACAACACCCCGATTTGTTGTTTCACGCTGAGTGGCACCGTTTATCACACAATCTGTGAGAGAAACAGACACTTAACTGGTACTTTTTAACGGACTATCACGTAAATATAGTATCATGCAGCTAAGCGATTCTCATTGAACGCAGACCAAAACAATGTATATGACGTCACATAAAACCGAGGGTGCGTATCACAAGCCCGTTTCATTAGCCAGACGCGCGCAACTAAGGTCAGTCGGGTAACATCCTTTGCGTTGATTGGTCACTAAGATTAAAGAACGTGTCTAGTAAATATTCGGACGCGCCAGTTTTAGATCTTGTCATGTTGTGGACTCTTGGGCGAGAAGCGTAGCGGAACCCCTGGAGTCTGGGACGCAGACTAGGTGGTCGGTAAAGATAACAGATGTTGATTACTGTTTACGGATCTGTGGATATCCGGGCCGTCACTGTACTTATATATAATTACAGCATTGAGGAAATGTGTTTCATGGATACAATACTTGTAGCGTCTGTCTTACAAATGGTTTCGTTTTAGAGTAGTGGAGTATATCGTAAATAAATGCGGTATCATCTACGTCTTTTTGGACACAACATGCGATTCAAGCATTGATTAGCTAGGAAAAGCTATATAGATGTCGGCACACCCAGACCTAGTGCTGGCAATACTGCTTCCTATATTTATGACGAGTTGGTCTCCTCAATCTCTTAATCATTCGTGCCGATGGATTAAATGGCAGTAACAATGCCGCATATTTGCCAAAGTCGGTTCATGATACAAAAGCTTTTCTGTCAGCTGCGATTGTAGCAATAATTAATCACTCACTCCTACTCTTAGATCATCTCTGGTCGATAAGAGCTTCTATATAAAAGAGCAAACATGGAAACAAATGGAAACTTCGGTAAGCGTATGAGTTTGCTCTGTTGCCCAACATTGCATTTTTCGAATTGCTAATGTACTGACGTATCACGCACTGAAACAATATTTGCAATAGGAAGTACCAATGTAACAATACAATTAGTGATAAATGTCCCAAATAGTTTGTGAATAATTACAATTCAAATAGAAATGTTCCGTTTCAGCTCTCTTAATTCTTTTGGCTAAGAGTAACAATACCACTGTTTCAATGTCACCAACCAGGATGATAATCTCACTAATGTAGCTGCTGCATCGACCTACAGACCATAATCGCGATCATTGTTTGGTTTCTATTTACATAGTAACATGGTTTGGATCTGACAAATACTGATATAATTGCGTGAGTGAATCAGATGATCAGCATATAAACGCACCTGGGCGCGATGTTTTCCTATTCCCATGGCTGCAATAAGGCGGCGTTTGCTACTTCTTCAATAGTGGCACTTGTAGTTATTTGTTATTAACACGATGCAGTCATCCATAGTGGCACATGTCGACGTTCTTATAAATAACCCACATCACTCTATTTACTGAGCGTCGTGGAAGATAATGGTGAATGTACAAGGGGCCGGATATCACCTCAAATTACTTAACAAGCAACTTGATGCGACATTTCAACGATTGGCTTAAAATTATTTTTCATGCTTCAGCGATTAAGAATGCATGCGTCACAGAAATGCTGATTTAAGTAGCTGCATTTATTGACAATTTGTTTTTGCTTGGCATGCGGTCTCGGGGATGGGGGATGGCTTTCGGCTAGTGCTAAGTGCTGCTCGTATTCATAATATTCCTACAATAAATTGCACATGGCTGAATATTAACGTCATATAAGGAGTATACATCGTTAGTAACGCAAATTATGTCAGCTATGACATTATTTGTCATACTGGCGTATTGCGATGCACATACTACGAAGCGTTACTACTGTCAGAAAACGTACAGTCCGACGAATTAACGAGTGATTAGAGAATTTGAGCGCGCAAAGGTAAGACTAAACGACAATCGCGAAAGTATGTTAACGGGATGTTACACAATGCAGTTATAGTGAACACTTGATGTAGCATTTCTATTTTTAATTGAGTTTCAGTGTGGATACGGATGGCAGTCTAAGAGCAATTGGTTCTGATTTGATGTTCAAATGAAGCCAATACTCACAGAGACATGGGTTATGCAAGGTTACACGTTTCACAAAAAGACTTAAATAAGCAAGTTTATTTGCATTAGTGTTACGTCAAATAGAACTTGGGTAGCTGAAGCAAGTAGCTGTAATTAATAGAAATCCCCGTTTAAACCCCGGATGTCACATCGGAAGAACAGGAAATTGGGAATTTGATTGCAGCATTGGCTTTCTCTCCGGAATAAAGAATGCCTCTTTTAAAATGTGTTATATCAAGACTATTAACTCGATAATCACCTCAAGCACCCCACTTAACCTCGCGGCATGACGTATTGCCAACAAGCAGTGGAATATACCGCTCGGTGATCATAGCCTCCGTACATAAGTTATCATTCGTTACAGTGCTCTATGGCTCTCGGTTTTAATACCTATCTAAGATTGCAAAGTAACAGAGGTGATCTTTTACAATGTGTGAATGCGATTTGAAATAACCCCATATATTATCAACACTATTCTTGCTACAGATTGTACTCTGTGTACCATAGATTGGTAGACTCCACGAGTGAAATTAGTGCTAGAGGTGATCGCCTGATACCGCTCTTATATGAGAAAGGGCATTTAATCTGAAGCATCTGAGGGAGACATCTTTTTGGATGATACACCTACCGAATCTATCATGCGCTGCGGGACACGAACCATTATCGGGCCAACCTTATTCCTTGTGCTTATAAATGGCCATCTTTACCACTATGTAGTCATGACCTGCACGCTAGATGCTTTAAACATCGTCCAGGCTTACTATGAAAACCGGTGCAGTCTTACTTATTCCACCTCGATAGGGCTCTTCATTAAACTTTCAAATGGTCGGGAGTCTATAGCAATTCACACCTAAGCGGTCCATAATAGTGCACCCTCAGTAAGTTTGAATAGGTTTGTCCATACTTTATATGCCACGGTGTGTGAATAACGCAATGCAAAGCTTTATTGTGAATTCTTTTAGAAACAGTGAATGCCCAATTGGGTTAATTCAGGAAAGTGTGACCCTTGGTTGGGATTACCCTTTAATACATTTTATTTATTTGAATATGTCGATCCAACACTTCCACAAAAGACAGAGATCAAAGGCTCTGATCAGGTGCGTTGATTGAGTTAATGAGCGTGTGTATGCAGAATAGGACAATGTCACTCGATTGATGGTTGTGGTGGTTGTGGTGGTGGTGGTGGTTGTTGGTGTTGTTGTTGTTGTTATTGGTTGTGGTATTGGTAGTGGTGTGGTGGTGGTGGTGGTGGTGGTGTGGTGGTGGTGGTTGTGGTGGTGGTGGTGGTGGTAGAGGTGGTGGTGGTGGGAAGCACTAAGGTGACCATTAAGTTTTCCGCTTTGTTTGTATTCAACACGTTAGGCCTATATTGTCATTTTATGACTGAATGAATTATACGTTTATATGTAACTTATAGACTCTCAACGATAAAGAAAGTTATTATATCATTTAATTTTTATATACCGAAAAATAAATCCCTTCAAACATTACCATTGATGAAAGTGAGTCTGACAGTATCTTCGCACATGATGTGATTAATGCTGCTGGGTCACTTATGTACCACTCTGATTTTGGTTTCAGATTTTCAAAATTGCCATTACACGTGTTTGTCGTCAAACCATATCTCCGCTACTAAGCTCTGCAAGAATAATTTTACCAGATGATAAAGCCTACACTTCTGACGTGTGTAGTCAATTTATCTGGCGTCAAATACAAACTGAAGGAGTTTTAGCGTTTATTGCAAACAGGGGCTTCTGTCACTGAAACATAAACCCCTGTATGTAAGTTAGACGATGTCGGGTAGGTAAATGTATTACATCAAGTCTACAGAGACTGTCAGTTGCATGGCAACGAACACAACTTTATGTCATCCTTTAATGTTTACCCCGTTCGCACCAAGTGCATATCACGCATCCTACGCCAATCTGATTCCTGCTTGTTTAGCCGTTACTCATTATATTACAACACTATCCCCATGAGTCCCATATCGACGCTTGGCTTTAAAAATGTCATTATGTAAGTGACAAATCCGTGCCGTTTAATGATAGATTGCCATGGACGCCAGTCAAAGCTAAGAATCGAAAACTTTAAAGAGGCGCAAAATGTTCGATCGCATACAATATGATGTGAGTTTGTAGCGACTTGTATGTACAGCTTTGATCGTATTAAAAATTATTTTAATAATGGCATCATATGATATCTGACTATGGCATGCTATACATTTGTCCTTGTAGTTTCATAAGCTGCACATTTAACGCTGATAGCTTTGATTATCTTATCCATAGCTATGTCTTTTCATGCCCACTCAATCTCCTGAAACGGGTTCAATGTGAAGAGTCTGCTGGGATGTTCATGTTTAATGCATTACAAATAACACCGAGTGACAACATGACTCTATATAATGCATTCCAAGCGCATATAAAATGGTCAGTAATAATCCCACTGCAGCATTAAACTGACCAGCTATATATCATCTGTCATTGTGTATTTGTCTCTATAGAATACTCAGTGTTTAGTATGTCAGGAAATAGATATATGTTGATCGAGTAAACCCATTAAGTAGTGGTTACCTGCGCGGGAGATGCAAATTATACTGAAAACCCGCAATCAGCAGATTAATTTATAACCATAAATTTGGTAACGTAACTGTGCTACCTCTTTGATAATCTGTAGTGATGCCATGCAGATAAAAGGAACAGTAAGCGACTGATATATTTGCACATGTGGCGTTGTGGTACAGCTTAGTTAGGTTAATTATCGTCAAAGCATCCAGGTTTCTGCATTAAACATATCATAGGCAAGAAATATACCCAAATATGAGTAAATGCATACATAAGATGAAAATCAATGTCAGTCGAGGACTTTTGTAAGAGATCTTATATTTTCAAACGTGAAGAAGAGTGGCAAACAGAAATTAGAGGTATGATGCCCTAACCTCCACAAAACTACTGTGTAGCAGGGAGAAGCTGAGACAGTGGTCAGTAAGAGGCTTGAAACTGGCTGTTTGAATGACTTAAAGATAGAGTCGAGCATTTTGAAATACACATAACACTGAGGTGGAATATGATTGACTGTGACGACCATCGTGTGTAATGAACACCACGTGTTGGTAAGTAACAAATCATCGGAATAGATGCTTAGTTGTACTCTATCCAATATTTGAATGACCGGCTACATATGCCCTGTCATTGTGTAACCTGTGCCCTTTGTTTACTATATATTAGGTATTTCAAGAACCAGCTTCATGAAGATCCAATATTAGGATCATGATGTAATGAGCTTAAGTGTAATGTGATCCCAACGCAAGGTGGATCCCAGACCCAGCGTAATGAATTTGAAATAAGAAGTAAACTCTCAGACAGATGTGTTGATTTGACAATGGTGGGGAGGGCTGCATGAGGTGGGAGGTTACCTTTAGGGATGGGAGGCGGAGTTTCAAGGTGCAAGATGGTCGTGAAATCAACCGTTTCTGCACTCTTCATAGGCAAAGTGAGTTTGTCATTGAGTAAGTGTGGAGGAGCTTGCTTGCCAAGGAATGCTGTTGGCTGATTTGCTTATTTCCTTTCGTGGTGAAGAGGGTGAATTTTGGATTGAAGTCCCTGGAGAGTAATGCCGCAGGGGTGACGAGTGTGTTGCAAAGGGTCCCTGCAGAGACATGGCGTACGTCTGAGAGATTGTCAGTGAATCATCATTGCTCTCTATAGCCTCACTCTTAGCAATAAAGGAAGGCAAATTCGAAAACATTTACCAATGGGTAATAATCTTTTAATGGCTTAAGAAAGTGTACTCTCGGTGAACAAAAGGCGTGTTCACGACGAAAAGCTTCCTGCCGGTGTATGTAAATAGTGTAACATCAATATTCAGGTTTACACTAGTGAATGCGTAATTGGATTAAATTGTTCTCGGGTGACTCGTGGTTTTGCTTCGAATGGTAAAATTACACACTCCCTTAAATCAGCAACCCCTGACTGAGCCAAAGGCAACGACTACAACATGTATAATGCACATACTATAACATATTGACCTGCAGTGTTATTTGAATGGAACATTGGTCCCTCATCCATATATCATTTATTTTGGGAGCGCAACATTATATGCATGTCTTCAACGAGTCAGGTTCATACTAGGCAAGGCACTCGCCCCTAGTGTTTTGATGATCAGATGCCACCTTAGGGGCGAGGGGCCGTATGGCAGAATTTTTACGGATATAAGCAAATATGCTACTTATCGCAATGCAGACAAGGGACAGTTTAAAAAACATACATTTTTATATCCATAAATGTCTTAACATCAATCTTGCCTAGAGTGCAACAACAGTTATACTTTATTAACAGAATCAACGAAATCCAACAAGAATTTGAGAATTGGTGTCCAACATGGCTACCGTGAGAATCTAAAAACTAGACCGATATAACAGGGGTAGCAGAGTGTTGAGTCTGTGGGGCGAAGTCGAGTAGAGGAGCAAGCAAGCAATTCACCCTTTTCAATTTGGCGCTGTCGTGTCTACGGGATATACCGAAGAATATGTGGCAATGAAAGATGATATAATACTATGTTTCATACTGCTGCTGAATTATCCAAACTGAGTATTAATATAAGACATATCACAATCGGATTCAACCCTAGCTGATGCAACTATTTCAGCCGCTTTGTGATGGACTTGTTAGCCTTTAAAATAGATTTTTCATTCATTGAACCGCGAATATCTTATCTGCTTGCAGTGCAATGATACCCCACCATGCGTATAACAAGTTCTTCAATGTTTGTGCATTAATTTTCGCTGTCTATTCGTTAACGTAATGCAGAAATAAACCTAAAGCATGTTGCAGGTTGGCAAATGAACAAAGCACAATGCATCACCCTGTAATTTAAACCATGTGCACATCCCGTGTCTTACATTTTTGGCCCTTATTGAATATGTACTCCCATTATTTCAATCAATTTATTAAACAACCACTGTCCGAGTTCGACGCAACGTGTGACTGAATTAAACAACATATTCCGCCATACATGGTACTCACCTGTGGCTGCAAAGAACATCGGGTTGAATGTCACGCTGACGTGAAGCAAAGCAAGCAAATAAGTTACACCTGGTGACCATTAAGCTAATAGGACAGTTCCTGGGAATTCTGGGAATTACGTGGTTTGTTAATGCTTATATTTGTATGTTTGTCTGGTTGTTTGATGCGTTTCTTCTGAGGCATTAAAGTCTATAACGGTATTATACCATATTATATACATCTCATATGATGCCGCTTTCTTCATGATAGTTTCATCTTGGATTCGTGTGAGTGCATTGCTGCCATCTGTTCTCAAGCAAAGACACACGAAGTTCAGTTCAGCGAACAACTGTCAGCCTTCACACTTATGTCCATCAATACCACTGGGTGACCAAGTGTACATTTTGCTAGTATATAGTGTACATGCAGAAGTACAAAACAGAAAATATATGTGTATAAGTATGATCATTTTGTATCGTACGGTCTTGCGCTACAATAGTGCTCCATCCAAGTCAGGGGACGTTTGTGTCATCAGTGATTAGCTATGTATATTCCATAGTTACGAACCACATCATCATACTTAGTCCGAAGTAATAAGTCATGCTGCGTGAGTTGTATTGTGGTTAAAGTCGTCACAATCAGCTGTACACTTACACTTCATGAGGTAAATAGTTGCGTACAACATATACAGGCTGCTGCATGTGTTCCAGATGACGCCAACCATTGGCTCAGTCAGGGGTTGCTGATTTAAGGGAGTGTGTAATTATACCATACTAAGCAAAACCACGTGTCACCCGAAAAGTTTGAGCAAACACCAAAATGTCAGAGTATTTATTTATCGTTGCGATAAATGTTGGCTGTAAATTAGAAGCATTTATCTTGGCAAAATAATGCATGCATATTGACAAATAATTATAACCTTCTACAACGAGAAGTTTGAGCAAACACGTAAATGTCAGAGTATTTATCTATCATTGCGATAAATGTTGCGTGTAAATTAGAACCATTTATCTTCGTGAAATAATGCATGCAAATGACAAATAATTATATGCGGAAGAGCTAGCATGCTAAGACATGATCGCTAAAACATCACAATTCCGTTATGAAAAGCTGTTATCAAATTATATAGTTATATATAAGTAAACCATATCATGAGAATGATGCATGTGCAACAAAATAACATACTTCCGTTTAACTGACTGGCGAAAGCAGCTGAACTTGATATGATACTTCACGAACTATTCATGAAATTGCCATGGGGCCATTTCATGAGGCCACATAAAACATTTGATTTCAATACAGATGGGGTGAAGCACGAATTTAACATTGAATTATCACGGGTTGTGATGTCCCATTTATAATTGCAAATAAACCCCCCCCCAACCAATACCCGGCTTTCCTAAATACTCGTCAGTGAATGATTATACGACTTTCAAAACCGGTGCGCCTTTAAGTGTCACCTCTGCATCTGTCTTGTTCATATATCGACATATAGACACAGCTACGCTAGAGCAATTATGGATTTTAAACCGTGTTGATGTATTGTTCCAAGGGACAGATACAACCGCTGTTATTGTTGTGTGAGTTTAGAAATCTTTGTATGAAACGAACTATTTAATCACCTTATAAAAGACTCTTCCAAATCCTCAGCGGCGTTTTGGACCGAATGTGGCTAACAGCTTTAGTAGTCATATGCGATCTTTTTGCAAGAATGACGCATATGGGTCACAAATTGAACGTATAGAGAAAATATCACGCGTCTTTAATTTTTTAATGTAAAGCGTAACTGCTGATTGGTTTATAGATATTTTATAAAACAATGCATATTTAAGAAAAATATGCGAATGTTCATCCTTATCCATTAACTTCTCAAAGAACTGTTGTGGAGCGATTGGATGCATACTAGGCCAAGTAAGTAACCATGGTCATTTTGTGAAGTTTTCATGCCCATCGCACTGTCTACCAATAGCAGTTGAATCGAGTTAAATCGTAAAGTTTGCTTACCTGTTTGTAATGAATGACTTGCTGTTGGGCGCATACAATTGCGATGCCATTCTACAAAACAGTGGAAAATATCTGCCAAGAAAGCAATCTTTAAAGATAGACCAAAATGGATGAACTGCACTTGATTATTGCAGCATGCGCTTATTTAACCAATTCGATTGTAATCAATTATTTTGTCATAATTGAAATAGAACGAAACCTTTAAGTCGCGAAGGTTCCTCAAGGAGCTAATGTTTTACCGCTGGGTATATGGAGCATTTATGAGTTAATGATTCACCATTGAGTTCATTGCCGGTGTCAACCTGTGTGTAGGGAAGTAAGTGCTTCAAACTGCTTTGAAGCCATACCATGGTGTGCTAGTCATGTCAACAAAGGACTTCTTTATTATGATTCGAGTCGGCTTTTGGGTAGCACAAGCATCTGAAATTGCAGATACCATACACATGTCACCAATTGTAAGAAAACGAATGTATTTTTAAAGCTTGCCTTTACTGGCTGTTGTGCCTGTAGAGGTGGCAAATATGTCTGCCATCTGATATGTAGGTATGGTATAACGACACGGGTTACGTATTGTGCTGAAACAATAGTCTTGCCAATGGTGATCGTATACACATCGGCATATTCAAATGTCTATCTGGCTTACACAATTGCTGATAGTTTATAAGGCTAGGAAGACACATCTTTATAGGATAATTTAATGTTTGTTTACTGCCAAATATTATTGGCAACTAAAATGTATGGTGGTGTTTTATCCAGAACAGTCGCATCAGCCGGCATATTCTTCAATACATCACAAAGCAGCCCGGGCAGATGTGGATCAAATAAGCAAAATGTGACGGCTGTGTGTCGGTCGAGAGCATTACAGCATATTGTCCGCGTTGATGAATGACCGTGCTTTTTTATCCGACATAAGAAATGCTACTTTGATCCGCCGAATATGAGCCTTTTTGATCATCAAAAGTAAAACAAATATTCATGTAATGGAAGTAATGGCTCAGAGATGAAGCGTGATATATGGAGATGCGAGCTGTGGTTGATGCTAGTGAAATAGTATAATCAAGGGAAGTAAGGACATTTTGACCGTGCGAAGTATGTGCAGGAATTTGTGATGATATCTTCATGCATCTATAGAGATATATAGAGAGATATATAGAGATAGAGATAGAGATAGAGATATATAGATATATATATAGAGAGAGATAGAGAGATATAGATATATAGAGATATATAGAGATAGACATAGATATATATATATATATAGAGATATAGAGAGAGATATATAGATATATATATATATATATATCTATCTATATATATCTCTCTCTATTATATATCTCTATATATATATATATCTCTATATCTCCTCTCTATATATATATATATATATATATATATATATATATCTGCATGATATCATCCCATATATATATATATATATATATATATAAATATAAATATATATATATGTATAATATATATATATCTAGTATATATATATATTATGTATATATATAATATATATATGAATATATATATATATATCAATATATATATATATATATATATATATATATATATATATATACATATATATATATATATATATATATATGTATATATACATATATATACATATATATATATTTATGTATGTATATACTATATATTATTTATATATATGTGTATTTATATATATATATATATATACATATATATTTATCTATTTATTTATTTAGTATGACATATACGCAGCAGACCGTCTTTGCATGTCGTCGTTTTTGCACCACGTAATGTATTTTGTAGTACCCAATTGTTAATACATGTGTAACCAACATAGTGTCGCTAAGCAGGTTGTATTTGGCAATGCGATGATAATTTGGCTTTTTATGTTACGCGCTATGCTTAGTCCATTAACAATGCTAATGAAGCGAGTCGACATTAAACGCGCGCATGCCCGGCAACTTGACGAGAAGTCTCCTCGGACAGTTTGCAATTTAGTAAAGTACAATCTCCCAGTCATTTACTTCTTATTATACATATATACCGCGCTTCATCACCTATATACTCACGCAACCACTCACGCACGTACGCACATACACACTCAATCACTCTATCACTAAATTACTCAACGCTTCACTCCTGTATGCAACATTTTACTAATTAACTCACTCGCACATTCATTCTCTCACCCATTCCCTCACCCACTTCATTCACTGCCTCCCTTATTTGCTCAATCATGGCCGCGCCACCCCCTTTCCCACTTCCATATTTGTGGTGTATATGTATAAATAATAATGTGATGGTATATCGTCGACATGACATCGGTATAGATGCATTTGAATTTGACAAAGGATATCAGTTTCATGGCCCAATACACAACATCGAAGAGATGTCTAGTCTGGTCCTTAACCCTCCAGACCTATCTTTGATACCATAGTTGATGGACTTAATGAATATAAAGTAATCATAAACATGCGTTATTAACGAGGTTTGCAGAATAAACACAAACTCAAAGCGTCCTTACATCATGGTACAGCGAGGCCATTTGCATGACGAAATCCATACTTAAAATCAAAAATACATATTGCTTGAGAGTAAATGATGCTAAGTTTTAGATAAGCACTGAACCAGTGAGCTATAACACCAAGCAATGATAATGGTTATATTGGTGATAGTGATACATGAGGATGATTGTAATGTGCTGGCGTCCACTAATCACCAACACGTTGCACATATAATGCCGGGAAGTCCACATGGCTGGGATGATGATGCAATACCATACTATTTAGCGACCACGTTGGGTGCATCTCTTTTCAGAGATGAGACCGCCAGTTATCGTAATGATCCTTGTCATGGGGAACCAGTTAGGTGTTCACACCCGGGGTCAAACCCACAACCTGTTATCCGAAAGGGGACACAGTTTATCCTAAGATCACGCCGAACCGGCCAAGTATCGACTTTACCTCTAACACCAAATAACTACTACATCTGTAATCATGCACGTTCTATTGACTGTCTGGGATTGTACACAGTCTGGTATTTGTCTATTATTCATCCATTTGCCAATCATAAATTTAATGCAAATCTGCTCCCATGTTTTTCTTACACTACATTCTTGGATTGATATTTAGCAACATAAATATGGTTTGTCTGGCGGATAAAAGCAGTTGTTTGAGATAGCTGTGATATAATGTTATCTAATTATTTACATTCAGTACTGAGATAATCTTCTTGGACTCAACCATAATGTTTTATGGTGAATCCCTCGAAGTTAATCATCCAGCAGGCTGACCCGAAAGTGTGTTAGTGCTTAAATAGTTGTACTGACTTACCCGAAGCGCATTGACCCTCTAATCTCATACACTTGTGACACCCAGCGATGATTAGAAAATGTCCTCATGTGTAAATCTACGATGATTACATAGACAATGTAAAACTATGAATAATTGCTAAGCTTAGATTTACAAAGAATAATGTGGCTTTGGCTGTAAGGCGTTGGCTGGTGCCCAGAGCCACACCCACAAAGCCTCAACGATTACGTTACTTGTTAATATGCACGATGTTAAACTTGGTGAAGGCATTTGTTTATTTGACAGGGCTTAATATTGCGCCCTAGTCACTGCAGTTGATGGGTACGAAGTAACTGTATCGGTAAATAAGCCCATTTCGCTAAACAAACTTGCGATCAGTTATAACAAAGTGATTGGTTCAATACGGACTGCTTCAGTATCGTGGTACCGTAGTAAATCCTGGTTAACCACAGACAGGAACCTATCGCACTGATCATCTAATCCGATACAGTTGTGTATGACCATCTTAATCACAATATATCTCAATTACACTCAAGAACAAATAGGAAGCAAAAATAGATATTTTATCTCGCTGGTTGTTCAGTTTGTAAGCAGATGCACTCAATATGAACACTATATGTCAGTTTCAATTCGTTCACTTTTTGTCAAGTTGGCAGATATATATCTCATTTGTAGGAATTGTAGGAACAACCACGCACTGTGGCATTCACAAAAAAGCTGCAGCCATGCGACATAGGATTATCACTCACCCACGCAATATGCACTACAGTACACAATGTCACTATGTCCAATATATCGTTCAATCCCCCTTCATGCCAGATACTGTCGCTATTTGCTCTCCGATGTTTATTGATGACACGAGCCAGCCCGAGAGATGCCATACCGTGTAATGTTATGACATACTTTACCTGGCAGTATGACTATTATGCTATTTGCAGTGTGAGGATGTCGCCTATCTGCAAGTGCTACAATGGACATACTGCAGTTTATGCCCAGATACAAAACATGAGTTTTATAATGTCTTTTATTGGCTTGTCAGGCTGTTCGGAATGTCGTGTCTCGGATGTCTGCTTCATTCCGTTTTGTGCTACGTTCAGCTATATTTGAAAGACATTCAAGGGATACAATGCAATTGGGATTCAGCGCGATGAGCGGTGGCTTCACTAGGCTTATTTTATAATATTCAATAAAACTATTTTTGACAAAGCAATCCCAGTGCAGCTCTCAAAATACGTCGAATGTCTTGGGGAAAATAAATACTTGTTTATTTTTTCTTAAGCGTATGTTTTCTGTATCCAACTGGCGGTCAGGAACTAGTCCACTGATATCCTATGTTGCTCTGTAAGAAGACGAATTTAGCCAATTGAAATGGAAATCAAACTAAGTCTGAACCACTCCGCTCCAGAACTGCACCAGATAAGAACACAAAAAGCAAGCTGGCACTATACACACTGGAAAAACAATATAGCAATGGCAGGATATTCAATACAATGCGTCTTGTGCAGCATAGACGATATTCATTACACAATACAGCATCAACAAGTTGATCAAGTTACAAATGGAAATTCATATGCTTATGTTGACTGGTGGTACACTAAGCAACAATGCTTTAAATGTAGCTTTGTATCGTTAGTTTTGTCTTTATGATGTGTACATTTTAACCGCACATAAAGGGCACACATGGGTGTATTAAGTAGAAGTTATTCACGCAGCACCATTGCATCATAAAGCTCTGTATTCGTCTCTAGCACTGCATGGGTGCAACACACGTAATGTAATGGGCATGATTTATACCCCGATTCCATCCCATTGCAATGCCATGCTAACTTTCTGTTTGGCTGTTTCATAATGCATAGCTTGATGGAGTTTTACAGCAGGTATTGGTAACTGTCACCCGTGAAAGCAGGTATTGTGTGCACAGGCGGTTTTGTTGAGCCAGCAGCATACTGTGTCAGATGTGCCAACCTAATTGCAGTAGGGTGGTGGCATACACTGGGCGATAATCACTATGTTGATGAAACAAGATTAATCACAATTATCTCATTTTTGTGGAACTTTTTCCCGCCTTGTTGAATGTGAATATGCTTGGGGTTTTTTCGTGATTGTTGTTGCCTAATTAGCTACGACAAATATATCATTCTTTTCGGTTGTAGTTATCATAAATGAAGATATCAGAAAGTTTGATATTAATAAGATATGCGTCTGTAGAGTTCTTTTGAAGCTCTCAAACTCGCTGATATCCCGGATCTGTCCCGGTAACTCGTTCCATAGCCTAGGGCCGGCATAGTATAGGGAACGCTCGCCGTAACCACGATTATACTTCCTCGCCTCCCAAAGCAGAGGGGGAACTAATCGTACTGCGGAAGATCCGCGAAGTCGACGAGTCGGCTTCGCTCAGTGAGGTAGCGCGGCGCCGTACTGTGGTGAATCACTCTGAAGACTATGCAAAGGATGTAGTTCCATAATGTACACGTAGTTGGATGGGTGTTTCTAATGCTCGGTTCCTTACAAGGGAACTGTGTGCCGCTGGGAGAAACTTTCATTCCGGAAACAATTGCTGACCATGATTAAAGCATTGTGGAAACGCATTATCTGGGGAACATATTGCGCAAACTCTTTAATACACATTATGCAAAGCCTGCTTGTGGGGTGATAATCGGGGTGTTACCTACCGTTAGTGCATTCGAAACCATTTAGGATAAGTCATACACAAATTAAAAACGTCCACTATGTTTCAGTCGTGTGTCACTCGAGTCGTTGTAACATCCAATATGAGTACTTCTTCAGAATGTTCTCTCTGTACAATGCATGGCTTTGCTCGGCGCTGTCAACCAATCCTGACCTTTGCCAGGCCGATTACGACACAAGACTATCATACGGAACAATAGTTGATTTCGTCCATGCTGTCGGATTAAATCAGCCACATCGATATGCGTTTTTGCTAAGCTTGCATTGGCACCATCTCTGATGCACCAATTCTCACCACAGCTGCTTCCGGATGTGTAAGTACGAAGACAACTTATTTCATGGTAATAAAATAGTTAACAGTTCAACACTGGACTAATAATTGGCTTGGTTTTATTTTGTCCGCACGAAAACGTAGTGACAACTGTTCACTCTGTTTTGTGAGGACTGTTACTGCTTAAGACCACTGCACGATCATTAGTTTGCGTCAGATATCCCCTTTGAACACAGTCCCTTGTTGATTAAGACAAAATTAGCTATTACAGTACGAGAATAGGAAGTACGTTCCGTAAGGTTTCCTTTGTGAGAAACTGACGACAAGACCCTTGAGTGACTGTAACTGGAACCCAAACCTAATACCGGCTCCCACACATCATAATAAGTGATATACCTAAAGGACGACATGCTTATAAGTGCAACCGCCCTAGTAAATAGCCGCAGTAGCAGCTTGCATCTACCACACGCGCCTGATATATTGCTATAAATGTCTTGTTCATAGATCGGTCGCATGTATACTGCCGCTACAAAGCAGTCATCAATAAATCATAACGATGTCTGCTTCCAGAATGCCAACAAATAGGTGACGTTATAGTTGGCCGTTGAATTATTACGGGAACTTCCGTAGCAAAGTATATGTTTGGATTGCATCCCTGCTGAAGTGCGTGTTTTTATCACTTGACAATAAGCTCTGCCAACAACTTGCAATATGCAACAGGTATATCAATACGGAGGTAAAAAATCGTAACATAATTACCTGGCGCTCCGAAGTGACATATCTTTTCGAAAACATCACATCGTATTAAACGTCCGGTCATTCTAATAGTCTTAGACTGAGACTTGATGAATGTCACTTATGGGAAGCGTTCTGTGTATGAAATGTGCTGTCATTTCAACCTATGTTGGATCGCCTACTTTATACCCGATGACGTCATGTGACGTTCGCCAATCCACCATTAATCATCATACGCCCTGCAAATCAATAACAATGACTGACTTATAACAACAACGACAGTAAGGTTTGTAGCCCAGACGCAATTTTTATTTAATGCATCCCTTGTGTATTGGACAATGATGCACAGTGTAACTGTATGCTGTGGCAAAGCATGCAATGAAACATTTAAATCTATTTTCGAGTATTTATAAAACTCCTGGCAGAATGCAATGAAACAATGATGATTTTTCACAGCGTTTGTTAGCATATTCAAGACCAGTGACAGAGCTCAATATACATTGCAGTGTTGTGTGTCTGTGTGTGTTTGTGTGTGTGTGTGTATATATGAGGTTGTGTGTGTGGGTTTGTGCAATCATTGAGCACAGTCCGTTTGTCGTGATTTGGTGCTACGTCATAACTACCCACCTTGAAGCTGAACTGGCGGCAATCGATAAAAGAAATGGTGAAAACATCCACCCTTGCATATCGTGCAAGCGTGTGACTATTCCACTTCAACCCGTCCAACTACGTAAACCTATCATAAATCACATCATGTAGCATCCATCTTATCAAGTGTCTCATGTCTTAAGGCTGTAGGACGTAGTCCTGCGGGATATTACTGGCTTATGAAAGAAGCACAGCGCGATAATGGGTATTTTTTTGCCGTAGCCTTTAGTCGATTGATTTCTGTCTTGAAGCCTCTAATCTCTCTTAACCTCGTCAGCTGCCATCAGAGCTTATAGATGGTAATTTGATTGATCTCTTTTCGCAAATGCCAGCAGAACACACTTAACGGCAAAGAACTGCGCCTTTGCCTGGTGATTCTAATGATTTGTCTGCCGAACAAAAGATGATTATTGACTGCCTTGAGCAACATCATACACCCTAGAACTCATGCTATGTACTACATTTGGGGTGACGTACATGGTCTGTACGGATCTGATAGTATCAACAAGGCGATATTATGATTAGGCAATTGTCATGCCTATTTATACATGCATAATGGAATGAGTGGCGCGCCATTATATTAGGGAGTGGTATGCCTACATGTTGTCATATTATATTCAATCAGAATCATCTCGGTCTTCGCATTCACTCTGCGATGTAAATTATGTCACTGTTGTGTTAAGGTGATGCAATTGGTTGCTATGATTGGTTCTAATTTGTTCATGTTTCAATTGAAAACGCGATCATGGGTGAGCGGTGAATAATATATGCGGACTATTTCAGACTGTGATATGTCTAATGGTTTAATCAGGTTTTTGTTACAATGTTACAAATTCAATCTGTCCAATGCTTAAGCATACACGAACGTCTGAACAAGCATATAGAAAAGGGCAATCAGTCAACGGTTGGATTGTTGATAAGCACATCAATGGGAGTACGTATATTGTGCTATTTAATTCGTGAATTATGCAATGTACCACACATAACATATATCAGAGAAATGAATATTCGTAATCAAGAGGTAGCTGCAAGTTTAAACCATCCGGTAAAAGCATTCGGCCGGTGCATTGCAGTCAGTCCCACCTGTCTATTCGAACTAAAGTCATTATCTGCGAGCGTTAAGATCAACTGCAAGCATCGCACCAACCTTTTACCATGTCGTGAATTTGCAACTTTGTCAGGAGCAAGAAAGCGCATTGAAAAAAACCGTTCATATATTTCTTATATTCAAAAATATGCAATATCATTGAAGTGAGAGGCAAATTGTGAATCATTTTGTTCAGCATATATAACCCTAGCTGTGGGAAGTTCCAATAGAATTTAAACTTTACAGAATTTTACCCATATGGTATTCGTGCTTTTGACGGGCTACAATTTTATCGCCCGCGGCAAAACAAATCGACCAATGATTCATATACTCGCCAGTAATGATGCTCGCAATTTGCGAAAACCAGGCGTTGGTTTTGAACACCTTATGAGAGCCACGTTTGAGTTGAATGGATCAAAGAGAAACGATGTTCGGATCGTTCTGCATTACCGCTGGTATTGATGCAGTTTTACGAAATAGCTGCATAAAAATATCGGTATATCGAACCTCATCATTTAATGCTCTGATGCACTCATGTCCATGTTAATGATAAACCCTCTCATTTGTGCGACAACGTGTCCTGGGAAACTTCTGCAAGTTTACCACTTCAATCATGATATTCAAGGTTTATTATCATTTCATATCTCAACTCAACCGGAACAAACAGTACCTATTGCCGAGCTTGCAATATTGAGTGTGGGCCACCTGAAATGATATGCCAAGACCTGATATTTATCTGAGGTTGTAGTCCAGGGCAGAAAGAGATGATGGTAAACGAGCAAACATTGATGCTTTACAATTATAAATCGATGCTTAAAATCTTTTATAGAAAACGGACTTGGGGCATAAGGTGCAGACGCGCCATTACGAGATTGGCTGACAGTTACATGTAAAAAATTGCAACAACTCTCCGATATATTTTATCACACTGATATTCATATTTTAAGGTTTTATTCCATGAATGACATGTTGCCAAGCGTGCATCATGAACTACAAGCAAAAAAATAGCGAGTATTGACGAATCTTAATGAATCACTGAGCTCTATCATGTCCACCTTATCACTGCAGGTGGGATCAATTAGCAATATCATTTGCACCTGTTGAATAGACTGTTTGGTGTGACGCATTAGCAAGCTGATCCTACCTCTTGCTTTAGATGTGAGAACGAGCGACGGTTCCGTATATACAAGTACAGCAAACAGGGACAGACATAAATGTCAACTCTAGCAATATACAAGACTATCAATATTAGTCGTTTGCCCATCGGTGTCAATTTGGTGAGACTTGGGGAACACATATCTAGAAATCTTATTAGTACACACAAAATACTTGAAGCAGGAATCGGTAACGACAACCCCACGATTGATCAGATGACCTAAGCATCTTATGACGTTCAAGTATTTGTTTTAACGCATAACTCTTTTGAAGAAATCCTGTTATATAGACCAGAAAGGCGAAAGCGCAAACCAATTAACTTGTGAGATAAAAATTTTGCTTATTTTTAGTGCCTTTTTAGAAATAAAAGATGCGCGCAGTCATAAAGAGATATGCAGAATTCATTTCATAAGACAGGTTAACCAGGCACTTTAAACGCACATTATAGTATTACAGCTACAGCAACAACCATACTGGCTAAATGTAAAGATCTAAGATGAATATCCTTAGTTGCACTAATGACGTACGCAAAGCAGATTATCAGCAGTGGGTATTGATAGCGATGGTTCACGTGCGTTGAGGTGAATAACACTGTGTTGTGAATATGCACAATCATTTAGGGTGATCCAATAGCCTTTGTCACCTGTACGGAACATGTGAATATGATTGATGTGAGACACCATGACATACCCATAGAAATAATTATTCTTTTTTGAGTTCATTGATAACCCGAATGCGGGTTGACATCCTGATTAAAAATCAAACTTGGAACCAAATATATAGTACTGTTTTATTGGGTCGCACATGTCATACAATAGCCATATATGCCTTCATAATGCTCGCAATCACTCTCTTATACGTGCATACACTACCATAATTTCCAACGTAGGTCTCAAAAGCATCTTAAAGCGAACTTAAAAGGACTGGTTGCAGGCTTTAATCGGACGCACGTATCTAAAAACAACGCTGCGTATTTATCACTTTTTGGGGAATTGAGACAACACTATGAAGGACTTTGATCATATGGAGAATAATCCGGTTAGTTCTCATAAAGCTATGCGGTGGCAGCAGCGACATCGCCAAATGCCACAGTCGTTCCGGTACACCAACCTGTGAAATCACAGCGCGTGGTACTGCAGCCCAAGACTGGTCAGAAGACGAGCAATGACAACACATCAGCCGCTAAGGAACGAACTAGCTATGACGATGTAGGATTCCGGTATCCAAACTCATAGAGAAAGAAAACGAGGAGGCGTCTTGCAAGTCGACTGATTATGACAGACACATCACGAGGCAAGTCATAACTTTTTAGAGGTGCGTCAGAACCTAGTCGCGACATATTTATCTATCGAGTCGCTGCGGGAACAGATATTCATCACATAACGAATTTTATCGAGGAGAATCAAGCCACTGTCAGATAAATCGACAAGATCTCCAGTACTGAGTCGAAATTCGACAGTTTCATGGCTGTAATTAAAGTATCTCATCTATATACTGTACTATCAGCAGATTTTTGGCCCGAAGGTGTTCGTGTGAAAAGATTTTACACGACTGAGCAAGTAAGCAACTAAGACGGTAGTTCGCGTTAATGTTGTTAACTATCATTGGTCCATATTTTGTTACTTTTGCTCCATACAAAAATGGCCTCTAAAAACAAATTAACGCTCATGTCTTTGAATTGTAAAGGACATGCTAGTGATCGGTTGTACAATAGAGCCACGGACGTCTGATTGTAACAGAATTAGTGCTTGCGTGATAGGAGTACCTAACCACGCTAAAATTCTTCTTATCTCTGTATACATGCCATTCGACTTAAACTGTAATAGTAACAGACAATTGTATCGAGATATGTTGAGCGATATATGGACGATAATTGCACTTAAGAACGATGTGTAATATGGTGCATGTTTAGCTATGGATTATTCATGAAAATTCATTTTCGTATGTTACGTCTTGTCTTGACAACATTGTTGTTTCTGTTTCACTGTATTACCGATTATCAATTCATATGAAGGTCATAACCTGTCAGCTCTGTAATGCAATGGCGCACACTGCACAGACCATACCGACGCCATTATTCATCATCATGAAGCAATCCTTAATGTATGTATATTATCAGTGCCAAAGATAATTCCTACTGTAAGATAAAAGTCAAAGACAGGTTGGATAATCATTGTCTATCTTAATAAGAAGCAGTCAATATTTTGGCGTCGTTTATGGATCAATAACGGAAAGGCCAATCGTGGGTTAGGTGAAGGAGATAATGATCAAGACCAAACGACAATATAAAAGGATTTCGAGATGGGTTGCAAGGACAAAATGTCGGTAGAAGGCATGGAGGAAGCTTTAACAATAAATCATATTCGTGATTTCTGGTCAGAGGTTAAGAAAACAACCAGTAAGTCAAGTGCTGTGCCAGGAGCTATTGATAATGTAAGAGGTGAGATTGGTGTTCGCGAATTGTTCTCTGCCAAATTTAAGGAATTGTATATTAGTGTGTCGTATTACTTCGATGTGGTGTTATCACCTATTCTTTTCAGTGTTTATAGACGAGTTGCTTAATCATTATGAAAGTAATAATGTTGATTGTCATGTAGGTCATCAGTTTATGGGTGCATTTGGAAATACTGACATTTTACACTCCTTGCTTCCTCAGTCACTGCTGCCGAGCTTATAATTTCAATATGTGAAGATTACGCACAAGAATATGATGTAATGATTAATATTGAAAACAGTATGTTGCTGTGCTACGATATTCCACAATGTAATTCAGATCTTAAATTACGGCTGAATGGAGCCGTTTAAAAAAAGTACTCTAAGGCTGTTCAACTGGAAGTTATACTGATCATTAAAATAATAGGGCGAATATCAAAACGGCTGTAGGCGAATAACATCGTACCAACATTTTGATGTCCAGATTCCGTTTTGGTCGCACCGACGTTCGTATAAAGCTATTTGGTACTTTTTGTACAAGCTTCTACGGCAGTCGATTATGGAAATTGAATTTAAAGTCTCCTAAAAAAATTGCGGAACAAACTCCGACAAGAGAAAGCAAGGCATATATCCCATATCATTGACTTACTATCTTGTGCAGGGCCTGTACTTATACAACTGTTCCATTATCACGTTACCTTCATCCAATAGCAATTAATATTTCTATTGAAAAGATAGCTTGCACATCATGATTGGCGATTGTGTGAGGGATGTTTTGGGTTCTTGATTGTATGAGCGGCTAGACAAGAGTGGTGGTATGTTGCTTCATATGTGATTGCGATCGAATGACGCAGTGTGCAGCAGTAAACGGGGGACCAATGAACATGCCCGGCTGTGTCACCAGCAGAACAAGACATATAGTATTAAGTGCAGCTTTGGATTGAGTTTGTTATTTGGGATACGCTTGAATAGATATGTCGACACATTTGAGAGGCAAGCACAAACAGGTGGTGGGAAGCTAAAGAAATAGGTATCCGTATTTAGCACTGAAGTTTCAAAACCTTTTTGCTGTGCCATATACAAAGTATTGGTAAGTTCCTTGTTGGTAATCAGGCATAGAAATCACAATTTTCTTATATAATGATTCTGGTGGCATAACACAATACATTATTGGGACATATGTAGTCTATTGGACCACTATCTACTTATTGGCGACCTTATAGGAATTAATTACTTTCACAAAACGTTACGTACCTCGAAGTGACATCGATTAACCCGCCTACAAACACATATCACTTAGATAATTATAGTCTGGCGTTTTGGGCGTTACAACGTATACACATATGTTGTTTCTGCATTGATCGGGTGTGACTAGCATTCTTTGCCATGATGGCAACCTTAACGATGTAAAACAGTGGTTTTCAAGTCCCATGTTAGGCAATCAGGGACACGTCTTTTTCTACATTACAAGGTTAAAAGCAGCAACTAAATCACGTGGCGAATAATACTGATAAAAGGAATATCTTGATCAATTGTCAAATTTATTACTAGGCTGGAATACGCAGGATATACAGTACATTACCTCTTTATTTCTGGAGCAGAGTATTCGCCCTCACTTGACAGCGAATATGATGTGCCGACACCCAAAAGAGATGGAATTGATGGCAAGAACCAGGGGGCTGCAAGTTAAACTTACTATGACGAGAAACTGGATAGGTTATTTGCGATCAGAAAACGTCAGGTCTGCCGATTGATGGTATCAAAGCGGTGAGAGGCCTCCATACTTCAATGTTTTTCACGAAAACCACTGCTGTTTTTTTTATTAAGGCATGAAACGTGACTGAAATCTACCACGGATCTACCCGCTTGAGATACTTACCCGCAATCAATCTCGCCAAGGTGCAATATTGGTTTGTGTGCCGAAACGCTGACGACATCGGTTATGATATTTTTGACCTTCATTGCAGTGAATGAAGAAAATCTCACGCATTTCTCATATCTCTTCTGATTACTTTGTACAGCAACCGGAGAGTACTGGTGTTGCGCTTGTATATGCTCTTGTATATTCTAACAATATTTTTTTTGATGATAAAGATTCGCCTTCAGCCGTATGTCGGCGGTGAGTTAAGCATGACAGCAGCCGGAAGCACCGTAACATCTTATTTCCCTCAAATCAAGGGGTAAACGACATTGGTCTACTTGACAGTAATGAAAGAGTCAATATCTCAGCTAGCATCCTCTATAAAGCAGCTGACAGGAAATAAATCTTCAGTGTAAGCACAGCCGGTTTGGCCATATATGTGAATAAGATGTTTCGGCAAAAGACAATATATATATATATATATATATATATATATATATATATATATATATATATATATATATATATATATATATATATATATATATATATATATATATATATATATATATATATATATATATATATTGTAGTCGTCCTTTACCGAAAGATCTTCTTCAGATATATGTCCGTTATATATATATATATATATATATATATATATATATATATATATTAGCACGAACGCGACCTTTAGTGGACAAACCGCCAACCTTTCGTAGACTTTGGTCCACGAAAGGATATACCAGTATGTCCACATAAAGTCAACGCTCATTTTCGTCCAAAATAATTGAAATTATTTTTGTTTGACCATTCGAATGTGATAGTCTAGTCTTAGTAACGTACACAAATAATCTTTCACGCGTGATTTCTTTGGATTTTGAATATAATAGCGAAATAAAATTTTAACAACTAACCATTCGTTGACATAACACGCACACCTCAATATCTTCCATACAACCGTATATACTTCAATCCAAATTTCCGAAATAATGTTTAATCATATGTGCTGGATATATTTATTTGAAAAATTCAAATATTTAATTTATTCTTAAATTTCTTTTCCGAAAAACTCTATTTTCTCCTTTTTCATTAATCTACAACATTGAATTAGATCGCGAAATTCTACCAATGGTTCATAAATGATCACATCTACAACAAATATTATGTTTCTAATCCATGATGACTGAAAATGATTAAAATATTTCGGTATTCCGCAAATATTCAAAAATATATATGGGCACGAAAGGTTGGATTTATACGTATAAATTAATGTCTTAACCTTTCGTGGACGACGTTTCGAGGACAAAAAGTATATACCAGCAATAAAAATTGACAAAAATATTTTAATTCGCTTTAAACTATTTAATTGTATCAATTAAAAGATGCCGAATAAATAATTGATAATTAATGATAGCAAAAATACACTATAAAAATTTGTCCACGAATGGTTGGAGTCCACGAATGGTTGTAATCGTCAGTATATATATATATATATATATATATATATATATATATATATATATATATATATATATATATATATATATATACATATATATATCTATACATATGTATATATATATACACATATATATATGCATATATAGATGTATATATATATATATATTATATATATATATATATACATATATACATATATATATATATATATATATCTGTATATCTATGTCTGTATATATATCTATTTCTATGTATATATCTCTATCTATATATCTATCTCTCTCTATCTCTCTATATAGATATATATATCTATATATCCTATATCTATATATATATCTCTTGTAGTCGTCCTTTACCGAAAGATCTCTTCTTCAGATATATGTCCGTTATATATATATATATATATATATATATATCTATATAGATATATATATATCCTATATATATATATCTATCTATATCTATGTATATATATATATCGGCCTATATATGCATATATAGATGTATATATCTATCTATATCTATATATCTATAAATAGATATATATACATATATAGACATATATATCTCTCTGTCTATATATGTATGTCTATATCTATATATATGTATCTATCTCTATATATATATATATATATCTATATAGATATCTCTATATATCTATATATATCTATATATCTATTATATTCTTATATATATAATATATTCGTTGTTGTTATATAGTTTTTTTTCAGAACAATTTCGTGTCAGTGTCAGTGCCGCTGTCACCACGAGAGCTGTGGACTAGTAAACAACAATGACATCGACGAAGCCTTACGTGAACTTGTCATTTGTCACTTTTAAGAGTATAATGACGACTTTGGGACGGATCCAAGCACCGTCAGCATCAAAACATCTTTTTTCGGAGTGCATTGTCGGGACATTGCGTCTCCAGGTACGAACGCTCTCTATGTTAAAGTCGCGCTACGGTTAGGTCAATCGCAGATAAAATTCATAGCGCATCATGGCCCGGGGCAGAGATTGATTACATGAATACGCGCAGCATCCTTGCTCCGGAGAATGGTAAGGACCATATCTAGCCTCTGTCGCTAGTTGTCTTTTTTGTAGCTTCTAATACAAATGTATATACTTGACCCCGCAATAGCGTAACATTGTTAATGTCTATTGCAACAAGGCACTTTTGTAGCTGTCCCCAGCTGTAGACATCTTATCCCGAAATTCGTAACAAATATGAGTCGTATTCGACCTGCACGTCTCGTGCGGGTTCAAGTTACATACTGCGATTTATTTAATACCGACCTAAATTGCAATTTTTAAGACAGTGACAATGTCGAGTCATTTACCTTGTTTGACTTCCAAGCATACAAGTGTTGCAAAACTTTGACAGAGATTTTAAAACAAATGGCGCTAGTTGCACCTTGGAGATTTAAGAATGACGTTAATCAAAAGAATGTTTAGTTATGTGGAGACTGCGCGAATAAAGATCAAAGAGAACAATCACTAGATGCTCAACCTCATGTACCGTTAAGAGCCCACATTCCGTGAACACCATAAAGTTACGTTATTAGTAACTTTCTGACTGGCGTTAAAAAACCTCTCATCCCACACAATTATTGCGAATTTGCAAATCATGTGAACATCGTGATTCGTTATATATCGAGTAATTACGAAAACGCCGTGAAATTATTGGCTACATGATCATAACTTAGGGTCAGCCTTTGTCTTGGGAACTCGGACATTCTTCACTGAAATTAATAAAGCAGCATTGTACTTAATTCCCGACTTTCTGTGAAATGCTTGGGTTTGTACCTGAGTATTAGTTGCAACACAATGTTTAACCCAAACAAACATCTTCCAGAGCATAGTTTGTAACACAAACACCATGATAAATGCACATAATATGTAGTGATGTTTCGTTTCGTTTTGCCCAGTTATATTTGGTTCAGACAAATGATATGCCCCCATGGGACATAATCGGTATATTTTCCATTCTTCGGATGTACTCTTCCAACGCTTCTCGCTCAATGCACTTTTCACCTGGCGTACCTACAACATATAAGAAGCCAATCTTACATATATGCGATTGTACAACACAACATAATGAATATTGTCTGGATTTTTAATGAATAATTTCACCAAATTGTCAATATAGTTGCCTGTAGCCTCCATGAAATAACATTAGCGTTATTGGCACATTCTTTTATACGTCACAGTGCCGTGTAAAAGTCATACCCAGTATTCCACGTAAATGAGGCGGTTTTAGGACCAACATAGGTATATGTATATGGAACGTGTGGCAATGCAATTCCATAATATGGCTTCTGTTATGAAATAAGGGGTCGCTGAAATTATGCATTCATGTCGTTTGCAATTATTCAGAAAATACAACCTCATGCTCCTTCGACGTTTGATGATCAGCATGTATTTTAATGTATAACTTTTAGGAAATCTTGGTCGGCTGACAGAGGTTCATGATGTTTACTTTCAGTATGAATCATTCATGCACTTGACAAGGCGTTGTTATGTGAACAGACTGAAAATAAACCGAATGTCTGGCAGATTCTCGGAAGATTCTCGGAAGCATAACTGAGGCTTGGAATGTTATGAAAATACCACATGTAGGATGCGTCCGGTGAAGCGTCGTCAATATACGCAATCAGTGATGCACTAACTCACTCATATTTACCGGGAGGCGTGCAGCCGACGGGCAATAATGTGTCAGCTTGCCAATCCCCAGCGTGCGTCAACGTCTTGTATTGATCATAGCCTGATTATTCCATATGAAATTTAAGCATGCTTCGTTTTACAGCAACGGAGAACAAAGCCTTTCAATCGACGAAATAAACCACTTTATTTCCTGAGGTAACTCATTATACACTCCGAAGTACGTGACGGAAGTAATTCAACGAGAAATATATTGTATTTTACATGTGAATGGATAATCAGCATACATCTGTAGGATGGGCATTTCCCCTTTATTTGGCAGACAAGTACTGACAGTTATTTTGCCTGAATTGAATGAGCAATATTTCACTTGTCATGTATATTGAAAGCAGAATAGTTCTAAAGCATGAATGATATACCGAACACTAGCTAGGATTATATAGATATTTTACCCTTTTTCTAAACTAACAAGGGGTAAAATAAGAATTCGAAGAAGTGAAATATTTTCATGGAAAACATACAAAATCGCAATTCTTCCCCTATAAATATTTTTGAAGCACTCCAGGTTAAAGCATTCCGCATAGCACATTTACTCATATCATTATGATAACGATTTGGATTCAAATGTCAGCGCTGGCGATCGGTTCAATGTATGTTGGAATCCAGCTTCATTTGCACCTGGTTGCGTGTTGCCCTTTGGCCAAACCTTAATTAGCGAGTCTCAAAATGAGTTCCTCCTCTTTCACTGCTATATATACTAGCTCCAGCTCGACGAAAGGCTGTTATGTATCAGCTGTCTACTCCCCAGACGGCGCTAGTGTCGCATACAGGTTGTTGGATAATCAGCATTTATTAGTAGAATAGGTATATCCCCCTCTATTAGGTGGCCAAGTACAGACAGGTATATACATGAATGGAATGCTTATTCATGCAGATAATTCACTGTATCTCATGTATAGTTCGGCTAATAACAAACCATGACATGCGCCAGTTGAAATACTAATGATACTGGCAAACAGGGGCATTGTTGGCAAATATAACCAGATTCGTTTACGTAAGTCGGATATCAATGATTATGGCCATGAAGTACTGGGGCGTGAATACATATATATTGCAACACAATGTAAATTGAGCGCTGATTTCGCATTGCCGTTTGTCGGGACAAATGCCACACATATTGCCATGCTTTATCGACAGAGAAAAAAATAAGCAGCTTTGAGCATCAAAGAGATGACAATCTTGCATTATCAGCGCCACACTCCTAAATAAGATTATCTTTTATCGTTTATTGAAGACATAGACTGTGTAATATATGTGCAGGGCGCATCCGATGGATGAGGTTGACAGCACATACAAGAACAATGCTTGTTGAAATATTCATCAAAAGTCTTAGCTAATGGAACTGACAGCATGTTCAATTTTATATTTTGCTTTTGGAAATGAGATGTCACATCAAGGCGTCAGGCAATTATGCGAAGATTTATAACCACAGTTCAAGAAAATGAAGAAAAATCACTCAGGCTACAAGCCACTGCCGATAGAGAGCCTGACAATGACACTACTGCAAAATGTAAATTAACCTTTTAATTGTCGTAAACTTTTTTGTGGTTAAAAATTTGTGTGATTTGCATTAGAACTATTTGCAATGAAGTAAGCACTCAAACGACCAACAATTTAGCATTAGCTGGTCTTGCATGGAATATTAAAATCGCTGAATTCGGGTTGTTTTGTGTTGTGCGGTACCCACGTGATAGCCAAATATCACTGCTCAATGACGAACAGACTAGCATGCACATTCCTTTCTATTTACTCGCTACATTGCCATGAGTAAAAATATGGATTAACCTTATGCAAATAAAAATATGGACAATTATACGACAGTAGATACAAAACACAGCCACCATAAAATGCAATGACGCTTCCTCACACGTGCAAAAAGTGATTAGGTACCTATCATTAGTTGACCCCGAAAACAGTCGCAATCTCTCGATTCGTTTATAATAGAACATGCAATGTGTATCAGTCAGAAAGATAAGTACAATACATGTGTATTATACCATGCCAAGTCATCCTTACATCAAGCTGTGATGTTTATAACTTGTATGAACTACCATTGCTAACACATATTTTAATGAGCTATATAATCACGAATATGGAGTGTGTAATAGAATATTGGGATGCCAGGTGTAGATCAACCGCGTTAATAGTGTATAGATTATATCTACAATTGTAGTTTGGGGTCATATCTAGTTCAGCCAAATCAACACATATAACACGAAGCCTAGTAGCGAGTGACAATAGTGAACCGTCGCGTTTATCCTGCCTGCAAATGGGAACGAATCAGTGCCACGTCTTATATCGCTGATCATGCATGACTGTGTCTGGTGCAGTCGATCGATAAAGTTACTAAACTAACATGAAAGGGTGCAAGCAGAAGCCAAGGCTACAGGGACGGCAACACTAATTGGAAGATATCAAATTGAGCACTAACGAGGATTTGAGTAAGCCGATTATTGGTTAGTAGTTTCGCTTACAGAAAATCTTAGCTCGCTTCCACTCCAGGTAACTAAATTAAATACTAAGGATTAGTTATTAATCTACTCATGTATTACCGCTCAGTAAATCTAAACTTGCAAGGGAATGCAATCATAGGAATACGCTGACCTTTTGATAATTACGATATGCAAAGTAATTCGCGTGACCGGGCTTTGCCTTCTAGAGGGGTGAATAAATGAGCAGAAACGAGAGGTTCAAGTAAGCGGATAGAGCTAATCTCGTGCGTGGACAGTTGTTAATCGTTGTATGAGTGTGTCCTTAAGTGTACAATCGATCCATACATTTAATTAACCTTGCAATGGATCTGCCAGATGCCAAGCCTACATGGATGGTAGCACTAATTTGAGCAGCGCTCTTGGAAGTTATCAAATCGAACACTGATGCGGATTGTAGGAAGCCGATTATTGGTTGGAGCTTCCGTTTACAGTCTATTATAGTTCTCTTTGTCCATTCAATGTAAAGTAGTTCATCTGCTCATATATTTCACCTAAACCTGCAAGAAAATGAAATCAGAACATAGAGTTTACCTCTTGATAATTACGATACGCAAATTAATATATCATGCTCAGATTTAGCATTCTTGAGGGGTGATTGTAAGAGAATCAGCAGAAACAAGAGAATCAAGTAAGCGGCTAGAGTTGATATCTTTCTTAAACAGTCATCAAAACTCCCTTATGCTTAAAAGCGCTAACGAGCGATCGATTTTTCAATAGCTAGTCCGGTTAGCAATTATGGAAACCAACTGCTTCCATCAACTCCAAAAGCTGATGTCAGACTAAATACCTACACAAATAGAAGCAACTCGGAAAGGTATCCATATATTTGGGTTAAACAGCGAAATGATTGTCAGCTCAACTGTCCCCAAATTCACACCAAGGTAGCTGATTCAACCCAATAAAATTGATAAATCCCATGCCTATTTTGTCTATAATTGATCATCTAGAACCGGAAACAAACATTAATGCTGAACAATGTTATACGCTGCACTAAAAGCCAAATCATATTGTATATTACAATTTTGCTGAATAACGGAACTAGGTAGATATTTTCCTGATCTGTTGGATGACTTATCATCATGGGTGTCTGATGACAAGGTAAAAGTGGTCCTACGATTCGCTATTCGATATCGGTGACTAGTTCCTTGTTACTGCGCCTGGACTTCATGATCATTTACATACCAATCCTTCGTAATGTTTTTTTTTAATTTTTATTATTTTACCAGATTAGTCACGAAATCGAGTGATGAGCATGCTTCGGGGATGCTGGCTATGTATTTATAATAATTAAGAAATGATCATCTATAAACCACGTAACGTTTGTGTTAGAATGATGTATGCTGCTTTTGATTATGAACAATACTGAGGTGACGGATATGTGTACTCGCAGTCATTGATAATAGATACAAAGTTTTAAAAGTGCATTTGAAATATATTTCTTCGTTAAAAAAGCATGTGCTCTCTTCGTAAATATACGATTTACTTAAGTATGATATGTATAACAAGTATAACTCGATCTAATTAACTTTGGTGCTGCGTTTGCGTTTGCCATGACCATTCTAGGGAACATGCAATTACGTGCAGTTACACTTCACTCTCTTACATCGGAGACAAACTCTGAGAAGTGTAACCCCGCACGAAGATAAAAAGTATCCAACGCTGAAATTGTTTTGCAGTTACACTGACACCCAAGGAGCAGGTAACTACCCCATTCATCCATAATCGGACGAAAAGAGAGACATTACAAGGAAATATATGTAATCATGTAACCTGCTATCTGTAGAGGGCAGTTCACTGCAGGTAAAATGCTAATCTTGTAACTTGGTGGTTTTATCCTTATAGTATTAGTGAGCATCTCACAGTTATGCAGAAAAATAGCTGGCAATATGTTTATCAAGAGTTTCAGATGAAAAAGAAACAGCAATACAGAAAGGCAACGGTCGAGATGTGCCAGTTATCTGATAGTTGCGTAAAGATAACAAGCAACTGTGCTCATAATAAAGCTGAGTAAACATGTTATGGTTCTGTAATGGAATTTCTATAGCAACATCGGATACTTTGTAAGTTGTTATATAATGCCAAACAAGCAGCTAAGCACATTGCGTAACAAGTGTTTGGCACAAGATGGCAGTACTAGCTGGCGTGAACATTCAGTGTTGATAAAGTAACATAATCGTCTTTTCACCAGAAACTCACAGTCAAAATAAACACCTACAAATATATTTGTATGGCGATATTTTGTTGCTTACGAACAGTTCGCATTTTGGCTATGTCCCTACAGTTATGGGGCCTATGATTTTGAATGCGATATTGTCATTTGGTTTTGGCCATCCGTGAGATTATTTACACTTGCATATAAAGCTTTAATTTGAAGGCAGACTCTTATGATGGTTTATCATCCTATATTATTATTAGTATGTAGCCCACCAGGACGTCTATTGACGCTATTATAAAATAACAATGTGAAAGGTCGTCCGAGCCGGGTGAGGATTTAGATTCGCGCGACAAGGCCAATAATGGACAATGATTTGATGTGAATTCGATGATATAACAAATATATATATGATCTGACATGACACATTATATACGATAGCTTCGTGTTAAACCATAGTTGATGATAAAACTTACCCCTTTTCTATACTTATATAAAGTCACTAACTATCAGTGACCTTCCTCAGCCACAACTGCATCAGCATGCACAATATTGCCGACGAATCATCTCGTTCGAAAAATAATATTATATTCAGTACATTATGCAACAGGTACGCTCAACTATAGCTAGGGGCGCTGTCTCTTAACATTACAATCTATAAACTGGTGGTATAAGAGCTTAAGCTAACGTATTCATCATGATAAAACTCCAACCTATACTCGCTGTTTTCTGGTTTCAACAACTACTAATTTGCTTTTAGTTCATGATGCACGTTTGGCAACATGTAATTCATGATATAGAGTGAATAAATTTGAATATCAGTTGGATACAATTTGCGTGTCAGCACCTTTTGCCCCAAGCCCGTTCTCTATAAAATATTTGAGCATCGATGTATGGATGTAAAGCATAAATTTGTACTAGTTTACTATCTTCCCTTTTCGCCTTGGTCTGCGACGACAGATGAATGTCAAGTCGTTGCATATTGTTTCACAAAGCACACATTCAATATTGCACACTCGACACATTTGTGTCATGTCACCAAATAGGTGCAGTTTGTTCCGGTTGAGTTGAGACATAAAATGATAATTACCCTTGGATGTCAGAGTTGAAGTGGTAAACATACTTGCAGTAGTTTTCCATGACACGTGGCTGCACTAATGATAGGTTTAATCATTAACATGGACATGAGTGCAATTGAGCATTAAATGAAACGGTTTGATATGCCGATATTGTTGTACGGCTACACGTTAAACTGCATCAATGCCCGTGGCACGGCAGAACGATCCGAACATCGTTTCTCTATAATCCATTCAACTCAAACGAGCGGGTCGAACCAAACGCCTGCTTTTCGTATATTGAGCGCATCATTACTGGGGAGTATTTGAATAAATGGTCGATTTTTTTTTTAGCCGCCAGTAATAATATTGCAACCCTGGTCAAAAACATGAATACCATTCAGGAAAATCTTCTTAGAAGTTCAAATGCTATTGGAACTTAGTAGTTTCTACAGTTGTTACCCACGAAAAGTATTACGTATGCTGAACAAAATGATTCACAAATTGCCTCTCACTTCAGTATATATCTAGTGATATTGCTTATTCTTGAATATCAGAATTATATGAAGGGTTTGTTAATGCACTTCCTTGCTTCTGACAAGGTTGTAAATACACGTCATGGTGAAATGTCGTGCGATACTGGCAGTTGACCATTACGCGCGCAGATAATGACTTCTGTGGGCAGACACAAGTGGACTGTCTTGAATGCTTAAATGTACCCGGGCGAATCAAAAGCTATTACCGGATGATTAAAATTGGCAGCTAGCCCCTGATCACTAATATTCATTTCTCCGTTGTATATCACCTGTTTCAGGTGAGTGATCGCTTTAGTGAAGGTGTGAATGAGTCAGTCAGGCAGTAGGTGAGTGCATCATCACAGATTTCGTTATACTGAAATGTCTGACGAGATTGTGACCCATTTATCGCAAACTAAATATCACCGCAACTTAATGCATCGGTCGATGATACAACGCTCCATAGAAAGTAAGGCAGTTCCTCCCAATATCTTTAATGCCATTACTTAAGCATATTTTCATAGCAGTTCTCACGAGACATCCCCCAAATTCAAAGGGTTGCGCTATCTAACAGCTAATTTACATAAAATCTATTATGAAATATGGTGGAAAAAATATATAATCTTTATCGTCATCAGGGCAGCGATACCATGTACTGTTTATGCATGTTCGCGAAGGATCATTTTACTTGACATTATTTCTCTGGAGGAAAATAATACTAATTTATCCTCAAATCGACTTTCATGAATCAGCGACAAATATGAGAAAGCAACCTAATAAATAATCTAATGTGTACCTATATTTGACCTTTATTTTGTTGTATCAATAATAACCCATTTTAATACAAGAATATACTCGTGCTTCATATGTGTGCTATTTGATGTTATTTCTTGCAACCATAATTATTTTGCGAAATATTAACGTTTTGACAAAATAAATGTCAATGTTTCGTTATATCCATGCCTAAGAGAGTTGCCAATTGTACATTTTGAATAAGTTACGTATATTTATAATTGGTTCTGTTCTTTGAATACATTTGCTAGTGAGAGATCCTGCCAGAACAAACCTATTTCAATTTTGTATACATCGATTCTGTAAAGGTTCCATATAACATAATACATGAATTGTATAGGAAATAGATGTACCACCATTGATGTGCTTATCAATAATCCAACCCTTAACCGATTTCCCCTTTCTATATGCTGGTTTAGACGTTCGTGTATGCCATAACAAATTCATGATATGATCGGGCAGCTTGCATTTGTAAAATAACTAATATACATATCGCCGACTAGAATAGTCCATAATCTATATATATTCACTACTCACTCATGAACGCGTTATTCATCACATCATGCATGATTTAGCAATCAATTGCATCACCTGAACACAATAATGATAGAATTTACATCACAAAACGAATTCGAGGAACGATATGATTCTGATTGAATAAATATGACATCAGGTAGGCAGCCCATTCCCTGATATTATGCTGCGCCACTTCTTTTAATCATGCATGTAAAATTAAGCATGACAAATGTCTGAACATAATATCGCCTCGTCGCTCGTACAACCAGATCTGTACTTATGATGTACGTCACCCCGAGTGTCGTACAGAGCTTAAGTGACAAGGTGTATGATGTTGCTCAAGGCATTCGATAATCTTCTTAAAGGCTAATGGTCGGCAGACAGATTATTAAAATGGTCCAAAAAGTGTGTTATGCTTGAATTTGTGAAAAGAGATAGCTTTGAAGACAGAGGAGACATTTCAAATCACATTATCAGTAACAAATATTGAAACGATGGTAATCTTGGACCGCAGCAACCACAGGCGTCATAATCCGTGAACAATGATTTATGGTGCATTGGCGAATGTCACATGACGTCATCGGGTATAAAGCAGGCGATTCAATTAAGGTTGAATTGGCAGCCCATTTAATTTTCAGAACGCTTCCCACAAGTGACATTCATCAAGTATCAGTCTCAGACTATTAGACAGACCGGACGTTTAAAAAGGTGTATTGTTTTCGTAAGGATATGTCACTTCCAAGCGTCAGGTAATTATGTAACGATTTATTGGCTGCACTTAAGGCCTCCGTATTGGTTCGCCTGTTGCATACTGCAAGTTGTTGACAGAGCTTATAGTCAAGTGACAACAAACACTCACTTCAGCTAGGGTGCAATCCAAACATATCATAGGCGACGAAAGTTCCCATAATAATTCAACGACCAACTATTACTTTACCTATTTATACTTCTGTTTGTTTGCATTCTGGAAGCAGACATCGTTATAATCATTGGATGACTGCGTTTCACTGGTAGTATACATGCGACCGATTCATGAATATGACATTAACTGCAATATATCAGGCGCGTGTGGTAGATGCAAGCTGTTGCTTAGGCTACTATCGCGGTTGCACTCATTAGCATGTCGTCCATCAGGTATTTCACTAATTATGATGTGGGAGAGCCGGTTTTCGGTTGGGGTTCCGGTTACAATCCCTGATGGGTCTTGTCGTTAGCTTCTCATAAAGTAAACCTTATGGAACGTACTTCCTCTTCTCGTGTTGTAACAGCTAATTTTGTTTTAACAAGGGACTGTGTCCAAAGGGGTTGTCTAAAGACATTTGTATGTATCGTGCAGTGGTCTAACGGATTAACTGTCCTCACAAAACAGAGTGAACAGTTGCCACTGCAATTTTGAGCATACAAAATAAAACCAAGCCAACTATTAGTACAGTATTGATGCTGTTAACTATTTCATTACCATGAAATAAGTTGTCTACGTACTTACATATCCGGAAGCAGCTATGGCGAGAATTGGTGCATTAGAGTTCATGCTAATGCACTTTTACCAAGCAACGCATATCGAAGTGGTGGATTTACTAGCATTGAAGAAATCCATTATTGTTCTGTATGGTAGTATTGTGTTGTAATCACCCTGGCAAACGTCAGGATTGGTTGACAATGCTTAGCAAAGCCACGCATTGTACAAAAGAGAACATTGTGATGAAGTACTCATATTGGATCTTACAACGAGTGGAACCTAGGGGAAGTTTTTCATTTGTATATGACTTATCCGAACTGGTTTTGAATGCACTAACAGTAGGAAACACTCCCGATTATCACCCCACGTTTTGCTGCACTGGAACGAAAGCGTCTACCAGCTGTACACAACTCCCTTGCATCAAATGCAAAGGAACGGAGCACTGGTAACACTCAACCAACTACGTATACCAGCGTGCATTATTGTAAGCATAGAAGCACAATTGGCTCCCCAGAGCTTTATGATGCAATGGTGCCGCGTGAATCACCTCTCCTTAATACACCCATGTGTACCCTTTATGTGCAGTTAAAGCACGTTGCAAAATGGTGGCGAGCGGTAATATCATAAAGACAAATCTGACGATACAAAGCGACATTTAATGCAATTAATATCGACTATGCTGCGCAAGGCACATTGCAATAAATTATCCTCCCATTGCTATATTGTTTTGCCATTTTGTGTAGAGCCACCTTGCTTATTGTGTTCACATCTGGTGTCGTTCTGGAGTAGTCCAGACTTAGTATGATTCCCATTTCAAATGGCAGCATTTATTTTCCTTACAGTGCAACAGAGGTTATCATTGGGCTAGTTCCGTGTTTTTGATATCATGAAGGGGCTTCCAGTTGAAAACGGATAACTTACTACGCTGGCCTCAATGAAAACATACGCTTTAGTGATGATAAACAAATATTCCGTTTCCCCAATCGATTTGACGGTTATTTTCAGGGCTGCACCGGGTTTGTTGTGTCAAAAGGAGTTTTTAATACCTTCTTCTACTTTGTTAATTTGATAGGATATGAGGCCCTATAATTCTTCGGCTCGCCAAAGAATCATGGAAATTTTAGCCGCACATCTATTTATTTGAGTCGCTTCTTTGCCACTTCTGCTCTATCGACACGTCACTGAAATTAGCCACTTAATATGTCTTTCGGCCATTAATGTTGATTACAGCCACACATTAAATTGTCTAGGATTACGTTATGTAGATCTCAAAATTGCCGTGTGGGCAAATTTGTGCGAATTTATGCGCTTTCAGTTCAACGGAAGACAGCCAAACATTGAAGCATGAGCTCTTGGCATGGCTTTCGACGCTGCGCTGATCATAATTTGATGGCCTCATAATGCATATATAATAATGTACTCCGCATTGTTGCTCATTATAAAGCATATATGCGAAGACGATTATATTTACCAGGTGTAATCTTTGTTGTGAAAACCGCACTCCATGTCAAAAGCTTATTATATACTAACAATCTCCGAAAACAACCTGCTTGTGGGTCACATAAAAATACACATTAGGTCTCTATAGCCTCATGTTCGGTATACGGATGTTGCATTCCTTTCGCTGGCGCTATTGGTACAAACCCCATGAGAAAGAATCGTGTCATGTGAACATCCGCTCATTTAAATGTTCTAATCATCCTGAAGAATTGTGAAATTATTTTTCAACAAGAGGCTGAAAATAGAATCCTCACAATGAACACGCTGATGCATAGCTGTGTAGTGTCGTAATTTCAGGGAATCATTGTTACTATAATGAAATATGTATCATGTAGAGGCAGGCCGAGTAGTATATGTATGCATCTTTTTTGATCGTGTATGACGTGAGGATGACGTGAGAAACCATTGTGCAATATATTTTTCGTTGGCGGATCGTTTGCGGATTCGGGGTGGGGTATTTCATCATCATTTTGGTGACCTTAGAATTGCTTAGCTTTGCTAGCTGATGTGATGAATGTGCGGTATGGCGGTGAGTTCATTTTTTACGGTTTTATTGAGAAGGAGTTTGTAAATGGCTATTAAAAGTCAATAAGCGGTAATGGTGTTGAAAAATTGAGATGTCAAGGATAGCGTTATTGTTGGCGGAGTATTCACCTGTTGCTCTTAATATGAAGACGGTCTTTACGAGGTTATTAGTAGCTATTAACTTCCTTTATCCCATGACATGTGGTGATATATTGAATTGGTGACCTTACAATTGGAGTGCTATGTCCTGAGGGAGTTTGCTGACCTTAGCAACCTGATGTGATGGATTGGCGCTATTTGGGTGAGGTCATTTGGAGGGATATGTGATTTCACAATCTTCTCGGATATGTCGTCATAGTTTGTTGAGGCGTTTGCTGACCTAAGCTAAGTGAAGTAATACCTCGTGTCATGAAGAGTATATAAAACAGGATAGGATGATCTGAGGTCCTCATTCACAATGGCTGAGAAACGGATGAGCGACGCCGACTTGTTAAAAGCCGTGGAACAGATTGAATCTGAGCAAGTTAAACCTCTATACACACGATACTTTGCACAGTATTCGATAGTGGTTTGGAATAAAGATGTAGTGTTTTTGAAAAATAATTTCATGAAATGCCACATAGAGTTGGGGATGAACTGTGTATTGGACTGTGGTTACGAAATAGCTGCTGTCACAGAAACTTCGAAACAGATAGAAGCGGGAGAGGAGAGTCGTGTCGAGGTCTCTATTGGTGCAGACGTGACGATGAGTGTACGAAATCCGGTCCCTATGGTGCTGATAAAGAAGAGTCACGTGACAATGCGAATGGACGGTTACTCGTGGGATATGTTTGTAGAAGCGTGGGAGGAGTTAAAACAGCTGTACGGAACCCATGTGGCGAGAGGAAAATTAATGGAGGAATATCTCACGGTGGTGTACACAGACACGCTTATCGATTTAATAGAAACCCTAATACCAGAAAAATGCCACAGATGTCAGATATACCACCCGAGTCAGCGACAGCATAATCTTTGTTTGGTGGCAGAACCTGAAGAACAAGTTCGAATGTGTATGGCGGATGCTCTAGAACGTGTTGACGAACAATATGTATCAAGTTTATGGGAATTGAGTATAGCTTTAATCGACCCCTGCCCCTCGTGGTTGGAACGTAGCAAATGGTTGTGTGTGGACTATAGGAAATATAGGTTAGAGTCGGTGAAATCAGATATTGAAATACGTGTAATTAACAGATTGTGTAATAAATGAGTGAAAATACAGGACTGTGTTTGTTTCTTTTAATTATTATTTGGAATATATGTTATAAAGAGTTAAAAATTGGTGGGTGGTCATTTATGGCTTAGATAGTCTGAGAGTGACATCAACATGACGGATACGTATAGCAGGTTGTCTGTTTTAAAAGACAAGTTACAGATGCATGCACAACTAACTCGAGAACTGAGAGACAATAAGATATATAGACAAATTAGTATAAATCAACAGCGCTCGATGGAGCAGGTTATGATTTTGATACGGCGCTTAGTAAAGCGATCGAAGCTAGAGAGTGTTTAATGGATCGTCAGTTAACTGCGTTCATGTCCGAAGATGAGATGGATTAAAGTATTATAAATATCTAATTATAAATATCGGTTAACAACAAGTTTACTGGCAGTAGAGTTTGAATCTTTAAAGCAACGACATGGAAACTTGTGTAGAATGTGACGAATGTCAGAGACTCGCTGAGACCCAACAACCATCTGTACCTGCTCAGGGTAAACACAGAACCCTGAGGTTACGGCGTTGTCCTCTGTGTCAATGTGGGTTTGTAACAAAGGCGCTTTTGACCCAACATTTGAAATATAACTGTAATTATAAGCTCTACATATACAATCGAAACTTAAGGAAAACAAAACAAACACAACAAAGCAGAGGAAGGTTGTGACGTAATCGGAAAGCTTACCTTCCACGCTCGAAGAACCCACAACCTGATGTGTGTGTGTGTGATTGACCAGATCTGACATTAACTTGTCACGTGATCATGAAAAAAGCGCTGACATCAGCTTAATTTAGTCGACACGTGATCATGAAAAAACCCCTTACATTATCTCGATCAGGGGATAAATAATCGAACACGGACCGATTTTTGTTTCATTCAGGATGGCTGAGGAGAACAGCAAGGAGTATGATTACATTGATGGACCGTTGTATACCAGTCGCCATAGTGGTGGCTTTCAAATCACACAGTGGTTTAGTAACCCAGATGATTTGATCAATGATTTACACATTCGCGATCGATGGAGCGGACATAAAATAAAATTACCCTCAAATGACTTTCTCAGAAGAGGGACGGCTCTTACATCACTCACCGTATCGTTGATTGACGTGGAATCTGGCCAATCAGACGTTGATATGGAGGTCAGAGTGTTTGACAATGCGATTGGTCGAGTGAAAGCCCCAGTCCCCTATATTGAAATTACCTGTGAAAGCGTGACCATGCGCTTTGATAGTTTCAATTGGTGGCAGCTCATAAAAGCTTACGAAGAGCTAACAGCCCGCAGACAAAAGATGGATGACCAAGGAACGTCGCACGATGGGTGGGATATGATAATCAGCCTTTACAGTGGTTTGATGAAACCAATGCTATCTGACATAGCTCAAGAACCATGCGAAGAATGTGGAACGGGGGTATGTCAAGCCGAGAACCAACAAAAAATGTATTCACATTGTGTTGGAAGAGCCTTGGATAAGGTGGATGAAAATCACGTCACTTTATTATGGCGCTTGTTGTGTGAGCAACACAATTTGACTGAACTATGCCTTTGGCTCTCTAGAGAATATCGGGGGAATATGTAAGGTTTTTGTGTGACCGCCAAACACTGGTCTAAAGTCTTAATGGGGGAACCGTATGACTGTAAATATAACACAATTATTAGACGCATGAATATATATGATTGGTGATTGAATAAAATAGTGATAATGTACTTAAGTTGAATTTCTTTTTGAGTTCTACTTATCACGACACTATCTGCCTATCCTATCTATAAAAAGAGCAGGGAACTGAGAATGATATGTATAAGAATGGATCGAGCCTTAAAACACCCCTTTAGTTGCGTGATAGCTGGTCCGAGAGGCTGTGGAAAAACTTACTTGGTGAGTGAGTTAATCAAAGGTAATCACATTGAGCCACCACCCGACTGAATCGTGTGGTGTTTCGGAGAGTGGCAAGCAATGTACACTCAACTACCTCACGTGGAATTTGTAGAGGGGTTGAATTTTGAAACAGACCCTCAACAAAGAACCTTGTTGATCATCGATGATTTGATGGAAGAAACTGATGAACACGTCACTCGCCTATTTACCAAAGGGAGTCACCATGGCAATCTTAGCGTGTTGTATTTAGTACAAAATTTATTCGGAAAGAGTAAAGAACATCGAACAATCAGTTTGAACGCTCATTATTTAGTTGTATTTAAGAAACCCCGGGACGCTTCACAAATCATGCATTTAGCCAAACAAATGTACCCGCGAAACATCAAGTATGTACAAGAAGCCTTTTCGGATGCTACTTCGCAACCCCACGGTTATTTGTTTATCAATTTGAAACAGGCAACACCAGATCACTTACGGCTACGAACTGACATAATACGACCCAATCAAGTTGGCTAAAATGGTGTTACCACTGGTTCGAAAAGTTTTACCTGTCATTAAAAAATACGCCTTGAAAGCAGGAGTGAGGGTGGTTGGAGATTTGTTGGGAGGGAAGTCTCTGAAACAGTCGGCTAAGAAACGATTGTTACAAACCTGAGAGGAAGTGTTTGATCAAATAGTTCACCCAAACAACCGCGTCGCCGATCACCAGTTTCTATAAAACGACTCCCACGAGGTAGGAACAGTAGTTCACGCCGTCGTCGTGGAACAACTCGGAGGTTGCCAAAGGATATTTTTGGTTAGATCATAGCACTGGTACACCCCTAATCTTGTCCCTGTTTCAAAAGTGAATTAGACCTATTTTCGATTCCCCCATCTCAAAGCAGTGTCGATCATGGATCGTGGATCGAATTCCATCCGGTAGCTGCTTTAGGTTCGGGTCCAGTCGAATTCTACATCAGTGGCTCGGGTGATGATTTCATCGATCTGAACGACACGTATTTACAAGTGAATGCCAAAGTGGTGAAAAAGGATGGGGAGGTCTTGGCGGCTGATAGTGCTGTAGCACCCGTTAACCACTGGTTACACACACTCTTTTCCCAAGTTGATGTCTCTCTCAACGAAAAACTTGTGTCCTCCTCGACAAACACATACCCGTATCGCGCTTATATGGAAACGCTATTGAGCTATGGTTCAGAAGCCAAAAACTCTCAGTTAAAAGCTAGATTATGGAACTAAGACACCCCAAAGCACATGGACGCCATGAGTGGTACTGACAACAAGGGGATGATAGCTAGAAAGAAACGAGCTCAAGAGAGTTGCATTGTGGATATGATGGGCAAATTACATTTAGATTTATTTAGTCAAGAACGCTATTTATTATACGGCGTAGATTTGAAGTTGCGATTAGTATGCAGCAGTGACATCTTTGCCCTTACGGCCAATCCTGCAGAGGGATTTGCCCCTAAAACAGTTCTGCAATCCGTGACCTTATTCGTACGCAAAATAAAGTTGAACCCCACCGGGCAACTAGCTCACATTAAGGCTTTAGAACGAAGCCCAGCTAAATACCCCATAAGACGCATAGAAACCAAAGTGTTTTCTGCATCTCAAGGAGCTATGACAATCAATCAAGAAAATTTATTTTTGGGATAGTTACCCAAACGAATTGTAGTCGGAAGTGTTGATAATAGGGCGTTCAACGGTGATTAAACTCAGAACCCCTTCAACTTTAAGCATAACAACCTCACATTTTTAGCTCTGTACGTTGACGGGCAACAAGTGCCTGCAAAACCCTTACAGCCCGATTTTAATCACCATATATACACCCGCAGTTATGCTAATTTATTCATTGTCACTGGACAACTCTATCAAGACGAAGGCAATGCCATAAGTTGGAGTGATTATCCCAATGGCTATGCACTATTCGCTTTTGATCTGACCCCCGACCTGGGTGATAGCGTCACTCATTTAAATTTGTTGAAACAAGGAAACGTGCGCTTGGAAATGCGTTTTGGCACGGCCCTAGAATGTACCATTAATGTCATTGTGTATGCCGAATTTGAATATGATTCAAATTGACCGAAACCGTAACGTTCTGTTTGATTATGCTGCCTAACAATGGATACCAGACAATAACACGAGCTCTTACAAAAAGACGCTTTCACTCGAGCTACTGTGCGCAGAGTGTTTGCGCGGAATAAATTACCCCGCCATGTCAACTACCCCAGCGGCTTCGTTTGTAACACTGATCCCGCTTCCAAAAAAGGCAAGCACTGGGTCGCTATTTTCATTGATCATAATGAAAGAGGCGAATATTTTTATTCTTATGGACTACCTCCTATTTATAACGTATTTGTGAAGTACATGAACAAACATTGTGTGACCTGGACTTATAATTCTAAGACATTACAAGACTTCAATTCCAATACTTGTGGACTTAATTGTTTGTATTATTTAAAGAGACGATGTCGTGGAATAAGTTTGAACCAATTGCTGGCTGTATTTACCGACGATTATTCAACCAATGATAAGCTGGTGACATGTTTAATTCAAGGGAAATAAACAACGCGTGTTGAAAATATACGATGTTTTTATTCTTAGTTTCTCACACAGCATATAAACATCAATTTCTTACAGAGCGCACATCCATCGATTACACAGTACCTTAACTTCAATTTATTACATAATAACACATATCAATTTCTTAAATAGCATATTTATGTATCACACATCTAACGGTTTAGTGCTTACACCATCTGCACTCACAATTCTCTTGGGGTAAAAATAACTTAATCCATATCTAATTTGCGTATACGAATACATTGTGCTATTGTTAACGCAAAAGCCACGGTTCACACCGCGACCCGAGTTTTGTTCTCTCAGCACATTCATATATTTCTCTTTGTTCAGTTCGTTTTGACGTTTATTGAGTCCTTTACACAAGGTTTCATCTGTACATAGGCAAAATCAGATCTCGCGACATACTTGTAAATAAAATCATAGTAAATTTCAGGCATTCTTAATTTGGCATATTGATAAACATAATAGCCTATTTGTTGGGGCAAGTTGAGATCAATGGTGGTTTTGGCCGTGTCGATTTCAAACAGGTTGGGGGTTAATTCGTTCAAGGCTCTGAATCTTTTGTCGTTGATCAATTTCTGACCCTCTCGGTAGTCGGCGTATCTGACATCATGGTGTTTATTTTTATCCGTGACGCATATACCTACAAACATAGACAAATACATAAGCACTTGACAGGTATTTTTTTTTCTTTTTCAAATCACAAATTTGAAATAAATTTGAAAATAATTAAATAAATATATTTTAAAATAATACATTTTAGTATATTTACCATAGGCCAAATTTCCAAGTAGCTTAAAAGTTTCGGCTATAACGGTCTGACTTGGGTCAACATCACCCCCACGTCTACAAACCAACAAGAACATTATCAAAAAATTAAATAAAATACAACGCTTGAAAGAGTATAACATATAACTCCACTCGTATATTCGTACATACGTGGCGTCTGATACGGTCTCGGCAAATCGTTTGAAACAGGCTGTGGGTTCATACTCCAGTGTTCGGTATATCTTTGTGATCACCAGGCCATGTTCCAAGTACCATTTCAGTAGTGGGCTAGCAAGCAATATTTTCACACCTTTGTAGCTCCCTATCAACGTCCGCCATTCCGTCGATATGAAAATATATAATAAAAATCGTTATGACATCATAATGATCGCAACAACATTCCTTATACATCATGGAAAGCTTCCAGCTGTCGTTTACTCACTTTCATAATGTCCTGTTGTTCGGCATAGTCTCACATACTTGTATTTCGTTTCCACAGTACATTTGTTTTTGTGGCGATGTAATTTTCTCTCACTTTTCCACAGCTTTCCACAGGTACCACAAATAAATGATTTGCTATAAAGGTCAAAGTTTTTTATGTAACTAAAGTGATTTTCGTGCAGGTTCAATTTCAAGGTCGAAGTGAATTTTGTACGCGTTCGTTTGACCAAAGTAGCTACCTGAAACACATATAACAAAACGATCACATCCCGTTTCTCATATTTACATTTCGATATCCAATGATTACATCGTTTATGTTGTTACTTTCGACGTCTTCAAGAGGTACACATGCGAATGTTTTTTTCTTTTGTTTGGGGTAAGCAGTCTTAAACAATGTTTTTGCTGCGTTCTCTAGACCCGTGATCTTCGCTCCTCTGTGCAAGGGCCCTGAAAAAACACAATCGGTCTTGATACGGTTTACCGGTGGTTTTCTTTCGGTCTAACAAGTTGATGGCTCTATTTCTTTTCAGGTGTTCCGGCATAACAGGTTGTGGGTAGTCGATCACGTGATCATCGACTGGGTTCACAAAGATGGTCAAATTAGTCACTTCCTCTACACGTCATTTCGAATCCGGTCCTTGGTTCTGGGCATAGATTAAAATGTCTGTTTGTGTTATTTCATCCATAGCCCTGTCAAAATCGTTCGCATTCCGCACAACTAGAGGTGTTGGTAAGATTCGATGGTTGTTAACTGACGAGTGAAAGTACCGCAATTCATCTGTTTCTTTGTGGCGTAATAAGAATCCATAACTCCCGTTGATTTTAAAGGCTGAATCGCATTCCTCAAATATATTCTGATTGAGCTTAGGTACATTTTCAGATAAACTATAATTGTAAACCGTTTGTAGCCTTCCAAATCGCATATGAGTCCGTATAGCTCTTTCATTAACAGCCAAGACAGCTTCTGTCAACATAATCATCTATAACCTGTCAATATGAATATCAACCAATGTCATAAAGATTTACGTAATTCCTCAATTCTACCCCGTAATAGACCTACCCTGTAAAAGACCTACTCTTGGCATTGTCGACCGCAGGCCCAGCTCCTGTTTGTGTCACAGCCGTTGTGAGTTGAACTTGGTTCAAACAATCCAACGCTGCATTGGCCTGTTCGATTTCATAAGCGTCTCCCGTCAACACTGAAACACACACGCGTAACAAAAACAAAAATAAATAAATAACTAAATAAAAAAAAAACCACTATCAGTCATGTATGACGTATATCCGTTAATTCTATAATTCAGGTATAGAAAATAAAATCATACTCACTACTTTCCACCTTGATTTGTTCTACCGCTTTTAACAAGTCGGCATCGCTCATCTGTCTACTGCATTTGTTAACATCATTGAAAGCACCGACTGTCTTTTCTCAGCCATGGTGAATGCAGAACTGAGACACTTTCGCGTTTTATATACTTCTCATGACATAAGGATGCTAAGCTCAGCAAATTATGACGACATATCTGAGGAGATTGTGAAATCACATTCCAAAATAGAATGATGTCATCAAAATAGCGCACAGCTTAATGTATTGCCAAGGTCACAAAGATCGTCAAGGACGGTGATGAAATATCTGAGGGGATTGTGAAATCACATTCCCAAAATAGAATGATGTCACGAAAATATCTGAGATGAATGGTAAATCGACCGACACCCAGAGTTGACAGTGATATAGGCTTGAGTAATTTTTAGCACTTTCACCACGCAGCTCACAATGACTCGATTGGTTTGATACGAGTCGTTTCCTAATGACCATAGAAGCGCGTCATGAATTCAGCGATCAGTAAATCACAATACCCAATTGTGTGATTATACCACAGATTCGTCAAGTGCAATTAATAACACTAACACCAGTATAATATATATATATATATATATATATATTTATTTATTTCTAATTAATTTCTTCAATCTTCATCCTACAAACAAAACAAATTATTTTTTAATCTCTGAGAAAGACAAAAACGAAATTCAAGAGAATCTTAAAGCTTTTTTTTCGGTACTCAAGATTCTCTCGTAATAGATGTTTGGGTTCCCTGCATACAAAGAAATATAGACTTACAGCAGATACAAAAGTCAACGAATCTATACTACGATATAGCTTGTTTTAAGTGAATACTCACAGTACAGGATAGCCTGTTATGAGAGAACCACCCTTCATGGTGACTTTCACCCAATTGGTGGGTTCTGACACATAACCAGGGAACTGCCCAGTAACTCCGACTGTATATTTGAAAAGTTTATAAAATACTATTTTATTATTTCCAAATTGCTCCTCTAAATCCGGGTTTTTACCGTCTGTTCAATTAAATCGTAATAAGCAGAATCATTAAACATCGATTTGGTAGGATCAGTAGAAATAAAATGAAATGCCAAAATAATTTCAAAAACTATTTTGAAGTAAAGTTACCATCCGCTATTTGTAACCCATAACTCCGCCCCCATTTTGAGAAATATCCAATGGTCAAGTTTCAACCCATCTGTCGTTATATTCTCAATGAGTTAGTTAGAACACAATTCAAATTAAAGTCACCTGTTATTTTCCCTCGTATGTAATTGAATACTCATATGCTAGTAAGATTCATTCACATGAAAACATACTACGAACATACTACGCAAAGTAGCGTTATGGCTCTTTCACCTGACCCAATCTTTCAACACCATTACCGCTTATTGACATTTAATAGCCATTTACAAACTCCTTCTCAATAAAACCGTCAAAAATGAACTCACCGCCATCCGCACATTCATCACATCAGCTCGCAAAGCTCAGCAATTCTAAGGTCAACAAAATGATGATGAAATACCCCACACCGAATCCGCAAACGATCCGCCAACGAAAAATATATTGCGCAATGTTTTCTCACGTCATCCTCACGTCATACACGATCAAAAAAAGATGTGGTTACGGTTACATACATATACTACTAGGCTGTGGTTCATATTTCCTTCACATACCGCTCAAAACGCTCATCTACTGCTTTGCTGTATGGTCGTTTGGTAATTAGTAAATAATGGGAATTTCACTATTCATTTGCAGTATCAATGACTGTCAATTTACCCGCACAGTTCTCGCATCATCGAATGACTGACTTTGACTTCATTTGGCAATACTGTGAATTTAACAATGCGTCGTGAATAACATACAATAAACTTATACCTCGAACGTCTTTCAAACATAGCTGCACTGGGCACAAAACAGGCTGCAGCAGACAACCGAGACATAGCATGCCGACCAGCCCGACGAGCTAAAAAAAGCCAATATAAAAACCTCTTTCGCATCAAGGAATAAACAGCAAAAAAGGAATATGCTCATTGTAGCACTTGCAGGTAGGCGACATCCTCACACTGCAAATAGCGTAATATTCATACTGTCAGATAAAGTTTGTCCCATCATCACACGCTATGACATCTCTCAAGCTGGCAAGTGTCATAAATTAACAGCAGGCAGCAAATGGCAACAGTTTCTGGCATGAAGGGGGGAATGAACGAGCTAATAAAAGCCATTATAAAAACCTGTTTCGCATCAAGGAATAAACGCGAAACTGCAATATGCTAATTGTAACACTTGCAGATAGACGATATCCTCACACTGCAAACAGCGTAATATTCATACTGTCAGATAAAGTTTGTCCCATCATCACACGCTATGACATCTCTCAATCTGGCTAGTGTCGTAAATAAGCAGTAGACAGCAAATGGCAACAGTTTCTGGCATGGAGTGGGGAATGAACGATTTATTGGCCATTGTGATATTTTGTACTAATGTGCATAATGCGCGGGTGAGTGATAATCCTATAAGTTGCAGAAGGCGCATGGCTACAGCCTTTGTTGGAATGCAACAGAGCGTGGTTGTTCCTACAATTCCTACAAATGATAAACAAATCTGGAAACTTGACAAAAGTGAATGAATTGAAGCTGACATATTGTGTTCATATTGCATGCATTGATTTTCACGCTGCCTTTAAAACACAGATTAAGCACCTAACGTGATTAAATACATATTTTTGCTTCCTATTTGTTCTTGAATGTAATTAAGATTCAATGTGGTTAATATAGTCATATACTACTATATCGGATTAGATGCTCAAGTCCAAAGGCGTCCTGTCAATGGTTAACCAGGATTAACTAAAATATCACGATACTGAAGCAGTCCGTATTGAACCAATCACTTTGTTATATCTGATCGCAAATTTGTTTGTTCTGTATGTACCGATACAGTTACTTCGTACCCACCAACTGCAGTGATAAGGGTGCAATAACACGTTGTGTCTAGTTATCAAATGCCTTCAAAAGTTTAACATCGTATTTGTTGATCGTGCATATTAACAAGTAACATAATCGTTGAAGCTTTTGTGGGGTGTGGCTTATGGTAGTGGTGAGCACCAGACAACGCCGTACAGCCAAGACGCATTTTTCTTTTTAAATCTATGGAAGCTTAGCAATTATTCATATTTTTAAATTGCCTATGTAATCAATGTAAACTTACACATTAGGTCATTTTCAAATCATCGTTTGATGCCACAAGTGTGCCTTTTAATATAGGTAGAGGGGTAATAGCACATTCTCAGTTTAATCCGGTCAATGCGTTGGTACAACTATTTCAGCACTAACAAAATTTTATGCCAACCAGCTGGATGATTAACTACGAGGGTTTTACGGCAAAGTCCAAGAAGAAGAGTATATCAGTACTGAATGTAAAAAATTAAATGACATTATATCAGAGCTATCTCAACTGCTTGTATCTGCCAGGCGAACCTCATTTATGTTGCTTAAAATCATTCCAAGAATGTAGTGTAAGAAAAACATAGGGGAAGATTTGCATTGAATATATGCTTGGCAAATGGATGATTAATAGACAAATACCAGACTGTGCAATCCCTGACAATCAATAATCGTATATGATTACAGGTTTAGTAGTTTTTGGGTTTTGCAGGTATAGTCGTTACTTGGCCGGTTGACGTGGCTTTGTGGTAAACTGTGTCCCATTTCGGATAGCAGGTTGTAGGTTCTACCCCAGGGTGTAAAAACTGGTTCCCCATGACTCGGATCAGTGCGATAAATGGCGGTCTCATCTCTGAACGGGGATGCACCCAACGCGGTGGCTAAGTAGTATCGTGCTGGATGTTCATCCCAGTGGTGTGGGATTTGCAGCATTATCTGTGCGACGGGTTTGTGCTAAGTGGGCGCTAGCACATTACAATCATCCTCAGTTATCACTATCGCAATACCCCCATTATTACCATTATCATTGCTAGGTGTTATAGTTCACTGGCTCAGTGGTTAGCTAATACTTAACGTCACTCACACTCTAGCAATATGCATTTTGATTAGAAGTATACATTTCGTCAGCAAACAGCCTCGCTGTACCATGATGTAAGGACGCTTCGAATGTGTGCAACATCTGCAAACCTCGTAAATAATGCATGTTCATGATTACTTTATATTTATTAAGTTCATCATCAACTATGGTATCAAACATAGGTCTTCAGGTAAGGTTACGCGTTGGTGTACACCATGGGCCAGGCTAAACCTCTCTTCAATGGTCGGTATTGCGCCATGAAACTGATATCATTTGTCAAATTCAATAGTATCTTTATCGATGTCATGTCGACGAGATACTATCACATCAGTATTTCCGCATATTCATCATATACATAGATGTGGGAGGAGTTGGTTGGGGGGAGGGGTATAAATACTACCTGCTATGCGACACCATGTTGGTTACACATGTATTAAGAATTTGGTACCCCACAATACACAACGTGGAGAAAAATCAATGGTACCATTGATGACATTTGTATCGTATCTGCAATTTCAAGTAAGCCCAGTCTATGCTGGTGCTACCCGAACGCCGACTCGAATTATAATAATGAAGTCCTTTGTTGACATGACTAGCACATATTGGTATGGCTTCAATGCGCTTTGTAGCCACTTCAATCTCTACACACAGCTAGACGCCGACAATGAGCTCAATGGTGAATCATTAACTCCTAAATGCTCTTAGTGCTTAGCGGTGAAATATGAGCTCATTGATAAACCCTCGCGACTTCGTTCTACTATAATTATCGCAATATAATTGATTACAATCGAATTGTTTACACTTGTTGTTGATTCAGTAATTAAGCGCATGCTGCAATATTTAAGCGCAGATTATCCATTTTGTCTAGTTCTAAAGATTGCTTATTCGACAATTATTGTCCACATTGCTCCTGTTTTGTCGAATGGCATCGCATATCCGAATTTTATGCGCCCAACAGCAAGTCTTTCATTACAAAGAGATAAGCTAAATTTTTTGAGTTGATCTCGGTTTAAGATTTAATTCGAGTCAACAGCTATTGGTAGACAGTGCGGTGGGCATGCATTGCCTATTGCGTGCTACGAAGCCTTTGTACAATGTACCACCCGTAAAACAGCTCAGATGCTGTTTGTTATTAATTTATTGCATGTCGTCCAAACCACAATCATGTAAACGGCACCAGCAAAATAGTTGGGCTCATGTAAACATGACAATATTGCACTGTATTCATGTCATTGTGTTGTGTCTAAGGTTGATCAAATCATAGAAAGCTGCATGTGCCAAACGTCAGCACTGTATGCACAGTTTCCTTTTTTACTTTGTTGCAATTACGCTGTGCATGAATGTCAAATGCATTAGCAACTTATTGTGTACAGGCAGTAAAACACAAGTGAACTTATCAAATGGTAACACGCATTGAGATAAATGTGTTCATTAGTCTGTAGACGCGGTTAATGGAACAATCACAATATACTGAATGTAGCCCAGCGTGACCGACAACGGGTTTTCATGTACCATCAGGGTACCTTGTGTGCAAAAACTAATTACTGAGAGCACCGGCACAGTGATAGCATGGCATCCGAGTTTGTCAGTGACTACATTGTGATGCATAAACAAAATAAGTCGATTCACAACCATTTCTCTAAACACTCTTGGTGGCTAGAATATTCATGTATGACTGTCAAAGACAGTGCGGTTATATGATGTGCGAATAATTGGAAAACATCATGAAGGATACGCGTTTCGATCAGCATACATTGACATTCAGACGTTATGTATATCAATACAAGGTAAACGTTTAAGCCTGCTAACTCTGATTGGTGAGAGGTCTCATTAGTAGTTGAGTAATATTGAAGACCCTAGCGAGGAGAATGGACCAAAGTACAACACCTCATTGACTGCTATCACATTTTATCACGAGTTTATGATACGTCAGTCTCACAGACCATTAGCACGAAGTGAGGTTACGGAAAAAGAATCATTTAACGGATTACACGAAGAAACAGCACAAGATGACTATGGTCACCTACTTAGCCTAATATGCATCCAATCACTCCCCAACAGTTCCTTGAGAATTCAAAGGAAAAGGATGAACAATCGCATATTTAAATATAAAATATGCATTTTTTTTTGTAAAATATCTATAACCAATCACAACGCATGATATTTGCTCTATTCTTTAAACTTGTGACCTATTTGCGTCATTCTCTTAAATAATTGGCTTCATGCAAAGATTACTAAGCTCACACAATAATAACAACGGCTGTATCTGTGCCATGGAACAACACATCAACACGGTTTAAAATCCATAATTGTTCTGGTGTACCTGTGTCTAGCTGCGTGCAGTTGATATATGAACAAGACTGTTACTGTATTTACGCCTAAAGCGGATGCAGAGGTGATACTTATGGGCGTACCGTTTTTGACAGTCGTTAAATCATTCACTAACGAGTATTTAGGAAAGCCGATTATTGGTTGGGGGTTCTTTGTAGATCTTGCCGCCGGCTCCTCATAAATAAAACCACTTGGCAGCGTGCATTAAAAGCTAATTAAATCTAAGCCAATAAGGGAACAGGACCAAAAAGAAATAATCTGCACCCGGTCTGTTTATACAGAAACCTCTCCGCTCGCAATAGACGGTGGGATATGCATATCTTGGCTGATGCACTTTTATAGCTTCTGGTATTTGTGCTTTTCATTAGACTCTGCACGAATATTTGCTTACAGCTACAAACATATAATGCACTTCAGGAAGGAAGTCTCACTGTCGATGCATATATATTTGTAGAGCAAGAGATGTATCACAAGCTAATTCTGCGATGCTTGTTAGTAGGTCATATTCCCCATTACCACAATAACGATGCCCGTTTTTAGATTTTTGCAGTTGCTGAGTTTTGAAAATGCATCACTTGCATACACGTCATACTATGTAATCTTAGCCACTTACCCTGGATCTTCTACATCTGATACGATTACATCGTTACATTCCCTAAGTCATCATTAAACTGGCCGTTTCAAGGAATTAATACCTATGTTATGGCCTAATATATTACTTAGGCAATTCATTACAATAGGTAACTCTTCGATACAATATCATCAAACATATAGTTTTTGCTTCCACTAATATTTAGACATTACTTAATACTGATGAACATTGAATATTTAGAACAGTAATCAAATGTTTGACATCGGTAACCAAGGGAGAATGATATAAGTATTTGATTGATACCAATAATATTTTATTTAGATATTTAAGTGTAATCCATGCGTGCATATATCTACTGCTAAGTCAGATGCTGTCGCATAAGTATATTCTTAACACATTCGGGTCCAAACACCGCTGAGATTTTGGCATTACTTATTTTCAAGTGATTAAGTAATTCAGTTCAGACAAATATTTACTAAATTCACACAATAATAACAACGTTATCATCTGTGAATTGAACAATACATCAACGCGGTTTGAAATCCATAGTTACTTTTCAAATATGTTCTCATGTGGCTTTCTCAGGTTGCTTTCAATAGATATATGAGCAATATACTTACTGCAACGACGATCAGAGCGGATATAGTGGTGATACTCTTTGAAAGTCGTTAAATCATACGCTTACGAGTTTCTGTTGTAGGTTAGGTATTTCGGCAATTGCAGATCACACCGGCGAGCGACTTTGCATAACACGCAGTCCCGTTAGGCGATATGGGACATCACAAACCCTGATAATTCAATGGTAAATTGGTGCTGTACCTCATCTGTATTGAAATCAAATATATTATGCGGCCTCATGAATTGGCTCCGTGACAATTTCATGAATAGTTCGTGAAGTATTATTTCAAGTTCATCTGCTTTCGCTAGTCAGTTATACGGAAGTATAACAATTTGTTGTACATGCATTATTCACATGATATGGTTTACTTATACATTACTACATAATTTTTTTGTTTTCCCGATCATGTCAAAGCATGCTAGCTCTTCTGCAAATGATTACTCGTCATTTGCATATTTCCACGACGGTAAATGTTTCTAATTTATACGTGATATTTATCGCAATCATGGATAAATACTCTGACATTTACGTGTTTACTACGACTTCTCGTTTCAGCAGGTTGAAGGCATCTGGAACACATACAGCTGGCTGTAAATGTGGCGCGCAAACATTAACCTGATGAAGTGTCAGCGTATATTTTGTATCGACGACTTAAACAACACAACATCCCACGCATCATGACTCATTACTTTGGACTAAGTATGATGAAGTGGTTCGTATCTTTGGAATAAACCAAGCTAATTACTGATGACACAAACGTCACCTGACTTTGATGGAGCACTATTGTAATGCAGAGTAGTGCGATACAAAATGATCGTACATATACACATATATTTGTACCGCTGCATGTACACTATATACTAGCAAAATGTAAGCATGGTCGCCCAGTGGCATTGGTGGACATATTAGTCTGAGGGCTGACAGTTTTTCGCTGGACTGAACATTTGCAATATATAACTTGTTGATACTTACCAGATACCGGGCTTATATTATAAGCCCGGTGTCTGGTAAGTATCAACAATTGCAGCATGGTATTTCGATGCACTGAGACATTTAACTGCCATTTTCAGAAGTAAGATTAAATTACCTGTCTCTAAATAATTTGATGTTTTCATAAATCTTCTAGATGTAAGCCACTTTTACTTTTCCTGAGACGCAAACAAAAAATATTCATTACCATCCAGAGGATGTTCATGCTATTGAAGTGTGTCTTGGCTGGAGAACATATTGTAGCAATGCACTCTAACGAATCCAAGATGAAATTTTGATAAAAACAGCGGCATCACATTAAAATACCAACAGGCAGAGCCATATTCCATAGATGGGCAGAAAATATTCGTATTTTAGCGGTTAAATTTTACTGGACAATCATGGCAGTATTATGTTATCGAGCTGAGTTGTGTAACCTAAACGACATTGCCTTCATCTGAATTAAGTACAAGATAATATTCATTATTTTAACACAACGCGGACATCAAATCGGTGTAAAATGTAATAGTGCACATGAAAACAATATTTCACTATTTGCTAATATGGAAATTGTTGCCATGGGTCAAATTATATATGGTACAACCAGGCCAAAGCTGCATCTTTTTGTAAGGGTCTACACTGCTGCGTCGATAAGAAGACAACCAATAGGACCAATGAGTGGCATCAATTCTTATTATATCGAATCGATGGCAGTAGAAAGCACCGGAAGCTAAATATTATTTGGTCAATAAGACAGCTAGCAATTGCTTCATAGATTGCAAACTGGTGTCTTGCAAATTACATATAAGTACACATGTGAATGTGTACGAGAGTGTGATGGTCACCCTGACACTTGAGGTTTAGACTCGTTTTAAGCTGCTTGGTAGTCGACGCCTTTGTACGATTGTCCGACTCCCGCTAGATATTGCACTCCATCCGCAGTAGATATATACAACACCTACCGCTTATCCATATTTCATGTTAAAGATATTGCTTTTCCCTCACAATGATAATGCCTTGCTGCAAGATTTCTACGCCAACCGTATGAATAATTACCTCTCGAAGTGATATTGTAGCGCGCAGTTTGGCATCATGGTGTAATTAACGGGTGGACTTATCTTTCGCAAGCCCCGTTCGCGTAAAGGAGTATATTGCATTTGCTGCATAGCTTTAATGTGCTAACTCATGTCAATAAAGAATTCCCGGGAGCTGATTTGCTTATTATTCGCCTCTTGAATCAATACTTCTACCAGAAAATAAAGTAGGTGCTACACAATCTTGCTGTCAACATAAATATCATTAGCCACACGCATAGTAACGTTTATTAGACATCCATAACGCACGTGTTTTCTACCTCGTTGACAAAAAACATGAGAAGTGTTTTTGTAACTTTAACATGATCAGGTCCAAACGGCAGTTAGATATCAAGTTTTTTAACGCAGCACTTTTTTCTAACTAGATTGCTATTAATATTTACTTTGGATGAACACATGTGTCTCTGCACAACGATTATACATACAACGAAGAGACCCGTGGATCAGAGATTAATGATTTTTAGCTGATACAAGGAAGAATACAAGCGACATAAAGTCACGTTAAAAACATACTCGTTTATTGCATCGTTTGTCTTCTATACATCAGGAATATCCCACAAGACCCCTCCTTTCAGCCTTTGCACATGTAGTGTTGATTCAACAGATGGGTATTGGATCTGATTTATGTACATCACACATGCTAAGTTCACGGAGAAGGACAGACCGAGGACCTAGACGCTAGACACTCGCCGCTCAATTACTCACCAAGCTAAGCACTCCTTAGTTGATTTAGTAACTCACATACTGATTAAAACTTATACTCATGCCCACCCGCACGCACGCAAAAATACATGAATGCAATCAGTGAAGCACTATCTCATCTATTCCAAGACATAGGTTACTGGGGGGCAGCCTAACCAATATGCGTTAAAAATCCGTTGTACGCACCATAGGCTTGTAAACTATTTATGTCTGCATCGAATATGCATGTTTTAGATTATATGCACGCCTTTCCATTGCGTATTATGTAATATAATATGTGATCATGCGTTTCACCCTTACCTTGAAACAAGCAATCATTAGTAGAACAGGTATGTAACTTATGAACCTCGTGCAATTATGTTAACATTGAATTTCAGCACATTACACCTCTGAATTGGTTACATGTTTCGCATGCATGTTTACAGCACATTGAGAGTATCCAGTCTCCATTCATTTTACCCAGCTTTTAATAGAGCTTATTGCCAGGTGAGAGCCTACACGCATTTTAGTCTGGGTGCATATCCTGGGCGTCAAAAGCTCCATACAGAGCTTTGAACATACCTTACCAAACCACATTTACAATACAAAAGCGTACATTTTTGTGCAATAGAATATCGGTTTGGTCCTCTGATGCTGGTCTTGCCATTGCATGAAAAGCACTCTATAATCCCAATGCGATGACGCCACATTATCCGTGTTAAGAGGATTGTACATGCATCTGTTGTATTTGCTCGAGAAGGTATGATCTTTCCAATGTTATGACATGATTATTCTTTGAACTTCTGCTTCAAGATATCCACGATCGGTCTTAGCTGGTAATGCCAACTCCTCTCACGTCAAGGTTACGATCCAGGTCTATACCTCTACGAATAGCATCACGTAAAAACTATCGACATCGAAATTGGCCGTATTTCATAAGCGTAGCAGGTGATACGTAAGCTAATTGAATTCACCGGAAGCGTCGGTCGTGCCCTTTCGTAGCATACCGCCAATCTTAGTAGGGAGTGGCTGCATATCCCAGTAGCTTCATTGGCTATAACTCATAACATTTTGTGTGTGTTGCCTGCTGTTCAAATGATAATTGACAATATTAAGGGCTTGTACCGACTTACCCAAATTCCATCCGCATATTATTGGCCTATTGGGTAATTGAAGTTGAGTATAATATGTAAAATGACGCAGCTGCCTAACTGGATCAGACGTCTCATTGGTCCATATCATAATCTTATTTCACGGAGCAAAGGTTAACAAGCTAACCTAGGCATGTGGCTGGTACATATCAAGCGTACCTTTCTTTTTTTCTGTCGCGGTAAGAGATGACATTATATATAATCGCTAGAATAGGATACTGAGTCGTTCAAATTCAACTGTTGCAAAACAACAAAACAACACAAGCATTAGCTCCTCTAAAAAGACGGTAACAAAGTTATAGAAATATATCGCTGGCTAAACCAAACCGCAAATAAAATTTAAGATTGTTTTGACAGATAACAATTATCAACTCCTGCAACAAAACGCAAAGCATTATTTGCGTATCTACTTAATACATACTTGAGTGCCCTATATGCGCCTTAACAATACGCTGCTACATAGTGGCTACAATAAAGTACACACCGTAAAAAAGCTTTTGTTACAAAGCTACATTCAATACAATATTTCAGCGTCAAGATAAGCATTGCTTTTCCATGCCTAACTCTATTACTTTGTCGAAACTACTTTTGACATTTGATGTCAACTAATACACGCAGGACACGCTGCAATAAATCGTGTGTACGATGGTTTCCGATGCTTTTGTTTTAGCAGCATGTTTAGGGTTGGATTGATCACTTCGGTACCATCTGGCGTCGTTCTTGGACAGAGTGATAAAGACTTACTTTGATTCGCAATTCAAATGGCTATATACCTAATAGGAGGCAACCTGTTTGCCATGGATTGCGATCCCGTGTCGGTGAACAATAGAAGAGGTCCTGGTGAGGGCAATATCTTCGACGCACTACTTTGCATTTTATCTTCGTGATCATCATCAATGCGTATCTTCCTCTTTATGCAATTACTCCTTAAAAGCGACTGTTCATCAGGTCAATCTTATATCTTTATATACTTGCCGCCTTTCAAGGCGCCATAATACACATTAGTGTTGGTGTGCCGTTAAAGTGCCTACCGCACGGTTATAGGTACTTCGCTGAAATCAATTCATAATGTGATCAATAAACTCAAATTGGTCCATTAACCGTCGCATCTGATCAGTTAGGGCCAATTTTTTTTTAAAATTTCATTTCAAATTAGCGTGCTTGGAGAAACGCTGCGCCAGCCATTATCTAGGTCAGACCAGGCGTGTGACGTCATTACAGTTAGCCCGTTCTCAGAGACGCAGGGAGTTCCCCGTCGTTTACATTATCGGAGCTTGTCTCTCGTTTTTTGGATTTTCGATCGTTTTCAGCCATTTTGTGACCGACTGAACGCGATGGTTAATTGTTGTTGTGTACCAGTCGGGACGGCGTTTGCTTCTTCAAGTTTCCTGGTAAGGACGATTTGAAACAAAACAATGGACTGGCCAGGTTCTACGATCGCGAGACAAATGGCTGGGCCCGGGCAAGTACTCGTTTGTGTGCTCGGTTTATTTCACCGAGGAATATTTTGAGTAGGCACCGAAACTAAGAGAAGAGCTTGGTTGGATACCACAGTTTAAGCGGGTTTTGAAGCAAGATACTGTGCTTAATCTTTTTTGCGAAGGCCTCTGTTGTCAAGCAAGCAAGAAAGGATGGTGAGGCAAGTTAACTCCTCCCACCCCAGCCCAAGAAAACCAGACCTGCCTTTATCAAGAGAGAGATGTGCTGATATGCCAAATATATGTAGGTCCATTACAATGAAAATGGGAGAAGAGAACAAGCGACAACAGAAGCTGGGGATCCAGTCTTCAAGCTTAGATACCCCTAGTTTAAGCAGGGGCATGTTGTCACTAAAGTAGCAACAAAGGCAACATTTGGTGAATATTTTTACTGATATATACCATGGGTATATAAGGTTATAAGCGACAGTCTGGTGTGCAAGCTGTGACTTGATTCCTGTTATGTTTCAGAGTATGCCAAGTTCTTGCTGGTTTGCTATGAGCCAACCCTGCCCAAGACAGTAGCACCACCTCCAATGTGTGCAGATGCGGTAAGACCAGATCCACGACAAGCCATTGAGGCAAACCAGATTAGGTTTCGTATGTATCAAGACAAGTCCTAGGTTAGTGGAGGGTAGAGGAACCTTGATAATCTGGTGCTGGGAATTTATCTCGTATTGTTGTAATAGCGCAGCCTGGTAACGGAACTCTCCAGCACCAGCGAACAAACTGTATGGATGCAGTATACCTGTAACGCCTGTAAAATAACCAAGTGACATTTTGAATAATGACTGCTAGCCTTCGTACAGATTTATGTGTAAATAATAGAAAAAAAACCCGTCACCTTTGAACATTACTGTCTGACATGTGCGCCGTGATGATGTCTGTAGAAGAAATATCCCACTTGCAAGGCCCAAGGGTTCAAACAGATTGGTCTGAAACCAGTATGCTGGGTTGTGCAACCAATAAGAATGGGTCTGTTCTCTATGGATGTCAAGACTCGAGGAATCTCCACACAGCACACAGATTCTTCCACCTCTGCTATTGGTTGACAGTATCCAGACAAACACCTGTAACATGATGTAGTGAATGGGAATATCAATGAATATAATAAAGGATGACATATTGTATGGCAAATATGTTTTAGCCTCGACATTCATAAAACTCTGATGTAACAGTTGCCACCATGATAATATAATACCGTAATCTTCACTTCCTTAGGTCCAGTTATACATTCATTTATGGCCTAACTGAAAATCTTAGAAAAAACAGCTGCGGTACTTGCTCTACTATATATGTTCTAGCTCAGAATCAATCTACATCAGCTTTTAAAAATATTGCAATCAGCCTTTGTTAAGGCCTACTTTAAATAAAAGTGCATCTCTATTTATTAACAGCGCTAGTCCGAAATTAGTTGTACTTTGTTTACAATACGTGAGGAGGAGCATTTACATTTACATGGTACAACTTTGTAAACAAGAACTATTGCAACAACTTGATTAGATAAAATCTTTGTGATACTGATATCTCATGTCTGCTGTCCGATATGGAATAATTATTTGCTGCTAAGCTCTTTTGTATAGTCTACTGTTAGGAAAATAGGTAACATGGTTTAACTTTATTACATGCCAACACATAAACGATGAACTGGTGCACAAGCAGAATCAGACATAGCTCACCAAGCATCGTTCTGTAGTCGCCATATGTCCTGGGCAGGATGACCCGCGTGAGACCCAGACGCAGCAATGACATCGCCAGTGTCTTACTTCTCTTCATCGGAGACGTCTGAATCGCTCATTTCTGGTTCGAAACTGTAAGGCAAAATTTGATCTACCGAAGCAACGATGGTCTGCGAATGATCTGTGCTATACCTAAATTGATGAAAAAGCGAAATTACCAGCAGCCATTTTGCGCTAAAACGATTCCGGAGCTGACGTCACGCGAAGGCAATGAATTATTCATGAGCTTGTAGTCTCGATACGCCGAATTCATCTTGAAAGTCGAATTTCGATCCGAAAGCGCGCACTTTGACAATTGATACATAGACAGAATAGGTACTTCTGGGTTATATATTCGTAATCTGGCGAAACAAATGACATGATTTTTCGTGCGATAGGCACTGTAAACCCTTAACTTACCTTACCTTACCTTACCATATCGACAACCTTAGCCAACACTGAGATCCCAGGCTTCGTGCCAGTGCATGTAATCAACAGCCTCTTTATGGGGTTGAATAGTCTTCCCAACCATTGAGAAGTGAGTGAAAAGGGCAAAAATCACGACAAGAATCTTGATGAAAGCTACCCCAGTTCCAACACTTAACAGTAGAGATATGCATATCTCTAAACATTTACTCTATACAGCCAACTGACTAGCACATATCGAGGGACCCTTTACATACCTGATGCTATAGGTGGTGACTAAGCTGTTATCTTGATAGGTATAAACGCCTAACAAAATTCGACTAATAAATAAAATTTGACCGAACTGGCACGTGATAACGGAATCTCCAAACTGCACGATTGCTGATTAGATTCCGGATTCACATAGTTTGCTTAAATCCAAGAAAACAAACATACCAGAACATTCAGTAGCTAGACCAGTTCCTAGTCGCAACAACATTGCTGGGGAGTTCCAATAAAACCGTGACAAAGCGTTGGGTCTGCGCTCTATTAGCACACAATAATCCTCCGTTGGATAAACGCCACTTTTACAAATGCTCGGTAATTGCTTCGGTAATTATTTCCTTCAATAATATATTGGATTACGTGTATTTATGTATATTTCTATTCCATTTCTCACTCCGCTTAATGGTTTGCGTCGTTTTCAAATATCGTAACCGCTTTGCAACACGAACCATTTGCGGAAACAAATGTCAGCAACTAATTCGCTTTATATGATATCTAGCGATACAGATATTTCTATAATAGTTTAACCAAACGTCAAAAGAGCCATTGTAACGTATAACCGCTAATATGTATGAAAATAGGTCAGTCTCCAACATAGGACGTGCGCATGCAGTGAAACACTAGAATCCAAATACCTTGAGCAGGATGTTAAGAGAATCGCCCTATACCATGCTCATTTAACATGAATACGATCGAATCGATTTGGAATCGTGTTATCAATGAAGCAACAGTGCAGCTATAAACCAATACATCGATCGTGATCACCGATGTTTCCTGCAGGGCAATCGCCATACATTTGCCATGTAGTATTGAAAACATGCTCGATCGGACGGTTGTGAACTAGTCGCTCTACGGAAACTTTTATAAAACTTTATAAGGCACATGTTAGGCCATTCACAACATGCAAATCAGGAATGGTCGCATTCCCAAAGCGTGAAGCATATTTTTAGGAATGATTTAAAAGGATCGCTCCTAAACTCGTTCCGTTTCTAACTATAAACTGGTGTCGATTTTAAATAAATCTAACGACGTGCTTTTTAAAGGAGAAAAGTGGGGCATGTACACTTATAGTGCCGCAGTATTGCTAAGAAGGTTATTTCATCACTAAATGTATTCGTAGTAAAACACCGTATCACAGTTATCGCAAGCAATGTCTGATATCTATCAGGCGAACTACATTTTATTGCGAAATATCACTCCACGGATGAAATGCATATAATATATTTTGGCGGTTTTGCGTTAAATGTAAGGTTGGCAACTTGATGATTCATAGACTGATACTAAATTGTGCACAATCTATTACAATCAAGAGAACTTTAGTTATTACTGATGTAGAGTTACTTGTTGTAACAGATACAGTTGTTTTCTGTTGCGTTGCAGTAAACTGCATCCCCTTTCGACGCGCTGGTTCTGAGTTCGATTCTGATGTGTGAAAACCTGATTGATTTCAAATGACTCGGATGATCACGGTTAAAGACGGCCCTATCTCTGAAAGGGGTTGCATCCGACCTGGTACCTTACTAGTATCGTGCTCTACCTTTGTCGCAGCTGCGTGGGTGTCGCAGCCCGATCCGCTTACTGGGCACTGGCAATTAAGTGGCGCTATCCCTTGCATTACAATCATCTTCATGCATCACTGTCGCGATGTTACCCAGTTATCGATAATAGGGTTTTACATAACTTGTATTGTTTATCTTATACTCTACATCATTCACTCTCAAGGTATGGTTATTTCTGATTTATATATCTATTTCGTCAACAAACTGCCTCGATGTGCCATGATATAGGGGACTTCAACTTGTTTACAGCCACAAACCTCATAATGTTCAGGACTATTATTAATTCAATAAGTCCTTCATCATACATGATATCAACGATTCTTGCTCATGGCTCTTCAAATATTAATTACGCGTTGATGTACCGCTATGGACGAGGTAAACCACTATACGACGATGTACATATCTATATATGTGTGCATATATATGATATGTATACATTTATGAATATACATAATATATATATACATATATATATATATACATATATAATATAGATATGTATAGATACATATATATATTTATATATAAATAGATATATATATTTTTTTAATATATATATATATATACATTTATACATATACATAAAAATATATAATATATATATATATTATATATCCTAGATATATATTTATATATATCTTATGTATCTATATATATATATATATAGATATATATATATATATCTATATATATCTCTATATATAGAGAGATCTCTATCTCTCTCTCTATCTATATATCTCTATCTCTCTCTCTCTCTCTCTCTCTCTCTCTCTCTCTCTCTGGGGCTGCTTTACAATGCCTATATATTAAATGACCTGCCGGCTTATGTGGCCGTTCCGTGTCAGACACTGTTAGTGTTAACCGCACCACCCATTGTCTGCGCCGATTATATTTGACAATAAACTGCCGCCCGATAATTGTATAAGGCTGTGACTTCTCAACCTAAAACATTGATAATTGTGTTTATTGCATTTCAAATTGTGTAAACACATGCATGCCACCGGCGGTATGGTTAAAGTAATTTCCTTGATTATATTTAAGTCAAGAAACAAGTGACTCCATTGATTTAATGTTTAGAGATATACTTGCGTTAATACCATAATGCAATCCTAGCAAGCTGCAAGAGTCAGCCATGAATACGGTTATCACAGATGATCCAAATAGCTGTATAAACCATGAATTTATGAAATGATCGATGTTGTTTGAATAAGATTCAACATAAACGTAACGCATAGCAAACCCTATATGAATGAAAACGTATGCATATATAGCGTAAAGACTATCGAGAAAGATTACACCGAGGTCTTATACATATATTCCATTAAGAGACGCTTTTTGAACCCGAAACGTGAAATTAACGTACCGGACTTCTTTAATGTCTGATGCCAAACATTGCGTTTCTGATGTGACAGTACACATTTTTTTGAGCCTACTGGTGAAATACATCGAAAATTCTGTAGCCAATGCTCGGAGATTAGCGCTTACGTATTGCCCAGTATTAAACTGTTCGAATGGTTCCCTGGGGGGGGGGGATGTGTGAACCAAAACAGAAATGACCTTGGGCTACTGATAGCCTCTTCGCATACAGATTGGCGTTTATTGCCCAAAACAATCAAATGCTAAAATTTACTTATTTTCAAGGCGCAGCTATGACATTTCTCGATTACCACACTAACTAGACCTTATCAAAGTCTTAGATGGGTAAAAAGGGATTACATGCAAACACAGAGCTCGCTGTATTGAGAGAAGGCATCACTGTCACTTCAATACGATTTTTGTGACACGTGCGATTTCTGTCCTGTGAACGGATCCAAAATGTGTTTCCTTAACACAAAAATACATTTTAAGTGCTTTTACGAGGGTGTTCTGATTATGGTAATCAACATGATGATTTAAGATATGAATACGACTATCCATTTGAAAAACAACTTCAAACTGCCTCTGAACGAGATGTACCAGTAACCTGCTTGTGATTTCAACGCAAGTTGCATTCAATCTCAAAATACCACACGTCAAGCATTTTAGTTTCTGAGCAATGGAAATTTTGCAGTTCTCATCAACCATTTACTTTGATCAATGCCACATTTTTCTACAACAATATCCTTCTGACATAATCAGGTACACCGGTTACATATGCTTGATTTATACGTTTGATGCACATTGAATATTGCGCAAAATTATGCTTATGCTCAATTTGGAAGATGAATATCAAGCATTTAACAATACCATTGGAAGCACATTAATCTCAGCAATATTACATTGTGATTCATAACCATTATTTCGCCCGAGAGAAGAGTACCCAATATGCGCTATTCATAGCAAGACGACTGCCTGTGTGCATTATGTCACCAGCCCTAACATTCCGCATTACAATGGATTACTCCCGACGATCAGAGTATAATTATAAGCAGATATCAATTCAATGCAAATATCCAATGCATACATTCAACAATTGTACAAGTCAGGTAGATATTGCAATGCTTACAATCGGAGCTAACAAGACAATTCTATCAGCACGTTACGCACACCATGTTGTTAGCCCATAAATGTGGAGCGATGCCAAACACATTAGTCGCTTCTACCGACACAAGAGCGCGTCGTCGAAGCTTTCGAAACACCGCTGCGTGGTAACCCGTGATTCTGATGTGGTAAATAACGACCAGTGTCCATCATGCAATATTTTGTATGACTTCCAATTGTACATGCACAAAAATACAACAAAAGGCGCATAAACGTGGTTAGTGTTATTGCGTGACTGAATGTATACGTTCCATAAAGCTCTGCCGAAAAAGGGCTTTGGCGAGCTGCTTTCGCACCCATTGTATCCTAACGTTGACGTAAGGTGCAATTTATCAGCAATTTCCAGAAAGCCTAGTCTATGCCGAGGCTACTACGACTGGACGCAATTAGTAGTCCTTTATTGTCATGACTAGGACGGCTTGTTAAGGCTTCAATTCAATGCATCACTGTGGACATCTTGAATTCTGTTATAAGACATTACCTATGAGATCAATTATCAGGAATGGATTTGAAGAGTCATTCAATTCACTACAAATTGACCCAGTTTGCAGAAGTCTAGCCACTGACAAGGAGAACTCCCGTATTGCTACTGTATTCAACATCATCTCTAGATATCATTTGGTTGTGGGTATATTATGCATCAAGATACAATTCTGGTGTATATTGAAAAAAAATTCTCCAACAAACGATAAGCGTATATCATGGTCCGTTGCGTACCTTTAAATGGTAACTAAGATAGCAACTAAACGCAGGAAAAGTGGTCTGCTGGTGTTTTACCCAGTCTCGGCTGCCCTCACCCCGGGAATATATAATGATGAACCACTGTGATGCAATTACGTCACATATAACCATGATACTGTCGTATATAAGTCTGGACTTTTTGGCCTTGAGAATATATCTTTCTCCATACATTAATTCTGACTTGTAAATAAACAAAAATGGTATATAAACTATCCATATTTTATTAGCGTATACCGCTATGATAGATATATGGTTCTCGAATTATACTAATGAGAAAAGAGGTATTGGCGAAATTCATGGCTAAAACATGCTGTTTGATCATATTATACATCAAGACCACTTATTATAGCTCAAAACATATAGCATATAGCCTTGTTATTTCGGCTTTGTGTCTAATTTGACCACCCACGATTTGTCAGCATAGCAAGACATGTCGGTGCTTGACGCCAAGACACTTTCTACGACTTTAATCCCTCCTCAAATAATCCGATCACCTAGAGCCTCATCGAAGCAAATACTCATGCACACACGCCTTCGAACACAAAGTCATAAATAGAAACACTCACGCATAAATTTGTATCAAGAAATGGGAAGACGACCAGCAGTTAAGTTCGATTTGACCCGATTATGGGCTGCTTAAAACGCCTCGAACGACAGTTGGTTTATTCCGTTTCACCAGTACAAAAGTATATTGATTCTGTTCTGCACACATTATGTCAGTTGGCATTATGTGATTTGATAATTGATGATGTTTTCTGCTCTGGCAAATATGGCCAAATTGCACTGCGACTGTGTCATTGCATTAGGCTCGAGGTTTAACAGATTATAGAAAGCTGCTTGTGCAGCTTCTTTCTTTACTTTGTCACAACAGACAGTTACACAGTGCATAAATGTCAAATACATTAACATAAATGTCAAATACATGTCCATGCACTAATTAAATGACAACATGGTAACACGCATTAAGAGCACAGTGTTTTTTATTTGTATGGAGACGCGGTTGATGAAACAATCAAAAATATGTTTATTACTTGCTCATTC